>JBCEZV010000039.1:3729587-3763291 GCA_039654365.1 Cataglyphis livida
CGTTCTAGAGTGTGTCTTATTTTACAAGAGTCAATATTAGACAGTCGCCAATGTGACAGCGTGCTCTTAGCTTTAGTTATCTCTGCAGGACATTCGGTGCGACGCCGATGCGTGTGTGTATTTCGCATGTGTGACATCATTCGCGTGATGTAATCGTAGTGAGCGCAAGGCGTTACGTCTCCCACGCGGAGGCGAGAGAGCATGTAACGCTTTATTAAATGAACACACGTAGAATCGGGTATACTCGGGTATACTATGGATAGGCCTCGTTAACGGTACGCACACAATGCCGCTTTCTTGATATCCGGTGACCCTGCAAACTTCACGATTACAGCAGCGGTGCAATTAACTAATAGTAAGAATAAATTTGAGGGACGCGTGAGTACTAGAAAGTGGAAAGAAATAGAGATGAATTCTTAAAGACGTAATAAATATTTATCATTGTGTGTGTTTTTTTTAATACTCGAAAAAAAAATTTATTTAATATATAATATTTTAATATATAAAAATAATTTAATATATAAAAATATAAGGAAAATGTGTAAAAATGGCATGACGTTTAATGCGAAGCATTATTTATAGATGTTTAAGGAAATACCTTTTATCAAATGTGTCTTCAAAATATTTTAATGAAAGAGAGAAGTTTGACATTAAATCAGATTTATTACGATAAATCAGATAAATTCATAAATCAGACATTAAAGTTTATTTATAGCATTTCTTTTTAAAACGGATTTATCAGTATTTACTTTTTGATACTAAAAATATAATCTTTATGAAAGGAAAAATAATACTTATACTGTAAAGTTTTTATAACGAAGAAAAAAAATTTGTAAAAATATGAAATGTCATTTTAAGCTATTTACAGATGAAAATAAATAACAAATTAATTTAATCTTTATTTGATTTCAAAATTTTTGTATTTGAGATGAAGTTTAAAAATTAAAGTTATATAAATATTGTCAGTAAAATTTTCATTAAAAAAAATTAATCTTTTATTATAAAAATAATACTATGATAATAATAATAATAATAATAAGTTTTGATTTTTTTAGCAGTTTGAATGTATCCGCAAGAATAGAACTAGTGAAATTTATCAAAAAAGAATAAAAAAAGTTATATAAATGTTATGTACAATTGCATTGCTCTATCGAACAGTGTCGCATAACGTTTAATTTATCTAAAGATTTTCTATATTATTTATTTAATTATTAAGTATTCTTAGAAGAGGAGAGAGCAAAAAAAATTGCTCGTGCCTATAAAGAAGATAAGATTACCTTACCATTCTCTCTTATCTCTACGTAAAAATTAACTGACACAACAACGAGCTGACCATAAAGCTTACTAAAGACACGTTCTGTGTGTATCATGTTGCTTACTATTATACTGCGTGGGTAGAAGGAAGAAATTCTTATGATTATTGTGTCCTCGTTTATTTTATGCTTACTATCTTTCTTAGACTTAAAATTAAAGATATTCAACGTTAAATATTTTTTACATTATATATTTTTGAAGGGTGTCCACAGATTAATTGATATAATTAAAAAATATTAATTCTATAGAAAAATAATTTAAAAATAGAAATTTTATATACAATTTTTTCTGCTTTTTTTTGTATAATTTGAATTATTTTAAAGTGTTTTATTAAATGAAAAAAATGTACTTTTATATTTATATAATTAATAATTATTAATAATATTTTTAATATATTAATAATATTTTATGTTTAATATATTAATATATTAATATTTTTAATAAATTAATTTTAATTTTTATATAAATTAATAATATAATTAATAATATTTATATAATTAATAATTGATTATATTAATAAGTTTTATATTATATATTAATAAATGATTACATTGATAAGAGATAATTTTAAAAAGTTGCAAATTTTTCTTTAACTGCTCTCGCAAATTAATGACCTCGCGCGATGATGTTTCAGGTGCACCCTTTTTAAGGGTTAGGCAGAAGTGAGCTGTTGGTCCGATTGACAAAATGACGACCGATATCTCGGTGGTGCGCGGGGGATGGGACCCCACGCTGCAACAAGAGATTGTCGACGAGTACGAATACGACGGGGGAAACTCGAGTTCGAGACTTTTCGAACGCTCACGTATCAAGGCGTTAGCTGGTACGAAACATCGTTTATTTATTTATTTATTTATTTTTTTATCGCAGTTTAATCTTTGTTCTTTATTCATTTTATAAAATACAACAAAGTTTTATTTTTTTATAATATTATTTTGTAATAAAAATGCATGTATGTAAGTGAATTTTATTGTAGAAGATTGTATGTTGATATCAATCAACCGCATCCTTTTGATAATCTCTTTACGAATTCTATAACGCCACATTCTCAATCAGTTGCTTTTTAGTCTTGGATTGAGAGTTGTTATGTACAGTCATTTTAACTATTATTTAAGTAATAATGGACTAGGTTAAAAATAAATATTGATTATTTGAAAAAGAATGAAAAATTAATAGAATTGCAGATTTTTTTTAACATGAATTATGATAAAATCGTGTTTGATCTTCGAGGTAAGGAAACTTTATATCAATTCAAGTCTAACGCTTATTATTAATTTAATTAATTTAATTATTATTAAACGAAGATTTTCTCTAGATAAGTTTGTTATATCTTAATTTAACGTTATACAATATATTTTGATTAAAATATAATTGATCGAAATTTGGTAATAATTATTAGGATCGCTCATGTGTATTTTTTTTCGTTAGGTGAGCGTGAATTAGTGCAAAAGAAGACTTTCCAGAAATGGGTCAACTCCCACTTGGTTCGATGTTCGTGTCGGATCGGCGATTTATACGTCGATCTGCGCGACGGCAAGATGCTGATAAGACTCTTGGAGATTCTATCGGGTGAGCGTTTACCGCGTCCCACCAAGGGCAAGATGCGCATCCATTGCTTAGAAAATGTGGACAAGGCCCTGCAATTCTTGCGCGAGCAAAGGGTACATTTGGAAAATATGGGTTCTCATGACATCGTCGACGGGAATCCTCGTCTGAGTTTGGGTCTTATCTGGACGATCATCCTGCGATTCCAGATCCAAGATATTACAATCGAAGAGACGGACAATCAGGAGACCAAGTCCGCCAAGGACGCTTTACTGCTTTGGTGTCAGATGAAGACCGCCGGTTATCACAACGTAAATGTAAGAAACTTTACGACATCGTGGCGGGACGGTCTGGCATTTAACGCGATCATCCATAAACACCGTCCGGACTTAATCCAGTTCGATAAGCTCTCCAAGTCGAACGCGATTTATAATCTTAACAATGCATTCAACGTCGCGGAAGACAAACTCGGTCTCACGAAACTCCTGGACGCTGAAGATATCTTCGTCGACCATCCGGACGAGAAGTCCATTATAACATATGTCGTTACATATTATCATTACTTCTCGAAGATGAAGCAAGAGACGGTGCAAGGTAAAAGAATCGGCAAAGTGGTCGGTATCGCGATGGAGAACGACCGTATGATACACGAATATGAGAGTCTCACCAGCGATCTGCTGCGCTGGATCGAAGCCACAATAGAGGCGCTTGGCGATCGCAGATTTGCGAATTCTCTAGTTGGCGTTCAGTCGCAACTCTCACAATTCTCGAATTATCGTACCGTGGAAAAACCGCCTAAATTCGTGGAGAAGGGTAATCTTGAAGTACTGCTGTTCACTCTGCAATCGAAAATGCGCGCAAACAATCAGAAACCTTACACGCCCAAAGAGGGTAAGATGATATCCGACATCAACAAGGCCTGGGAGAGACTAGAAAAGGCGGAGCACGAACGAGAATTGGCCTTACGTGAGGAATTAATTCGGCAAGAGAAGTTGGAACAATTAGCGGCTAGATTTAATCGAAAGGCCAGCATGCGCGAGACATGGTTGTCAGAGAATCAACGACTGGTGTCGCAGGACAACTTCGGCTTTGATCTCGCCGCCGTGGAAGCTGCTGCGAAGAAACACGAGGCTATAGAAACCGATATTTTTGCCTATGAAGAGCGCGTGCAGGCTGTCATGGCAGTCTCACAGGAGCTCGAGGCTGAGAATTATCATGATATCGAGCGTATTAATGCCCGTAAGGACAACGTTCTACGTTTGTGGAACTATCTTCTAGAACTGCTCCGTGCTAGGCGAATGCGACTCGAGCTGTCGCTGCAACTGCAACAAAACTTCCAGGAGAAATTATATATTCTGGATAGCATGGAGGAAATAAAGATGCGACTACTGACGGACGATTACGGTAAACATCTTATGGGCGTGGAGGATCTACTGCAAAAGCATTCTCTTGTTGAGGCAGACATCAACGTGTTAGGCGAGAGAGTCAAGGCCGTCGTTCAACAGAGCCAGAGATTCTTAGAGCACGGAGAAGGCTATCGACCATGCGACCCGGCCATCATAGTTGAACGTGTGCAACAGCTGGAGAATGCGTACGCCGAACTGGTGCGGCTAGCGATTGAGCGTCGCACCAGACTTGAGGAATCTCGGAAGCTTTGGCAATTTTATTGGGACATGGCCGATGAGGAGAATTGGATAAAGGAGAAGGAACAAATTGTATCTACGGGCGACATTGGTCACGATTTGACGACTATTAATCTGTTATTATCTAAGCACAAGGCATTAGAAAATGAAATACAGTCACATGAGCCGCAATTAATGTCGGTTGCTGCCGTTGGCGATGAATTAGTCCGGCAACAGCATTTTGGTTCGGATCGTATTCAAGAGAGACTCCAAGAAATTCTTGCCATGTGGAATCATCTACTGGATCTGGCAGCTTTCAGAAGAAAACGGCTCGAAGAGGCTGTCGATTACCACCAGCTCTTTGCGGACGCAGACGACATCGACATTTGGATGTTGGATACGTTACGGCTCGTCTCATCGGAAGATGTTGGTAGAGATGAGGCAAATGTGCAATCGTTATTGAAAAAGCATAAGGACGTGACAGATGAGCTCAAGAATTACGCTACGACTATCGAGCAACTTCATCAGCAGGCGTCTACGTTGGGCGAGCAGGATGCCAAGTCTCCGGAAGTTCTAGAAAGACTGACCTCGATAGACAACAGATACAAAGAGCTTCTCGAGCTGGCTAAAGTGCGTAAGCAAAGACTCTTGGATGCCTTGTCATTGTACAAGGTATTCAGTGAGACTGACGGAGTTGAGCAATGGATCGGCGAGAAAAACAGGATGTTGGATACGATGGTGCCTGTCAAGGACATCGAAGACGTCGAGATCATGAAACACCGTTACAATGGCTTTGAGAAAGAAATGAACGCAAATGCATCTCGCGTCGCCGTGGTTAATCAATTAGCTAGACAATTGCTACACGTCGAGCATCCGAACTCGGAACAGATAATCGCACGACAGAATGAACTCAATCAGAAATGGGCCGAGCTGCGCGAAAAGGCCGAGAGCAAACGCGAAGAGTTGAACTCCGCACACGGCGTGCAGACATTCCATATTGAGTGTCGCGAGACCGTGTCGTGGATCGAGGATAAGAAGCGAATTTTGCAGCAGACTGATAGTCTAGAGATGGATCTGACCGGCGTGATGACGTTGCAGCGCAGACTGAGTGGCATGGAACGTGATCTGGCGGCCATTCAGGCCAAATTGGATTCTCTGGAGAAGGAAGCGGAGGTCATACAGAAAGAACATCCAGAAGAGGCAGCTGTGATACGCGACAGAATCGCGCAGATCCATTTGATTTGGGAGCAGCTAACGCAAATGTTAAAGGAACGTGACGCCAAACTCGAAGAGGCCGGAGATTTGCACCGGTTCCTGCGTGATCTCGATCACTTCCAAGCATGGCTCACGAAAACTCAGACTGACGTTGCCAGCGAGGACACACCAACCAGTCTCGCTGATGCCGAGAAGCTTCTTACACAGCATCAGAACATCAAGGAAGAAATCGATAATTACACCGACGATTATCAAAAGATGATGGAATATGGTGAACGATTGACAACGGAGGCTGGTGATGGCGATACACAATACATGTTCCTACGGGAAAGATTGAATGCGCTGAAGATGGGCTGGGAAGAGCTACATCAGATGTGGGTGAATCGTCAGAATTTGCTATCCAATTCTTTGAATCTACAGGTGTTCGATCGAGACGCGCGTCAAGCGGAAGTACTTCTATCGCAACAGGAGCACATTCTCGCTAAGGATGAAACGCCAGCCAACTTCGAACAAGCAGAGCATATGATTAAGCGGCACGAAGCTTTTATGACGACTATGGACGCCAATGACGAAAAGATTAATTCAGTTGTGCAATTTGCCGGACGTTTGGTCGATGAGGGACACTTCGCGGCCGATAAAGTGAAGAAGAAGGCCGAGAGCATCAACGAGCGTCGCCGAGTCAATCGCGAGAGAGCTAATCAACTTATGGAGAAACTCAAAGATCAGCTTCAGTTACAGATGTTCCTGCAGGATTGCGAGGAACTTGGCGAATGGGTGCAAGAGAAACATATCACCGCTCAGGACGAGACATATAGAAGCGCAAAGACTATTCACAGCAAATGGACTCGTCACCAGGCATTTGAGGCGGAGATTGCGAGCAATAAAGATCGTTTGCAACAATTGCAGCAAGCCGCGGAAGAATTGATTCAACAAAAACCAGATTTGGCCGAAATTATTAACCCGAAAGTAGCCGAATTAGCGGATCAATTCGTGGATTTGGAGACCACGACTCATGATAAAGGTGAACGATTGTTTGATGCAAATCGTGAAGTATTGATACACCAGACTTGCGATGATATCGACTCTTGGATGAACGAGCTGGAGAAGCAGATAGAGAGCACTGACACTGGTTCCGATTTGGCTTCTGTGAATATATTGATGCAGAAGCAACAAATGATCGAGACACAAATGGCGGTGAAAGCAAAACAAGTTACCGAACTTGACAAGCAGGCGCAACATTTGCAGCGCACAGTGCCGGACGATAAAATGGAGGAGATTAAGTGCAAAAAGGAGAAAGTCGCTCAGAGATTCGCGCAGCTTAAGGCGCCGCTCATTGATCGTCAACGACAGCTCGAGAAGAAGAAGGAAGCCTTCCAATTCCGGCGCGACGTCGAAGACGAGAAACTGTGGATTGCGGAGAAAATGCCGCAGGCAACTAGTACTGAATACGGAAACTCGTTGTTTAATGTTCACATGCTGAAGAAGAAAAATCAATCATTGCGTACCGAGATCGACAACCATGAACCTAGGATCAATCTAGTGTGCAATAACGGACAGAAGCTGATAGATGAAGGACATGAGGATAGTCCTGAATTCCAGAAACTGATATCCGAATTAACAGAAAAGTGGCGCGAGCTAAAGGACGCGGTCGATGATAGAAACAAGCATTTGCTGCAAAACGAGAAGGCACAGCAGTACTTCTTCGACGCTACCGAAGCCGAGTCATGGATGAGCGAGCAGGAGCTGTACATGATGGTTGAAGATCGTGGTAAGGATGAGATCTCTGCCCAGAATTTGATGAAAAAGCATGAGTCTTTGGAACACGCGGTCGAGGATTACGCGGAAACGATTCGTCAACTTGGCGAGACTGCCCGGCAGCTCATAAACGATCAGCATCCGTTGGCCGATCAGATCGCCGTGAAACAGTCGCAGGTAGACAAACTCTATGCCGGTTTGAAGGATCTGGCGGGTGAGCGACGCGCCAAATTGGACGAGGCACTCCAATTATTCATGTTGAACCGCGAGGTCGACGATCTCGAACAATGGATTCAGGAACGCGAACTGGTCGCCGGTAGTCACGAATTGGGTCAGGATTACGATCACGTAACTTTATTGTGGGAGAGATTTAAGGAATTTGCGCGCGACACTGAGGCGATCGGTTCCGAGCGAGTAGAAGCCGTCAACGGCATCGCCGATTCTCTGATTGCCACCGGGCACTCTGATGCGGCGACGATCGCCGAATGGAAGGACGGCTTAAACGAAGTTTGGCAAGATCTACTCGAATTAATTGAGACGCGCACGCAGATGTTGGTGGCCAGTCGTGAATTGCACAAGTTCTTCCACGATTGCAAGGATGTTCTCGGCAGAATCCTGGAAAAACAGAACGCCATGTCAGATGAATTGGGACGAGATGCCGGCTCGGTATCTGCCCTCCAACGTAAGCACGCCAACTTCATCCAGGATTTGTCCACATTGCAGAGTCAAGTCACGCAGATCGAGGAGGAATCCGCCAAACTACAAGCGAGTTACGCCGGTGACAAAGCACGAGAGATTACGAATCGTGAAGCCGAAGTTGTGGCAGCATGGAACAATTTGCAATCACTGTGCGAGGGCAGACGAACTAAACTGGAAGACACCGGAGATCTCTTCAGATTCTTCAACATGGTTAGGACCTTGATGATCTGGATGGACGACGTTGTGCGTCAAATGAACACATCCGAAAAGCCACGCGACGTTGCCGGTGTTGAATTACTGATGAACAATCATCAGAGTTTAAAGGCGGAAATCGATGCCAGAGAAGATAATCTGATGGCGTGCATCAATCTCGGGAAAGACTTGCTAGCCAGAAATCATTACGCTAGCGCACAGATAAAGGAAAAATTGGCAGCATTGACCGATCACAGAAACGCGCTTTTACATCGATGGGAGGAACGTTGGGAAAATTTGCAGCTCAGTAAGTATTTGAAAATATATTTCAATTTTATATTGCACAATTTGATATCTTTCAAATAATATTATTGAGATACTGAGTATCTATATCTAGTGTTTTGGAAATCATAAATATATTATACATATATTCATGTGTGTTTATACATATATTTATATTTGTTTACTTTTGCCCTAGTTTTGGAAGTCTATCAGTTTGCCCGAGATGCAGCAGTTGCTGAAGCATGGTTAATCGCTCAAGAACCGTATCTTATGAGCCAGGAGCTCGGTGTAAGTACTTATATTTATGAATATAAACTCGAAATTTTAATCGAGCGAGCAATCTACTTAAAAAAGAAAATTGTTTTTTTCAGCATACTATCGACGAAGTTGAAAATTTGATCAAGAAACATGAAGCTTTTGAAAAATCGGCAGCTGCACAAGAAGAAAGATTTAGTGCCTTGCACCGACTTACCACAGTGAGTAATCAAACACATATGCAAAAACAGTCATTCCTAGGTAATATTGTAATAGAAAATGCCGCAAATTAATTATATTAATATTAAAAATTACCTATTTAAATATATAAATCTTACCACATACACATTCATATACAGTTATTTATTGCGTGTATTTCTAGCTTCTTTATATTACAACGCTAGTATAATTTAATAAAACACAGTACAAATTATGAATATTACGGTTTTGGAAATAAACAATGTTCCTCTCTTAATGCATAGTTTGAATTGAAAGAACTGAAGCGACGGGAGCAAGAAAGGGAAGAAGAGGAAAGACGCAAGAAGGAAGAGGCGGCAGCGGCAGAGGCCGCACGTTTGGCCAAGGCAACACCCGTTACTAGTCCAGACGAACCACTTAGTGAAAGGTAATGTATAAATATTTCGTCGTGATTACATGATGATACGATTTATCATGAATAAATTTTATTTGCTGCAGAGCCGAAACTGACGGAGCAACAAGCGGAGAACGCGCTGGAGAAGACGAGGGACACGGTAATATGACTGCACTTAATAATATGTTTTGGGTTTATACTAATCGAAACTATAACTCTTCTCGGTACTTATCTTCTGATTCGTCTTACAATTTTGCATTCCATTTGATGATATTAGTGTTGATGAATAACGATCGGTATTTAATATAACGTACATTATTTAGAATGTAATGTCGAGTGCTTTTCTAATGGGGTTGTACGTGTACGTTGTAAAACTTTTATTGATTGGCGTAGTAACGATTGCGAGATGGTAGTAATTAATTTTGTTTAACCGAGAAAAATTGAAAGAACTAAATCAAGTTTAGTATATAAGCATTTTTTTTTTTCTTTTTTGGAATAATATCGGTACAAGAATCTTGCTTCTTGACATAAAATTTAACTCTGGCAACTAGTATTACGGTTTGTTTGGATAAGCATGTGCGACATCGCTAACAGCACGTTTATTTTTGCCTTCTATCCGCGCAACCTAAATCTATTCCGATCCGTATATCCATCGGTCCATATTATCCTTTCCGAATGCACCCTAATGCGGCACGGAATGCACGAACCACAGTGGCACATCGCAAGGCTTCTACACGTACACCACAGCCTCAAGACAAGCCCAAGGAAGGTGAGTGTTACGTGATGCGTGTAAAACTTGTGCAGGTTAAAACCTTCATATTAAGTACATCTCTTAATATTTCTCTACGACTGCCTTGAAATTATAAACGGATCTTATGGTGGTTCCTGTAATTTCTCATCAAATTGGTGATGGATGGATAATCACAACATTGTATCTTCAGAACAGTACTTAAATTGCTTTTCTCTGTGAATTCACATAAGCATCTAGTCACATATGTTACGATAATTTTATATCTTTCAGCGTATTTGTAGCAGCACCGCATTTATCACTCTCGCCCGTACAAGCCATCATTTATGAGCTTCTATAAATTTTTTTCTCTACCAGGTGTTGGCTGTTTTATTACCAGAGATGCTCTTCTCGTCATCTATCAAAGTTGATATATCAATCATATATTTCATAATTTACTAAATATTTCAAATAATATAGATAATATTTAGTGAACATACACATATGTACGTGAAACGATATACACGTATCTATAATAATTATTTTAATTAAATATTATTATCTATATTATTATTATTAACTTTTTATCGTACTATAAACTCTGTTATAAACCATTTCATTTCGCACGGCTGACTTGGTAGGTACATATTTGAACTATCGTATTCCATCGCACGATTATGTGTCGACTTACATAAATGATAAAATGCTTAAATATCTTATTAAAAGGTAAGCATATCAGAATTATTTCTTTGTCGTCATTCTACAGATGTAGAACTATGACTCTATGTTCTATTTTTTACTGCTTACTTGAATATTTGGACGCGATATATCATTATAAATAATATAAATATTTATATTGTGTATGAATATATATATACATATTTATACATATATAATATAAATATAGTAATATTTTTTTTAAATATATTAATAAAAATATTAATTAATTATAATATTATAAAACATAGTTTTATTATAAATTTTATATATATATATAAACTCACGATTAGTGTTGAATAATCTTTGCAATAAAATTTTAAATCTCTGTTTTCGGGAAAACTTTGTGTTTTTCATTATAGTAATTGAAAGACTGTATAATTGATATAATTGTTGACTACACACACACACACATATATATATATATATATATATATATATATATATATGCGTAAAGTATTAATATCACGTGTTGTACATCTAAAAATAATATATACATAGCATGATTTTGTGATTGGTGTGGTGTAGTGCATGCACAAAAACCTAGGCAACTGTCTTTCCGGGAAGGAGAAGGGATTCCTGTCGCGCCAACCTCTGCAAAAACTCCGCCGCATGGTACTCCTCGCACACCGACAAGTAAGTGTTCAATGAGCTGTGTCTCAAATTATATATACAATGTACGATATTGTTTATTAATATCTTTCCTTCTTGCGACATTATCTCAATTGTCTTATATGATTAAATAGCAGTCAATGAAAACTGCATAATTGATGAAAGATTCTACATCTTCAATTTATGATTAAGAAATTTCAGATATAAGGATGCAATTGATATCGGGATTAATCCGTGTGGAAATAATCTGATTCTTCTTCCAAGGTTTTCGCTTCCAACGGTCCTAAGGCACACGTGCTGCCGTGCTCGTCCACAAAACGGCAAGCTTTTATGACCCGCAGAACTTCGTCCACCGATCGCGGTAAATCGTCATCGTTTATTGTTACGTGACGTAGGATTCGTTGTGCGTCTATAACGAATAGAGCTCTACAGGCTACTCCGTGCTTTTCGTTTAATATACCATAGTCCTTCGCTATCTGATGACTCCGGTCGGAGAGGAGTGGAATTTTCATTTCGCCTAAACCTCCTTGTTTTCGCGGTGTCGTCGCCCATGCAAAGTGCGAAAATTTGGAATCTGTTGAGATAGCTATTATCTCCGAATCTATATAAAAAATTGGAATAAAATATTGGAATTACAATAAAATAGTAAAACATTAGATTACTTTATTAATTTTAATAAATTATTTTAAATTAATCTTAATAAATTATATTTTTTTTTGTATGGGTCATAGATGAATGACATACGGAAAAATTAATTTATTTTGTAAAAAAAAAATTATATTCACAAAAATTTGTACTAATAAAATCAATTCGAAATTATTACAAAGATCAAGAATTGAATTAAGAATTTAAAAAATGTAACAATAGACTTCATTTTGTAAAAATGAAAAATCTCGTTTTTTTTTCTATAAATATATTAAAAATCTTATTTTTATATAAATATATATTTTGTCAAAGCATTTTGATATTAAAAATTGCATTAAAATGCTAATTTCATACCAATAAGTCGGAATTCGGCGATGCGATCACTAAATTGAATAAGCTCGATGGGGCATATGAACGAGAAATCGCTCGGATAGAAGAGAAGTATCACGTATTTTCCCGGAAAATCTTTCGACGATATCTCTTGCATCTTTAAATCAATTATCGCCACACCCGACCAGGGTGGTGCGGGCCTTGATACCGCTGGTATCAATCGTACTTCTGATGTATCTCGAGTTTTAGTTTTTTCTGCACAACAAGAGTTCATATCGAACGTATTATTTTTATACTCAACATAATCATATTAATGTATTTTTCGAGACCGAGATTGCGTGTCTCGTACAAATTATATTGCAAATCGTTATAACTACAGATACACGAGATCTTCCATGATCGATTTTGTTTTTATTCCTTGTCTCTCACGCGACTTCACTTTTATTTTTAAAAAACGTTAAAAGTATATATATATATATATATATATATATATATAGACACACACACACATATGTGTATATTCCATCGCGAAAAATAAATCCTCATGTTGTTGCAAAAAATATATTGCTTTTCTATTAAGATTTATTTTAAATAATATATTGATTTCTGATTGATTGATAAAGAAAGAACATTTTTGAAAATATATAATCTCTTTTATTTGAACATATTTCGAGAATTTTTTATTTTTTTTTAGATAAAGAGTGTTGAAATCAAGAATAATTAATTTAATTGCTGAAAATTACTTTGAAACTCTCTGCAAGTGTTTCCTTCAAATTTATTGCAAAAAAAATGATGCAGATTTGTTTTAAAACTGTTCAAATGGAACTTTATTGTAAATTGTGAGTATAGTTCATAAAAGAGTTCATAAGAGAGCTATATGTGATAATATCATCAAATATGTATCATTTTTTTAACTAAAAGTTTTTATTAAAGGAAATAAACCATTATATATATGTAATGGTCTATTTCCTTTAATTAATTAAAAAAAAAAGATGGTGACTTCATTATTTTTTCTTCCTAAACTAAAGGAGATGAGCTACAACAAATATGTATTATATATATACTATATTGAAATAGATTCAATTACTCTTATATCGATAATTAATAATTCTCAAGATAAAAATTTATATTATTTATTATATTTAGTTTATACATAGATTATTTGACATTTGCATGAGCATGTTGCATGAAACGTATCTTCGTATATATTGTTCGTATGTAGTTAGAGGGCATGAAGAAGTAATATAACATACATATATGTGGATTATTAGTGAGACAAATTTGTTTACCTGATCAATTCTCTGCTACAAGCTAGGTGGTTCAGGGTACAGAGTAAGTAGCTAATAAACGTTATGTGTGTTGCGTACGTCGTTAAGCTCCAAAAGGCGGAAGCGGCTCCGAGTCTTTAAGGCGTAAGGAACGAAGTCGCAGCAAGTCACCGTTTAGGAGTTTCCGCTGGAGAAAGTCCGCCAAGTCGCCGAGTTTAGATCGCAGTGGCGTGAGTGACGATGAGCGTAGTATTCCCGGTAAGTGGAGAAAAGAGATTTTATGGTGGTCTATAGTAGTTAGAGATTTATATGTTCACTCATTCGATATTTCTTTTTTTTTTTTTTTTACTTACACAATTTTCTCGTTTTACCTTCACTCTTTTTACATGTTTAAATGTAAGGCAGCCGAGACGCAACTGAGAAAAACAGATAATCCATCTTCAACATCTAACAATAAATAAATTAATCATAATTCGAAAATTGGAAATGTGATTTTGTTTCTGATCGAATTTTGTACGCGAGATTCTAAATTGCTGCGATAATTGTTATTGAATATCCAGGTAGATATGATCTTTCATACATATATTTGTATCCAGCATCTATATAATTGCTTTACTAATTAATCATTATTTATTTTCAGTTACTATTTAGGCATACATATATTTTTAACAATTAATTTATCACTATAATGTGTTTAAAGAAGTCAGCTGTGATAAAATTATGTTTTATAGTGGGAAGACATTCAGAGAGCTACATTATATTTGACTAACAAGTAAAGGAACGAAATAATTGGGACATATTTCTGTTTCAAGTACCGCTATAAAGATATATCAATGCATGTCGGCCTGTTAATGAGTTTAAACGATAAACAAATGAACTTTTTGAATTGAAATAACAAGGAATTAAAAACAGATTTTTATGTGTTGTGGGCGGCATATTCCATCGAAAGCATGTTATGACTAATCCTTATAATAATAATGTTATTAATTACAGCTTTATTGTCCACCGAAAGAGCAAAGGATACATAATGTTGTTTTTCTCTCCAGATAATAATTTAATTAAACTAAATTTTTTAGAAAGTCGTTCTCTCACCGAATAATAAATAGTGATGATTTGAATAATAAATAATGATGAATGTTATCTTTTGCAGAGCAACGAAGTCCGAGCGACGACGAATTCGAAGGCCCGTTACAGCGGAAGCACGAATGGGAGAGTACGACGAAGAAGGCATCCAATCGCTCCTGGGATAAGGTGTACATGGTCGTACGCGGGCAGAACTTATGTGTATATAAAGATCAGAAGTCGTACAAGGCTTCGCCTGATCAATCGTACAAAGGAGAAGCTCCCCTTGATTTACGAGGCGCGACTATTACCGTAGCGAGTGATTACACTAAGAAGAAACATGTCTTCCGAGTCAAGTCAGTATCCAACGCACTTCAATTATACTTCATTTGCATTTTACGCTTCTGCTGATACAAATGTTATTATATTATTATTATCTGTTTTTTATAGGTCGCAAAGCGGATCCGACTTCCTGTTCCAGGCCAAAGATGACGCCGAGATGAACGAATGGGTGTCCGTATTGAATCAAGCGGCGCAAGGAACATCAGGTGCAAGTACGTCCAGAGCTCACACTCTACCCGCCCCGACACAAGCCGAAACTAAGCGGCGTAGTTTCTTCACTCTCAAGAAAAAGTAAGTGTTGTTTGAGAAATTTTGTTATCATATCGTGATAATATCATACGCGAGAACTTCAGACGATATGAATATTCGAACTGATTGGCGCAAGTATTTCAAGCTAAAAGCCAAATAAATTCTGTAAATTTCGTCAAATAAAAATATACTTACAACGTAATAATAATATTCCAAATTGACTTCTAATAATATTGCGAAAATTTATATATTACGAATATATAAGTTATTAAGTTTTATAACATTTCAAGACATGTTATTCTTGTACATAAGGTGTCTGTTATCTTGTTATTATTTTGCTTCATCCTTTTGAACACGTCCCGATGAAGCTGATAGAGAATATTCTGTTAGCAATAAAAAAATTGTACATTTTTGTCATTTTCCATTACTTTCGATTCCTTTAACGATATTCCTCACACATCTGACATTCCATATATTCCTTTTTTAACAAAACTAACTTTTCTTCTTTCAAAAAAAATCTTTTTTTTATATTCATTATCATTCATGGGTGACGGACGATCATCTCGTAAAGCAAAGCATAATTCGAGAAGATACACACCCTCATTCCTTCATACGAAATCCATTCATCCTGTCGCGCATTCGATCATATTGCATTTATCATATTTTAGAAAAGCCAAAAAGTAGAAAGCGAAACCAATGAACGTATGAAACAGTACACAATTGGAACAACATTTAAAAATGCGGTGAGTCGCACATAATCCTAGATCATTCTACCGTATCGTACTATTGCACGATCATCTATTTAACCGATCATCATTCCAGTTGTCTTTTTTTTTCTTCTCGTATTTAGTTTTTCGTTATAATTAGCTTCTATCTGAAGAATACGGCAGAGGAATGTTCTTCCAATTGTGAATGCGGAATGATTACGTGAATTCTCGTGAAACGAGAGAGTATCTGGATGTGCGTAGAGCTTTCTGTGTTTCATACATAGAGCTGACGGATCTTGCAAATAAGAGCGATTAATGAACCTATTATGAGAACAATATAATTTGAGATATTATTTTATCATGTAAAAAATTTCAAATTTTGTTGGTCAAGGTTTCTATTTACAAGTAAATAACAGATATGCGAAACACGATTGTTCTCTACCACATTGTTTAACATTTATGTAATAAGTGCTTATTATTCGCATACATATCTATCGCTTTTATTTTAGATATTTTTTTTATTATTTCGCATAAGATAGTGTGTTATGTAGATATTCAGATTATTGTGTATCATTGTCACAAATTTTATATTGTAGCTTCCACCGCTTCTAAACATCGTCATTTATTCTTCATGCTTTTTCTGCTATCAGAATATTCCCAGGAATTTTTATTGTAGAGGTAACTGAGAACATCCGCGCATCGTCTATTTTAGACATGTATTTTATGATATGTGGCTCCTTAAAGACGGAGTAGTTCATATTCTTATGTATTAGATATAAATAACTTAATCTCTCTTTTATGATGCGTTGAGAGAGATTTTTATATCGTAGCACCCTTCTTGTACAATATATTTATTCTATTTAAATGATGATAGTATATATAACGAATAAAAAATGCAACAGTTAAATAGAACGAGTATAATAAATTTTTTTTTTAAACTTTAGACATTAATTATTACAATAATTATTATTTATTATAATTTAATTTTTGCTAATAAATTTTAACAGCACATTAAATATTATTCTGAAAAATTATAAAATGCATTTTTATGATTTATATTATTTATAAGAATTTTAGCTGGATTCCTATATATATGTATGCCTTTTTTTATTATCTAATCTTGCCATTGTGCATATGAGTATTAAATTGTAAAACAAATTGGAAGTGACAATTATTAGTTGTCCTAATGATGAAATAATTATCACCGTTTACATTTGCTAATTTTCAGCTAAACTGGAGCAGTGAAGTTCGGTATAAGCCGCTTATAATGCGTCTCAGCACAACATCGCGTTTATGAAAAATGTTTTCGTCGCTCTACATGGTTAAAGCAACGCTAATATAAAATTAGAAGACATGATCACACACGATGGGGTATTATAAAATGAATTGAAGGACGAATTGAATGGATCTTTGACAAAACGCCTACGTTCGACGAATGGAGATATTTAACGGTTATATATGTTGATATTTACAAGTGTAGGCTATTGAAAGTCTAATTAAATTTAGTTCTTCAATGAATTTTGGACACTTTGCAATATTGCTAGTTGAAGAACAAGCGACATTTATCGTCCCACGTTAGCGTGATCAGATTTGACACGGGATTTGATTCTATAATATACATGTAATTCGTATTTACGTGTTTTCTTGTAATTATCACGCATTAGAAATGCATGATCATTTTCTTGTCACTTAATGTAATAAATTATGTTTTCGTTATGATATAAAATAATTTCTATAATTCAGCAATTTTCTTTAAAAAAAAAGATCTTATTCAACAGAGATGACAAAAGCTTAATTTATTCTTAAAAAAATGTAGATTTGGGAAAAGATATGTATATTAATCATGGAGCTTATGACGATTTAGAATCATTCTACACGATGAACACAGATTTTTGTGACGACTTAATTTTAAACATTTTGACGCATTTTATTGCATTTTCACGCGGATTCTCGTATTATAGAAGAGATTTAATCTCTAACAACAATAAATGCGAGAATGAGAAATGATTCCAGCCGTGTTGATTGCTTAGGATATATCGCTTTCATTATCATATTATTGCACTATAGTATTTTATTTGACTTTTTTTTCCTGCAAACGTGTCTGTTTGCGTTTGAATGACTGCCATATATTTTAAGAGCCACACTAACTTGGGACATAATATTATATAAACTAGCTTTTAATAAATTGTTAAAAATGCAGCGTCCTAAGGGAAAAATCGCATTGAAGAATTATAAAGAAAATATAATAACTAACAAGAGAGTTTTCCCCCTCCAAACTTTCCCTAAATATTCCTATCATAATTCTGTAGAAAAAAAAATCGAAGGATATTTAAAAATTTATAGACTTACGCAAATGATACAGTTCGTATTAAGTGAGCGCTTACGGTAAATTATTATATAACCGTAAATTATTATATCACTGTCGCAAATCACTGTATCTCACTTGATTCCAACTTGACATTTGGCGTGATATTACACGGATTATATATTACTCTTTTGTAATTGTTAATTTTTTTTAATATTTATCGCATTTGTCTTGTTTTTTCTTTTAGAATATAAGCCCCTCTATTGCAAAGTTCTAGAAACTCTTTTTGTGCTCCGAAATTTTTGGTATAATTATTATATTTTGGAAATTATAATGGTTTTAGGAGAAAATATATTAAACGGCATTTCATCTGTTTTTCAAATCAATGCGACTCGATTGATCGATCCGGCGACTGTCTGTTACAACTTGCGACAGCCTCTTTAATTCCAATTTGCATTAAACATTTGGGATATCTAAGTTCGTAATTGCGTTTTTAGCTAAACTTATATACACAGAGATTTGTATATACGAAGCTGTACGCATATATTATGCTCCGCGAGAATAAATTGTAATCAAAATGATCGTTCATTCGCTTATAATTTCATGCATGCGCATTTAGCGAAAACATTCAAATATCAGAGTCGCATTGCTAAACAATACAACATTTGGTATGTCATAGCTATGTGTTTTATATTATAAATATATCTATAAATATATAAATACACAGAGAATGATGAGAACATTAAGAAATAAAAATTATTATATAGATGATATATATATAATATATGTCGAATTAACATGGTGGCTCTTTTCGTTTTGAAACGTTCTTCCTAAATACATTTTATCCTCGATAAGAAAACCTGAATTTGTATTATCGATGATTATGCCCCAACGAAATTATTAATAGAAATTTTTTAGAAAATTGCAAATATATATATATATACATCTGATTATAGAAATGTTTTAATACGAAAAGAACTTGCATGTGTATCATTAAATATCGCTTAAATTAAACATTTGGTTGTACTTTTCGGATTGCAATTTTCGATACGTTAGAATACAGATATGGCACAGTATTTCTCTTTAGCGAGAAAACAATTTTCCTTTATATCTAACACTATATTAAGAGTATAATTCGCTCTATTAATTCCATCTTCCCTTGGAAATCGAATCAATACTCACTTCCTTATCATGCACGAGACACGGCAATGTAATGTGTACGCATTAATTATTTTACCTTCAAACTTCATTAAGATCAACTTGTAATTTTTTAATGTGCCTTTTTATAGCTTCGTTGAGAAATAAAAATGCGATATATATATACATGAAATGTGATTGATGTCAGTGGAAAGACTAGTGGAAATCGTAACATTTCGAAAAAAAAAACAAATATACATAAGAAACTCGTTTTTCTCAAGAGCTATATATTTTCCCGATTTTTTTATTTATTGCAAATATATTGTTGACATATTTGTATGATCGAATTGTTCCGTCTAAAAGCATTTTGTGCGAAGTTTTAATTTGTTATTAAATTATTAGGATTATTATTATGTGACGTTCGTTCATGCGTGACAATATATAATTATGCGTCAGGAAATTGCGTTCGCGAATTAAATATCAATATTGGGAATACATACGGGTATAAGCACACAATGACAACGCGTACAATTTCCGTTTGCAACGATATCGATTCGTGCATTGTTGCCGAAAAACAGAAAATTAAAAATTAGCGAGATAATACACGCTTTAGTTGCACCCGTCGAAATCGAAACAAAATAAAAAAAAATACGTCCGAAAAAAATAATTATCTCGCGCTCGAGTTTTGCGGAGTCGAATAATATTTCTAATGTGATTTTTAGATTTTGCGAAAAATGAGAAGAAAATCAGATACCGCAATCGTGCGCAAAATCCGCAAAAATGCGATAATAGCTCGTTCAATTCGCTTTTCGCAATCAGCTATGCAATCAGTTGATTGATTTATATCTTTCGACGAGTTCAAGGTAAGATATGATGGATTCTCTCAAACATATTCCGCAATCGAATTGCTCATTTTAGAAGAAAATATTTCGACAATTCTTTCCTTTAAACGGAAGCCAGATTGCTAACAAGTCTATTATTTTTTATAATTCTTTTCTTATCTATAAAGATTTACTTTTTAAATTTTTTTCTTATTTATAGAAAGAGAAGTTAACTTTTACCCACATTTTTAGAAAAAAATATTTTTAAAATGAACAATAATTTAATTGATAAAATGTGAAGATGTCTGCTTTATCGCATGACGACTAACAAAAATTATCAATCAACTTTATTTATCGCATTAAACGCATTATCATGTCAAAACAGATATGTGTGAATTGCAAATTTTAATTATATTGGATTTGTATTTTGTTCTTAATTAAATGGTTTAAAGAACGATGACAGCATTAGTTACGAAGAAATTTCAATTTTTGATTGTCTATATTTTTTATAAATTATAACGATTATTTTTCATAAATTATTATCAATGATTTTTTTACAAAGAAGATGAAAATTACGTTTGGATATCGATTAAATATACATTGCAAGCAGAAATAAATCTACGTAGATATACATATAGGCGCGTCATCATTCTAGCCATGTCAGGAAATGAAAGTCATTATCTAATATACTTTTATTATTACATCTGCGCACCATCATTAAAAGCATTCGCTCCCCCAATAGTGATTCATTGTTTTTATCGGAAGGTCGAAAATGTTCTCTGCGTCTTTTCGCTTCTTTATTATTCGCAACATTGTGTATAACTTAGATTTTTATTTTACGAATTTTTAGAATATTAGAAGACGCATATTTTAATAAATATAGAAAATAATATTCGCGCGTTTAGAGTTTATTAAATATAATCTTTTTAATTTTAATTTTAAAATGATATTTTTTTTATTTATACGAAATAAAAAGTAAAAATTGGATGGGGACTTTTAGGGATGCATTCAACAGGAAAGGGGGAACAAAGAATTTTATAATTCAAATAAGGATAAAAATTTTTAAAAAATGAACGAATTTATTAAACTTGGACTAAAAAAATTATAAATTTTTTAGCAAATTGCTTATTTTTATAATTTTCATCCTCACTTAAATCGATACCAAGGACTAGAATTGCGTTCAAGTGAGGCTAAAAATTATAAAAATGAGCAAATTTACTAGAAAATTTATACGTTCATTAGTCCAAATCTAGTGAATTCATTCATTTTTGAATTTTCACTCTCACTCGAATTACAGAATCGATCCCCTGGTATATTAATCGAACAGACTGAAAGCGTCGTTTACAAATTCGCCGTGCGCGCATGCGCGACTTCACGCGGATCCGCCGTGATCTTCACAGTCTGCGCCGTTTAATATCCTCGCTTTCTCAAGGAAAAGACTCAGTCTTGGACAAGATGGCCGGTCGGACGATAGTAGTCGTATACTATCTTGCGTTAATTTTCCATTTCGTTCTACTGACGGAGTGCAATTACGGCGTAAGATACGGTGACAGGGCGAAGCGTTTGCACATTACGGAGGACGGCGATTCACCGTATAGGAAACCGCTGATCATTGACAGGCGGACAGGCGTGGATGAGGATGGGCACGAAACGTCATTCGGGCGTACGCGCAGGGACGTGCCGCCCGAGCACCCAAACAATAACCCAAACATCACGACCAAGGTACGCATATGTATGAAGGTCGTCGTCGTGATTGCATCGCAATTCCCGAAACCGGCAGCGGTTTCCGGTTTCCGGTTTCTCGGTTTCCATACGCTTTTCCCGCATCCCCGGTCGCGGAAAAAGGGGGAGGAAAAAAAAAACCGCTCGGACATTCGCGTAAATAGACGCGCCACGTACACACGTATATATACGCAGCGCGCTCTCCTCTTGGCTGTCTATATCGTCTTGCGGAATTTTTCCCAATGGGACCGGCGGGATCACGCACAGCGCGGCCTTTGTGCGCGGTCACGACCGGAGCATAATTGCCGTATTATCTCTCTTCCGGAGTAAATTTAATCAATCTCGGCGAAACGGAGCGTCGCGCGGCCCGCACCGTTTATATTGATACACGCGCGAGGGGTCAGTAACCGCCCTTTATGTATTTATTGCATCTTCCCTTTTCTCGCTTAAAAAAAAAGCCTTTTGCTTTCTAAAAAAAAAAAAAAAAAAAAAAATCCTCGAACAAGAAGAGCTCTGGCTTCATGTAGACAAAACAATGATCATACGAGGCTATTACGCGCCATCGTTATTTTGGCAGTGCCAAGATTCTTCTCTTTTTGCGACTTGGCTTGAAGTAGCCGAGAGAATTTTCCGGGAATAATGTTTTCTTTTTTCCTCTCTATTTTTCTTACATCACGTCGCTTAGTCATACGGACTCTTATTGATTAATACGCGTTCATAATGAATAGATGCGCATATGCACTTTGACTGTTTATTTTTGCGATAACAAAGGAAACGTAGCTACTTGTCATTTCGAAGAGATAAGGACTACCTAAGCTTCTGGGAAGATAAAAATTTAGTTGACATGCGATATATCTATCATCTTAAATTTCTCCGTTTCCTTTATTTGTTCCTCTAATGCAATTTCTCAATTTATATATTATATAAATCGTACATTAATTTTTTTATATAGGGAAAAATATTCCGTTGTTAATTAATCTGTGTTCAATTAATATTATATGCGAATTGTCATTTTTTTTTAAATAATAATTTTTATAGAATCATTTCAATCACATGATTTATATTTTACAGTCGTTCCAAACATAGTGGTTGACACAATGTCAATTTGACATTTCGATTTTTCTCTTTCTACTTTTTAATTACAACTTTCACTTGATAAGGACCAAAACCATATGGCCGAAACGTTGGGATATGATAATTAAACAATAAATTGCCAGTCTGGTCGTATAAACACTTATCTATTAATTTATATTTTAAGCTATTTCGCATAATTATATAAAGAGGCTAGATAACTCACTTTCACTTCCATTTTGACGAATGATTGACCTTTGATTCCTTTCCTTTATTGTCCAGATTTTTTTTCATTTATATGTTTAATATATACTTTAAGGAAGAAATGTCCTCTACAAATACACACATTTACTTTGCATTATACGTAAGAATATTTTGAATTATTTATTCTTTCTTTACCTTTTAGAATGATGATTTATCTTCGTTATGACATTGTCCAAGGTAACGAGATATTGAGTGCTGAGAAAACAGTGTGATAGAGGCATTTATGGCGACTCATGCATATCTAATGATTCATCTCCTGTACATATATTTTTAGCTAAAATTACCGCAATAAAGATGTAAATTTACATACGCGCATACATCTTATATTCATGTATTTTTTTACGTTTTTTTTTTTACTAATAAATACATAAACATTACAATGCTTTTTTCAACAAGTCATGACAATTTTACACACTTATATTAATTTTTTATATTAATTTTAATGACGTATCTTTTATCTTCTTATCTCGAATTTTTATCTCTCATGCTAAAAAAATAAAAAAAATTATTGTTTTTCAAATTGTCATAAATTTATAAATTTATTATATTATAAATTAATATACAATATAAGATTTCTAATATTTCTTACATTATAACATCAAAAATCATGTTTCTTCTTATTACAGGTCAATGCTTTAAATGATTCGCATCAACAATTGATGGTACATTGGGTCGGGGAAGGTTCCAATGTGATAATATGTTTAGCAAGGGATAGCACACCAGTGGTGCGTTTCCAAGGTGGCAGATTTTCCTCCCCGACCCATCCTAGCGCCGTTTACATCAGTTATGACTATGGTGATACGTTTGAAAATAAGACTGAACAGTTCAAAATTTCGTCCGATCCCAACGCTGAATACGCAGTCGTGGATAAATTCACCAATCATCCTAAGTTCTATCAATACGTGAGTCTCGTTTTATTTAAAAAACTGATTCTTATAAGATGTGTAATTTTAGTTATTTTTTGATTGTTTTGTGTCATTGGAAGAATATTTCTGAAGTCTTACTCTCTTTGTAGTGCGTTTTCGTGGACAGCCTACACAATTTAATTTTTCTAACGTTTAACAACGGCAAGACTATTCGAAGGATTCCCGTACCATTTCATCCGAGTGAGGTCTCGTTTTACGAATTAGATCCACGAGTACTCGTCGCACTGGACAAAGTCGATCCGTTGCGGAAGGTATGGGATGAAATATCAGTTAGATTTCGACTTTATATGTAACTTTATCGCTACTGAACTGTATCATTACAAGAATTTGTAAAAGAATTATTTTTTTGAAACTTATAATATTTTGATTTCAGTTGTGGTTGTCGACCGATCGTGGATTAGTCTGGGTTCCAATACAACACTATGTGAAGGCCTTTTACTGGTCACCTTATCGTGTTCTATTGGTCGAACGCACAGAGCCTACTGGAACGAATACAGTCTTGAAACTGGATATGCAATATTTGCTCTGGTTTCAGACCCGAAATTTTTCGACTTTGCGAATGAGACCTTCCTTACGAAAAGAATTTGGTGTTGTCGTCGAGAATGTCGAGGATTTCCAAATCAAAGGCGATTACATGTTTACTGTAAAAAATTCAAAGGCAAGTCTTATGGTGTTGTATGCATGTAGACTCTTTCATGAAATTTAATAAAATTTAGTCGTTTTTATTCGATCGTTATTCTTCATTCTTCATGCTTAACAGAACAGAACGTCAGAGCACCTGGATCTCCATGTGTCTTACAAAAATCAATCGTTCGTTATGGCGCAATTTAACACGGAATTAGATTGCAATGATTACCATATTGTAGACGTATCGTACAATCGAGTTTTTATCGCGGTATCGCATAGTGAGACTATGGTCAATCTTTATGTATCAGAAGTCATAGATCATGAAAAGGCTATATTTACATTATCTCTGGAGGGCATTTTTACATTTTTCCTCAACAGCACTTGGAAGGATAGCTGGTTGAAGTAAGTAAAATAAAATATTGTATCTAATGCACGAGAAAAAATGAAATTCTAATTTCTCGTGGGAATTTTCTTTAATATTTCTTTCAAATTTTTCCGAATTATTTTGTATTTACGCGCATTTATTTGTATAGCGAAGTGGCTGACGAGACATTCACAGACTTGTATAAAGTCGAAGGTCTTCGAGGTATATACATAGCATCACGAGTCAAAGGTAACCCGAAATCAGGAGGTATCAATTCAATCGGACCAGAACACTTGGAATCGGTAATCACTTTCGATCATGGTAGCACTTGGAACAATATTAAAGCACCGACGGCAAATTATGAAGGTTTCTACATCCATTGTCCGAAAGATTGCTCATTGCACTTGAGTCAAAGATTCAGTCAGCTGTATCCAGTAATGAGATCTGTCACGATCATGAGCTCGAAATCAGCGCCCGGAATAATCATGGCCACCGGCGTAATTGGATCCAGTTTGAAAGGTCACCCTGCGCTTTATGTCTCGCGGGACGCAGGTCTTACATGGAAACAGGTGTTGAAAGATTACTACTTTTTCAACATGGGCGATCATGGAGGTCTGTTGGTGGCAGTAAAATATTTCAAATCGCGCGGAGAGACCAGAGATATCTCATATTCAGTGGATGAGGGCGAGACGTGGCAAACTTATGAATTCAACGAAAAGATGTTACGTGTTTACGGTCTCATGACGGAGCCTGGGGAGAACACCACAGTATTCACTATGTTCGGATCGGACAGCGGACAACATCAGTGGCTCATAATCAAGGTCGATCTACGAAATGTATTTGAAAGAGAGTGTACGGAAGATGATTACAAATTCTGGTCTCCGTCGAGTAGCGATCAACCAGTTATGGCATGCATATTGGGACGTAAAGAAACGTATCAGAGACGCGCGGCGCGTACCAACTGCTATCAGGGTGTAAATTATGATCGACCAATGCGATTGAAAATCTGTCAGTGTGATGCAAACGATTATCAATGCGATTACGGTTTTACGCGCGTCGGAAATCCATATCATTGTATCCGCAACAAATTAATTACTGATTACGATCCTTATGCTGTACCGAGCACATGTCAGCCTGGCGAGTTTTACAATCGCACAAAGGGCTACGTGAAGTTGGCCGATGATGAATGTTCCGGCGGTCTCGCGAGAAACTTCGAGCCTGACGAGATACCGTGCCCGATGGATGAAACACCAGAATTTCTGTTGGTCGCTCAACGAGAGCATATCACGCGAATTGATCTGAAGGACAACAAAATAGAGATGCTACCCGTGCACGATCTGAAGAATGTGATTGCCATCGAATTTGATATGAAGAACAATTGCTTATATTGGGCGGATATTGTAAACGATACAATCGGTAGACAATGCTTGAAAAACGGTACCAACTATCCCGAAATTCTCGTCGAAAACGATTTAAGTTCTATTGAAGGAATGGCTTTTGATTGGGTATCCAAAGTTCTCTATTTCGTGGACGGAGTTAAAATGAGAATACAAATAGTTCGAACGGATATATCCACTATGGGCAGAATGCGCAGAACGATATTAGGCCCGAACGTGTTACAGAAACCGAGAGGTATCGCGGTTCATCCCATGAATGGATATATATTCTGGACCGATTGGTCACCCGGCAATGCCTCCGTCTCTCGCGCCAATTTGGACGGCACGGATGTCAAGCGATTGTTTGTCAAACCAACAGTCGAATGGCCGAACGGAATAACAATCGATCACATTGCCGAACGTATTTACTGGGTGGATGCCCGGTTGGATTATATTGCTTCTTCGGACTTTGAGGGTAAAAGATTTAAGAAAATCATCGCTAACGACGCGCGCGTGTCGCATCCGTTTGCAGTCGCGGTGTTGAAAGATAATATGTACTGGGATGATTGGAAACAATCGATGATATTTGTCGCTAATAAGGACCATGGTGTTGGAATCAACACAATAATTGGTTTCCAGATCGTAGGTTTGATGGATTTGAAGATCTTTGCGCATAGCGTGCAAGTCGGCACGAACGAATGCGCGACGAATAACACGTGTTCGCATATCTGTTTGGGTGCACCTGGGGGCAGCCATGTGTGCCTTTGTCCGGATGGTATGGTAATGACGGACGGAAAATGTCTTTGTCCAGGTGGCATCAAACCCTACGACAATTCAACATGCCCACGCATCGCCAGTACCTGCTCGTCAAATCAGTTTGCTTGTAATAACGGCGTGTGCATCCCCGAATTCTGGAAGTGTGATGGAGATAATGATTGTGGCGACAACTCGGACGAGGTCAACTGCAATCGCGCTACGTGCAGCCCTAATAACTTCGAATGCGATGGCAACACATGTATCCCCAAATACTGGGTATGCGATATGGATCGTGATTGTAAAGACGGTAAGGACGAGCAAAATTGCACATACGCCAATTGCACGGATCTGTTGCGCTTCAAATGTGACAGCGGTCGCTGCATCTCGCATAGATGGCGCTGCGATGGTGAGGATGATTGTCGGGACGGTTCGGATGAACGTAATTGCACCAGAAACCGAGTTTTACCGAGCACGTGTCGATCCGACGAGATCGCCTGCAAATCTGATCATTCGTGCATACCAACTTCTTGGAAATGCGACGGCGAACCAGACTGCGAGGATGGCGCTGACGAAGCAGAGTGCAGCAACATGGTGTGCGAATCATGGCAGTTTACATGCAACAATACCAAGGATTCTGGGCATCGGTGCATATACAAGTCATGGCAATGCGATGGCGACAAGGATTGCCTAGATGGTTCTGACGAATTTAACTGCACTATCACTACTACGCCAGCGTTTATCCCACCGATGATCCTGCCAACAAATACCTGCAATGATTGGATGTTCTTGTGTCAGAACAAGAAGTGTGTGCCATACTGGTGGAAATGTGACAGCGTGGACGACTGCGGCGACAATTCGGACGAGATTAGCTGCGGCAGCGAGGCGGAAGGCACATTAGAATCCACATCGCTGCCAATTCATACGACTGAACAACCACGCATTTGTCGCGAACATCAGTTTCAATGTTACAACGGCGATTGCATCGAGAATGCGTGGATATGCGATGGCTCTAACGATTGTCCATCCGGCGAGGACGAGCAGCACTGCGAACAGACACATGCATCATGCCGCGAGAACGATCAATTTATGTGCCGTCAGGATGGCTCATGTGTACCTCTATCTCACATTTGCAATGGCATTGAGGAATGCCCGGACGGCAGCGACGAGCTTGGCTGTCATACAGATCGTGACACAAGTCCACCCGCCACCCCGTCTTGCTTCGTTGGTCTTTTCCCATGTGACGAAACGCGTTGCTTCCCATTGGCATCCTACTGCGACGGCCATCAAGATTGTTTTGATGGTTTCGATGAGAGTAACTGCGAAAAGAACGGTACTCGTGTATATCAGGTACTGGTGATGGGTGTGGACGAACGTTCCATTAATGACAGCACTCTCTTCCTCTACTGGTGGATGCCAATACCGTCGAACGTTACATTTGAGTTTCTGCCTTCAATCGCACGGGCTATTCCGGGCGCCAAGTGGACCAACGCCAGCGAGTGGATCGAAGACACCGAATATCAATTCAACAATCTCGAGGCTTGTACCAAGTACAATTTGACTGTCTATGTCAAGGTGAAGGGTCAAAGCAAAGTATTCCCACCAGCTAAGTATCTAGTCGTAAGGACTGGCGAAGGCGTGCCATCCGAGCCATGGAATGTGACAGTCACGCAGAAGAACGGCACTCGCGTAGAGGTCTCCTGGCTACCACCTCAACATCCAAATGGTTTGATCATCGGCTATCAAGTTTACATCACACCGCCTATACCACCGATGGAATTTTCGCGGCAAAAAACATCCGCGATTATTGATATGCCATTCGAGGCAGGCAAGAATTACTCTTTTTGGATTATAGCGAAAAACCGACAGTACGAATCGTTTTCGTCGAAAGTTGCCACATTGACGTTCGATGGCTCGGCCAACATCGACGACATCGAAGATCTTCGCGTGGTGGCGACGACGAATCACTCCGTCACGCTAACGTGGAATAAGATGAAAGACGTGGACGGTTATCACATCACTCCTAGAGCACCACCGGCATATCCAACATTACAGACCATTACGACCATGGATAATCTATACGAAGTGACAAAATTGGCGCCAGGTGTCAAATACACTTTTGAGGTCGGTGCAATGAAGAAGAAATACGTTGGTAAGGTCGCCATGGTGACGGCTACGACGAATGGCACCGCGCTGCCGATAATAACGAAGTTTGACGCGCAATTGGTGAAGTCTCAGAGAACGACCGTGAAACTTACCTGGGATCCGCCTAAGAGCACCAAGAAGATTAAGTGGCAGTATGCTGTTCATTACGCCACCAATATATTCAATTTCTTTAAAGGTGAGGACAAAATCGACATTTGTGCAATTATTTAAATATAATAAGATAATCGGTATTTTTCTGTTGCTGTTTACTGTACTTGTGTACTGTTGTAAAAAAAAAACTAATTGATCGAATTTGTTCTGTTTTTTATATCTTTATAATAAAAAATATTGTTCATTTGTTTTTAGCTTACAAATTTAAAACCACTAATCTCACGGCTACGATCAAAGATTTGGAAGCGTGTGAATCATATTTCTTTGCCGTTGGCGTTATCGGGGATTATGGAGCGGGACCTTTATGTCAACCGATCACGGTTCCGACATATTTCAACCAACGTGCTCCTCCGAAAAGGTTGCGAGTAACACCATCACCGGATAAAAATGACAGTATAATCGTCTCATGGAGCGCGAGTTGTCCTACGATCGACGAACCGATCAGTTACACGGTAAGTCAATAATGATGTAATTTTAAGAAAATAGATGGATGTTTATGGGGAAAAATTTCTCAAAATTTTCTACTTTATATAGAAACATTTCCTATGCATCTGATCTAATTTAATGTTTATTCAGTCAAAGCGCGTTTATTGATTCTGGATTTTTTTTTTCACAGATTTTTGTTACGGAAACGATCCTCAATAAACAGATAGTTGTGACATTACCGCCCACTAACGAAACTATCATGAAACATACCTTCCATTCGATCAAATACGGCGGAAAGTATAATATTACGGTAGCGACTGATGTTGAAAATGCCATACCCACTCAACCTTTTGTTTATGTGGCACCGATGATCAAGCCGCCTCATCAAGTTACCGTCTTGCACGATAATAAAGACTATCTAATATATTGGCAAGAGCCAGATATGCCGAAGGATGTTAATCGACACATCGAAATTTTGGTAGCCGAGGGATCGACAAAGATAAACGAATCGACGGCTAGCATCTTCTTGACTAAGGATCCATCGCCTTATCGTTATAAAGATGCTAAAACGGGTACGATTTATACTTTCGCTGCACGTTTGGTCACAGAGGATGGATATCAAAGCCCATTGAGTGAAACTTGGAGCACGCAATTTTCAGGCAAGTCTCTCTAATCTTCTCTCTCGCGAAAAACGATTTCCGATATGCTTTAATATATACACATATAATAAGTTTTTCGCTATTTTTATTCAACAGGTTCGCAACTCCCGGTGATAATGAACACGTCGAATATACTGTCTCTTGCTATACCGATCTGCTTGGTCGTCTTAATGCTAGGTGCAGCGCTAGCGTATTTCATCGTTCGACATAGAAGATTATCTAACAGCTTTACGCAATTTGCCAATAGTCATTACGATACGAGGCGGGGACAAGCTACCTTCCCAGGCACGACAGACGGTTTAGGTAAGTATTATTTTGCATTTAAAAAATGAGGAAAACGATGTGAAATGAGAAAAAATCTAATGATTATTTTGTTTTTTTTTTTTTTACAGAAGAAGAAGATAGCCCTGTGATCCGAGGCTTTTCAGATGACGAACCTTTGGTAATCGCATGAATACCATATATATAAACAGAATATTTACGTGTTAAGAGAGAAAAGATGTGCCAAGACACTATTAATATGATAATTTTGAATATATAGATAAAATTTTATGATGAATGGAGAAAAGCTTTTATAAAAACGTCTTGAAGCTAGATAGATATTGTTAACTGTGGTGTTACTTGCTATTATAGTTAACAATTGGTAGATTCACAGACTGCATTTAGGATGTTTACATAAGAGCTTTTCGCGCCGTTTACATGATACGTTGTAGAAATATGGTATACATGTACATCACAAACGATCAAGATGGCTACCTGCCGTATAGTTGGAGAGAGGCCGTTGCATCTTAAATTCGAATGTAAAAAGAAAGAGCTATCGAGACAGCTATAGTTTGAAAATGAAATTTATCACATCTAACAACGGAAATAGAGGCCAGAAGAAACGGCAATTTGTATATAGTAAATATTTTTTATGGGTCGCGAGATTGTGAGATTTTCAAGATGTCACACATTTGGCGAGATGCATTTTTAATATTGTATTTATATGACCTATGTATGTGTGAAGAAACTTTTTTTTAATCTGTATACAGATTTGTTGATGCGAAAGTGAGTTCCCGATATTGTACGAAAACTTTTTTTATTGAAAATTATTTTAATATTTTAACAAATTCACAGATGCCATAAGTTCTTTCCATATAGCAAGTGCATGACCAAAGTAATGCTTTCTTCTATGCCGCATTTGAAAGATCAGTATCAGTCTCGTTTAATGGCGAACACGTTTTTATAAGATTTTATTTGAAGAGTTCCTTGGCTTGAGCAAGTCTTTGTATTCGATGCCAACTATCATTATCAAGCCTATGATGCGGCATTGAAAGAAGCTGTTATAAGCGAGTTTCTATCTCGCGAAAAAAGGTGACCTGACCCTCGTATAGAGGTGTGCTGCAATTACTGCAAGAGAATATTTTGAATATTCCAATAATTATGTATAATTCTGTAATAAAAGCGAACTGAGTGTTGGACAAGAGAGACGCGATTTAAACATAATATTAAGAAATTTTTCACCTTAAAGTTAACAAAAAAATATGGGATATTATGTTTTGTGCGAATAATATAGATTACATTTTTTACATTAAGAATGACACATCAAGATTGGATATTTTTATTTTTGGTTAAGAGGAATTTACACAAGGACATCAATGAGAAAGCAACAAATCAATGGCACTTTCAAGTGCGAATGAAATGGTGACGATGCCGTGTCATGATTCTTGAATTATACAATTCAACAAAAGAAAAAAGACATAAGAAAAAAAAAGTAATGTTTCTTATAGTTTTTTAAAATGCTCTATCTCGTTACAATTTTACAAAATTTGAAATTAAAATTATAAAAAAGGATTTTTATTTTTATATAATTTATGTTACAATTATATGTGATCTGCTCTGGAAGACTTTTATTCGCTTAAAATTAAGTATGTATTCATTTTTATAACAGTTTGAAATAGTAAGAAAGAATCTATTATCTATTTATAAAGAAGAGAGTTTTATATATATCTTTCTCTCTTTTACAAATTAGTGTTCTGCTTATTGCAACGGCATTACGATTATTTGGTTATAGGATATCTAAACTCTGATATTTTTTTCTCTTCGCTCTAAATCAATTTTTTAGATCTTTTTTTTTCATCAAGCGGATAATTTTACCAACTTTTTTTTTGATTGGAAATATATGGGATGACTAGACCAATATCGAACCCGGATTTGCTAATTAAATAACAGTTCTAATATGGAACTGGCTTTAAAATAAATTTATTGCAAGAATTAAGATTAGCAAGATTTTCATTTTTAAACATTACATCAATTTTGATAAAGTTAAATTAAATAATTAAGGAGAGCATGAACAATTTAATTATCAATTAATTTTAAATAACGAATTCAATGTGATGTAAAAGCAAGAGCTTTGAACATCCACTATTGAGTATTTCAGTTCGAATTTTTGATTTATTTGCAATCTCAAAAATCTTTAAAAATTTTGAGATTTCTATTAATATGAATATATATAGAATTAATTTTAAGAGCGATAAAACATTTTCAATATGTCACCAGCCATAGCATTGCAAATTATGTTAAAAGAAGTCCATTTATACAATTTAAAGTCTTTCAAAATTGTAACGTGATAGAGCATTCCGGATTTTTCTTCAGCATAAAAAAAAAGCTACAGGTGATTATCTTGATTCTTATGTTTCAAGAGAAAATCATTTCATATTGAGCTGTATTATTGTAAATAATATCCAAATGTATTTTAAATGATAAATTTTCATCATTTAATCTACATTGGATTATTCGTAAAAGGCATTAACAATTAAAATCCGCGA
>JBCEZV010000039.1:3778232-3792184 GCA_039654365.1 Cataglyphis livida
ACAGTGACGCAAATGTGAACAAAAAGACATAAACGCGCAAGTGAGATATAATGAAAATATAGAAATAAATGCGATAATATTATAATAAATGCGAAATTATTATACATCAAAACCGCACGTCTCTGAAACCAGAAGAGACCACAAAATTCAAAATGCGTGTTACTTGGGATTGTGTCTTCTATAATATATGTAAAAATGAAAACGATTCGTGAGGTGTAAGTTAATGCAAACAATTGCCCATTTTAATTTAGCTAATAAATTAATTGATTAATATGTGCATAAATAATTAATACAATATAATTTATATTAATCTTTACTATAAAATATTAAATTATGTTTAAATTATTTAATTTTATATATATATATATATATATATATATATATATATATTTGAAAAATTTAAATAAAAAACAATAAAAAAGTTTTTAAATAAATTTTCCTGTAGAAGACAGTTTCCACATTTTTAAGATTGTGAATTGAATTATAAATATATTTTTGACATATATATTAAACTTTATATGTCACTATTAAATATCAAGATACAAATAAATTGCTACATTTTTTTTTTAAATAACAGATAATTATAATATATAAATATTCAAACATTGCCGTCACCTATCTATGAAAGGTAAAGACGTTCCCTGACATCGCGAGTGTAACCGCGCGCACATTTATGTATAATAGCGCCGCCACAAACATAAATAAATCTCATCACTATAATTCATTATTTTTGCGTAAGCTCACTGGACATCTTAATCACGAATATATGCATATGACAAATGCACTGCGAAAACTATTAGAATCGAAAGCAGAATGCAGTTTCTCTATGTATTGATAAAGGAAGCATACTCAAGGGAAGTAACTTTAATAATGTGATAGAGAGTAAGATTTCTTTTTGAAGCATTACGAAGAAAGAGCGTGACTAATCCACCTCCACCTTTGTTTTTCAATAGATTAGAAAGCAACGCGAGAATTGACATTTTGTTAATGTTCCTACATGTGCATTATAATTTCCTTCCTATGCCATTATTAAGGTGCGCAGAATCAGTCTATTTTACATATCAGTCTGTAGATTGAATTTTCTGTCCTAGGCAACGGTATTAAAAAAAAATTGTTAAAATTTTTTCGTGTATAATTAATCAATTTTATTTATATTGTTAAAATTCCTTATATCCGTACAATTTTTTACAGTTTATTTTTTTTGTAAAATTTTTTACATTATCTTTTCAACATAATATTTTATTAAATATTTTATTTATTAATATTGATTTCATAGAAAAAGATGGAAAATTCATTCTCCTAAAATATTACCCGATCGATCTGACGATTCGTTGTATATATGAATAAGTTGTTTCGCTTCTTAAGTATTGGAGCAATTAATTAAAAATTATAGCTGTTTAAAATTCATATCATCTGCTGTCAACCGGTGATCTGACATATTTCCCATCACATACCTAGGTGCATTAGTCTACATTTAAAACACGCGCGCGCCAAGAAATTAATTCAGAAGTGCTTTCCCGACGACAATGACGTCGGGACGCGATTACACTTGCTGTCAGACGGCGAAGGTATCTAAGCCCGCAAGAAGTGCCGCTATGTCCTACATAAGAGCCAAGGCGGCGGATAATGATTCTGGGACGGCGCGTTCGGTTATTACGTATCTTCCGGGTCCGGTTGATTTCTTAAATCACGTATCATCAACGGGGATCTCAGTAAATTTTTTAATATCGCGAGTCTTTACTTATCGAGAGCAAACAGCGATAATCAAGTGTTTGCCCTGCTGCTTTCGCGTGAAGGAGAATTTCGGAAAATATTTTGAATTAATTATAATAATAAAAGCTCGGAAATTTTGGGCCGTTTCTTTCTTTTATAATCTTATATTATTATATGTTTTTTTAATTATATATTTTATATTCTTTTATAAAACAATTGTAGAAATTTACTTTTATTTATTTTATGTTTTTTTTTGTTTGTTCGAATATTTATATTTGCTCGAGGATGACAAGCAACATCGATTGAAACACTCAATGGGCACTTCCTTGAAATTACTTTCCGGTTATAATGTGAATAATATTAGAAGTAAATAAGAAAGAGAAAAATAAGATTTACGTGTGCAGCTCCTTTGCTGCCAAACGTCATGACTCGTCCTTTCTCTGCTTATTATGCTACTTTGAGAGCGCAGATGGTGGTTGGACTTAAATTGTAACTCAGCGTATCTTCAATTGCGATATAATATATATTAAATCCTACACATTTTCCGCTTTTGTTACGAAAGGAAAGCTTGACCGTGTTTATGCGTAATATATAAAATACCAGATTCGCGATGGCGTTGATTAATTCGTTCGAAAAATCAGCCACCGATGAATCGTAAACTAGAAACGAACAATTCCTTATCAATGTATATTCAGGAATCATTCGATTATACCTGAGGACGCGACAAGTAGATCATACGCGTTACGATCCGCCAACACTTTATTCCAACGGCGCCTTTGTCGGCTTGATAAAGGGATGCCGGTCCCTCTCTTTTCTTCACTCCTTTCTTTACGAACTGGTTTCCGACTCGAGTTGAAACATCGAGCGTTCCGTTCTTCAGCTTCCATCTGTCGCCCGGTTAGCACGCGAGCTACATTGGTATGTGAGTCTCTTCGCGGTTGACACTCGCTCGCATTCCGCGCGATAAACACCAGGGAGAAAAAGCTTCTTCCTGTATTAATCATCGGTTAGCATCGCGCAGCGATGCTTGTTTTCGAGTTGGCACAAATCCTTCATCGTGTGTCTTCGTCGCGTGCAGGACGTAGGAAAAAAATGAACTTGTAGAAAAAAAGTGTTGCTCGATAGTAGCGTCGATCGACATTGATCTTGTGTCTAATCTGTCAGTTTTCGTCTGCAATGCTAGCCCACGAATAATAAATTTTGCAACGCGATTATAATATTGATACAATTTATGATGTTTATTAAGAAGAAAAAAATTGATTATCAAAACAAAGGATTAGATATAATAGAATGAAAGAAAGGAATTCCTTGCGGATAAATTAAGGATGTTTTGGCTGTACGTTGGTAGCAAAAAACTGTCAAAATTTAAAAAGATATATTTTTTACTTATACTGTTTAAAAACAAAAATAAATCCGGATTATAAAAAGAATTAAAGTATTACAAAATAATACGATTTTTAATTTTGTAAAAGAAAATAGTTATAATTAATATTTTTCCTCATTTATGATAAATATTTTTGATCGTAATTACTCTCTGAAATTAATTGCAAGAAACAAAAAAAAAAAGAAAAATGAATAATTTATAGAAATCGAGAAAAACAGATAATATTTTGTTTACAATTTTTAATTAATAATTAGTAATATTAAATAATATAATATATATTATAATATATATTATATTATTTAATACTACTAGTTATATAATAATATAATTAAATAATATTATACTAAATATATATAAAATAGAATATTAACACAATAGAGATTTAGATTTAAATTTATTCATAAGGATAAGATATAATTTATGAATTTTTTTGTAATTAAAAAATTCTAATTGCATCTCAGATTTTAAATAATATGGAAATACCAATGAATAATATCAATCAAAGAAATATTACAATACATTTAAACGTATTTGTATCCATGATATTTGCAATGCAATTATTGGATTGTAATAAAAAAATGAATATTGTAACTTTTGCGTACGTTGATATTGATTGAATTTGATATCAGCATCGATGTTCGTGAAAGTTTGGATACACGCTTTCTTCCTGATCCCAAATGCAAATATCGACTTCCTAATCTAATTCTATGCTATAGTTGCAACCACGTTATGCGAGATCTGTTTAAATATCCCTTCTTTAAGTATCCCTATTGATCTATCGATCTTATAACGTGACTAAAGTATTTCTTCTAGAACTACAATCCTATACTCCAAATATGTATCATAGCATATCGTTACATTTTTTTTATTACCACCATTTATCTTATATGATTCCCAAATTTCTTACATATTCAAGTTTGCAAGTTTGTATTATAATAAGTAAAGGAAAAATATAATTAAAATATAAAATCTGAGTTGGAATTTTTAAAATATATTATCATACATAGTATCTATCCGAATTTCTGCGGGGTCTTGTCCGAAACAAATCCACCTTAGACTTGTATCGTTCCGCTCTTGGACTACTCGAGATACCGTATCGTCGCGGCCACCGTACGTCAAGTTCACCCACTTCGCGCATCGATCGGTCGGCGGTGGAAGAGAATCCTCTCGCTCGCTCGTTCGCTCACGCTTAGCATACGCGCGTTATATGTATTATCTGGTAGTATATACATGCATGTAACGACGACCGGCGCGGCGGACGACAGGCGAAGGTTGTTCAACTCGGGCGGATCTTGTAACCGTCAAGTATAACGGGTCCTAAGGCCCGCGCACGCCGGGCATCGCGCCGGCGCTCCACCTTTCCCGGTTCGGCTTTACCTTCTCGCGAGCTTAGGCGAGCGCGTGTGCACGCCGAGAACCCTCTTCCTCTTCTCTCTCTCTGCCCGCTATAAACCTTCTTCAACCTGGGCACGACTTGCCGAGTCAGCCAGTCAGCCGTGCACCATTGTCGAAAGATCGTCCGGGTAGCCGACACTCTTCGCTTCGCGATCTCTTCCGTTTTTCTCTTACGTTTTTCAAATATCGGGCGATCCGTCAGATTTTAGAGTTTAATTCGAGCATCTATCAAAATTTTTTTTTATCACTCTGTCGCTTGTTTCTCGCGAACGTTTGGTGTCTCTTCCTTTCCGCCCAGTAGTTGACGCGCGGGTTCGTATTAGTGGGTGCGCCGAAAAAAAAAGTTTGTCTCGCGTCTCTTCGCGGTTGTCCGGGGGTGCGTGTGTGTGTTATTATATATGAAGATCACCGCTAACGCGGTGATTCGATGTGTCGTTGAACAGTTAATTGAGACATAGGTAAGATCTTGATAAATTCGCAATAATCGTTAATCATCTTCTACACTTGGTTGAAGCATGCTTCATTTATTTTCACATTTTTCTACTTTTATCGTCCATCTTTTAACAGTAATTATAGTGCATAATTAATGTATTAAGTATAATATTATACATATATATGTGTATGGGTGTGCTATAAATGTCATATTATATATATTATTTTTTTAATGATATATATATTAAATTTATATAAAATAATATACAATTTTTTTTTAATCATAATTAATTTCACCTCGAAGCTTTTATGTAACATGAAGACGTTATTTCGTTGAGAAAAGATATTGTAACAATGTTATCAAATATGATTCAGATCCGGGATCTAACATCGCTAATTATATCCGTATTTATTTTATTTGTATTGGTACAGCTGATATCAATCACTTCCTCGAGAGAAGAGCGTCTCGTTCATCTTCCTGCTTCTCTTTTTCGCATCATTACGTCATACGTTATACTTGTCGGATCGCGATTCACGGATGTCTTATTATATTCTTACATGATTGGAAGATAATGGGAACACTTTTGGAGTTTGTACGCCACGGTCTAAAAAATATTTTGAAATAATTATAATAATTAAATTAATCAATGTTATTAATATACGCGACCTACTTATACTAAATCATTTATTGATGAGAGTAAAAGAATCTTTAATATGCGTGGAGACACGATTAAAATAATTCTACATTTTAAAAAAGTTTGTGTGCGACTTTTAAATTTTTTATCATTAAAACTTTGTGACAAAATTAATCTTTCAGTCAAAAAAAAATTCAGTAAAAAAAAATTAAAATAAATTTGAAGAATAAAACCCCTTTTATTTATTTGCATCTGCGAAAGCTTAATTCGCCAAATTTTTTTTTTTTTTTTTTTTTTGTTATATATATGTTCTCATTATTAATTAAGTATTAATGACATTTTTTAAGAATTATTTTTTTTAAGAAAAAATATTTTAATTATTGACAATTATTGACACAGCTTTTTTGCACTAAATAAATACATCATTTAATACTGCATGTGATCTATCAATTATATATATATATATTCAAAATTATTAAGACTAATTAGTCGTAATTAACTAATTATAATTTCCCTATTTTCCTGATTTATTAATTAGTAATTAATGAAAGTCTCATGTAATGAAAAAAGTCCCCGTTATGCTTTTACACAAAAAAATAATAAGGAAGTCTAAATATCAAAAAATATAGCATTCATATAAGTGTTACCGTTATTAACGCGAGATGCATTAAGGATCGATGGGAAGGGAGACTTGGCGTTAGAACGTTCATTGTGCGGGACAGTTACGGCGATGAAGCATCCGCTTCCCATAACGATTCGTCTGTAAATTTGAGATTCGATCCGACCGAATGAGAGATCAATGCGATTTATTTCATCTTGAACCTGCAATCTCGTGGTCGTTTTATTTCGTTTTTTTTTTTATCTTTGGTGATCTGATTTAAACGGCGATATATAGGGATGTTCGATGTTCGTTAGAGCAAATCTGTTTGTTAAATAACATAATTTTATTACGCTCGCGATCTTTTCCGCTGTGGCGTTCAGCGTTCCAGAAAGAGATCTTATTTCTCGAACATAAGCGATTCCATGAATACGCGAATAGTCTTCAAGTATTCCTTCGCAGATTAAACTGTGTGTTGACGGCTTTATCGTTCCGTTTAAACATGTTTTATTACATTAATATTTATGAGGATATTAAGTTTTAATTCGCAGAAGAAAATAAAGAGAAGAAATAATAAACTTTGTTATTACGTTCGACTGAAGCTAGATTATCTTGTCATCATTTTTTTGATCTGTCATAATTTTTAAATTTAAATTTTTCTATTAAATTTTTATTTAATGAAATCACACACAGTACGACGGTAAAATAGTTCTCCGTAATTGCACTTGTGTCTATTTACTCTACAATTGCAGAAAATTACTGCAATAATCTTGCCATCGAAAATAGTCAGTGCGTAAATAAGAGCATGAATAATAACAATTATTGTTGCATACAATGGTTCAATTTTGCTAAGGTAAAATTATAAGAGTTCTATCCAAAGCAGTTCATAGTCGCCAAAAACTCCGCTGTTATAACTAATTAAAATTCTTTGTAATTATTATATGTTTAACAATTAAAAAAAAAAATTATAATCTGTCACATATAGAAGATAAGAAACAAGTATTAATTTTTTACTTTATACATTATTTTTTAATATTAATTTATTAAATAGTTTAATATCGTTTTCATGCAAGTGGCTTAAAAATAATCACGACAGTATTTATATGATATTTATATTTATATTTAGCAAAAAATATAATTTATTTAATTATATTGTTTAATCGGTTGTTTTTTTTTTTTTACTGACGCATTTGTTTGGAATTCAGAGAATTTTTTTAACGTATTTTTTCACTCACAAATTTAATGGAGTCGCTTATGCGCGCGAGCGGTTTTCATGTTCGTAAAGATACATTCAAATAGTTAACGGTACGTACCTGTTCGTAGAAACGCGTTGGATTCTACTATTCTATACCGGCGAATAATATCCTCGAACTTCGATCACGTTTTCTTTAATATTACCGCGGCAAGCAGGATCGACGTCTCACATACGAAGGATTCCCAAAGAAGATATCCGATCGAGGTACCGTTAGTAGACACGATTATATGAACGGAAAAATGCAACGGTAAATTACATCCAGGTGACAATCATGTAATCATCAACTGAATTCTCCGGATTCCATTGGCGGAAGATATTAATTGTAAATGACAGTTGTTGCGGCTTGTCTTTCTCAAGTCGAGACTGAAAGTACTTCGTTAATCCTCGGCGGAGACTTCAATGCGCGATAAGGAGCGAATGTTTTGCTCGTTCATGAATGATCAAGATATTATTTAATTAAATATTATCTGCAAAATAATTTCTCTTAAATTATATATTGATTATAATTCTTATTGATAAATATATGTGATTCTTATATTTTTTATTCAAGTTTCTCCGGTTTAATATTATTTGAAGTACGAAATTCTACGATTTCATTGCGCGAGTGCACGCTTAATTTCATGTAAACGTCAATGTTGAGATAATTTCATCGCTTGCATTCTATGCGCATTGATGGTTGAACAATCGGAAATGAAAATTGAATACGAACGATCATTTCAATCAAGACCTTCGATAACAAATCAGCAATCAGAGATTCACGTCGCGTCTAAGTAAAGTCGCCAAAATCACCTGTCTCGACAATTACGTCATTAGTAATAATTGCATCTTAAATTCTTTAATTATTGTTGTGCAAAGTTACTTTAAAATTCTTATGCTCAGGCAACTAAGATCAGTCGTAGATTAAGCTTTTATATGCAAATTATCTGTAGAATTGTTTATATTTATAATTCAATTTTCAGAGTGATAGGAAATTAAATTGTAGAGAAGAAAAAAATTAAAAATCTTAAATGAAATATGTTGTTTACATCTGCTTGATGTATCATTTCATAATTAATTAGAGAAAATATTGTGTGCATATTTGATTAATATTTATCCGCACTTTATGAAATACAAGTGAGACATTGCAAAAGTATTTGTCGAAACACGTATCGAGAAACGTTAAATACGTATTACAGATATATATCTTCATTCGCAATAGCGTCCACGCATATACTTATTCTCATGAATGTTAATGCAAGCGTCGCTTCTTCGTCGTCGTAAAATTAAAACCTTCCACTTCCGCGTTTGCTCCACCGTTTCCTGTCGCTCTTTCTGCGCGATTCGATCGCACCTTTCATTTCAACGATCGCAAAATCGTTTTTGCGATTCTCTTACTCTCGACTGGTTCCCGATGATACGCAGTCTATACGCGTGCAACGAGATCCACGATCTAGATCATTGCACAAGATCAGGTTCGATCCTCGTTTAGGAGTGTAGGTCAACGTGTCGAGGACGGCCTGTAGACACGCGTATTTCGCGATTCACGGAATCTCCCTTTGTCCGTCTTCTTATAATTCACGGCGCATCGATAAAGCCATTTCTGAATTTGAAAATAAATTGCACAAAAGATTGCGTCGTGTAGTCTTTTTTTTGTGTGTGTATATATATATATGTATAGTCTTATTCTAAAATATTCTCTCTTAATCTTTGTTTCAGTGCGAAGATGCGGATGCAGATATTGAAGATTGTGGTGGTCCTGCTTGTCGCGGGATCGGGGGATGCCAGACCTCAGAAAAGTGGTAGGTCTTTTTTCAAGAAAGTCATATTATATGCGATGACGAATTATAACGTGATGGAAACAATCGGTAATATCTAGCAATCAAATCACGTAATGCAGCGAGTTGATAGCAAAAACCGATTTCTAACGCAGGATTGATGCCTTTTACGCGGCACAATCGTGGCTAATAAACCGTGTCATCTGTCATTTTTTCATGTATAAATGACAGCTAAAAAAATTGTATCTCAATAATAATTAATTAATATAATATTTTTGCTTTTATTATAAATAAATATATAATAATTATTACTTTATAATTAATGTAATAATTCTTGCTAATTAATATATTAATAATTGTGTAATTAAATAATTGACATATAATAGTTCTTATTAATTATTTTAATATAATTTTGACTTGATAATTTATGCATTTTAAAAATTTGCATATAATTTCCATACAACGTACGATTATTTTTAATGGTTAATTTCACTACTATTTCTGATAACGAGTCTATCGTTTCTTAAAAAGTGGACTTCGTTCGACGTTCCATTACAGAGAAAACGCGTACGAGGTATTAAACGTGTAATTACTCAATAGTCTCAATTATATATTGTTGTAGCGTGTCAAATTGCAACTTGTCCTTCTTATCGCAATTACGTCATTTACGTTCCCATAGTGCTTTTCTTACAACACTGAATTTCTTAAGACGGAAGTGTTTATCTAAACTTGCAGCAATTGGAAATTACCAATAGTTTCTTAGCAGTTTCGTCGCGATTGGCGAGTAATTAGTACATTACTGGAATGTCGTAAGCTTTGTTTATGTATTGTGTCCAGTATTTATCTCGATGATGTTTACTGTTCTTCTTTCTAAAAAAAATTCTGAAAATTATTTCTTTTGCTTTTCAGGCGACGACATAAATTCGGCAACGCAAGCGGAAAGGAGCGACGCGGAATGGAAAGATGTTGAAGCCCGGAATAAGACGCACGATACAATTCGGGACGATAGCAGGTATACGGGGACTTCCGGACGTAATAGAAAGTCGTTTATCACACATTTCCGCGATAGTATTGATTCGTCGCACGAGCATAACGCGATCGGTTCACGCGCGAGCGGTTTCGCTCCGACAACGCGATCGTCGTTGTTTGGCGCTCGTCGTTCCAAGATCGATGACATCTGGACGACGTCTGAATTTAAAGCACCTTCGGTCCTTTCGAGGACGAACGTATTAGGGAAAATCACAAAGGTCGATGCCGTTCGAAATTCAAACAAACCAGACGGAGATTTGTTTAGTGGTCTTTCTAATAATTCAAGGTTCGTTTTAGCGTCGAATAAAAGCTTTGACTTAGGGATTGATCGAACGATTGGTTATTCTGGAGAAGTGAATAGCGAAAATTTAGAGAGATCGACATCCGACGCAGCTTTGAACCAAAATTTCAAATTGACAATCGCTCGGACGAGGTACTCTTCCGGAGGAAATAATGCGTTTCATTCGGGGATTGACAATATTTCTAGCGCGAAAAATAGACACAAGTCGAGCTCGATTAAATCCGAATCATTCTCGAATAAACGTATTATTGGAGATAATACGTTGCGTTGGAGAACAGGACAGGTTTCGAATATTCTCTCTTCTAAAATCTCGAACGATCCTCGGGAAAGCGCTATTTCAACTCATTCCATCCATCGCAAAGATCACAAGCCGATTCGTAAAGATACGGACTCGATCGTGACGTTGCACGAATATGTAAAGCCCGATTTCATAACCGATTCTTTTCGCCATGTTGTCGATTCCAAGCGCGTCGATTTGAATAATTCAAGAGAATTGATGCGCCCGATTTTGATCTCGAATCCGAAATCAAAAGTCGGTTATGACGTATCTCGCAGACACGCGACAACTTCTAATAGAAATTTTGTTAGGCTCCGATATCCGTTCTCCACTTTAAATCAAGGCAACGTCGCGTTGAATTCAAAGCTGAAAGATGACGACAATGTTCAGCTGAGAGAGTCGATGAAGAACCACTTGACGCGAACCGCTGCGAAGAAGCCTGCTTTGAATGATCGCGCGACGTTCGATCCGATGAAGTATCATCATTCTTTGCATGCTCAGAATCTGTCAGGTCAAGTCGAGAGAGTCGACGATGGAGACACAATGAGAGATGGCTACGACGGTACATCGACGGTACAACATAATGCGTATTTAAAGAACTGGCCGAACGAGACGTTTCAGGATGTTGAGGATCTGTACAATTACGAGAAATACACTTCGTCTCTGGAGGACAATTCAAATCATGATTCCGGCTTTCACGATGCCATTCAAACGCCGATTTTATCGAACGACGGCTACTATAATCATCCGGATCCGGTTATTGATGCCAGCGTGAAGAAAATCATCAATTGGTTGAAGATATCAACGATTGTGCCGAACGACACGCAATTCACGGATGACAACGATGATGTTCGTAAGCCGGTCGAATCGGTCTTTGAATCGATCTACGAAAACTTGGAACCTAATCGTCCGCTGAGCGTTAACGATCATGACGACGATCGTTACGAGACTGTCGTTCTTCAGGATGTGCCTCAGAGACAAGATCTGGACAAAATAAACTATCATGAAGAGTATCAAAATTCAGCCGTTCATTCACAATATGCAACAGATTCTGCGAATCTTTCTCCAGTTTTAACTTCTTCCTCCTGGTCCAATCCGGCGTTGCTGAGAAACAAGACCATTTACAATCCCACGACACATGTGACGCAGAATACGGTGGTTCACATTTTAAACGATGGTCTGAGAGAACCGAATAAAACGCAATCAAAAGTGCCTCAATCAAACACGGTATCTACTAGTCAAGTAGCAGCTTCTTCTTCTGATCAGAAGCCCAATGTTCACATAATGTTTGAAAAAGACAAAGAGGACAAAAAACCTTCTAAGCAGGAGACCAATACCTTCCCCTCGTCATACAACTGTCCAACAATCACGATAAATACTTACACCCGCGTGAACAATACGATTCAAAGCAAAGAGGGATGCACCGATCTTAATATAATCGTCAACTCTCACGTTTTAACTACGAATGTGTTTAAACCGAGCGGCGAACCGACCGAGCTAGGTCAACAGACTTTGTTGGCGACCGAGAACTACGGTGACATAGACGAGAGCGACAAATATGTTGGGGATACCGACGATCTTTCTCATCAGGATTCTTCAAACAGTTACGTAACCGCGCCCATCGGCACGTATGGCTCGCTTGAGGCACCACGACCAAGTCAAAGCCTGGATTATTATGATTCTCAGAAAAATCCTGATAGCATCTTGGATGGGAACGATCCTGTATCTTCAGAAGTGTCGACCTTCGAAGTATTTCAAAATACTCAGATCAGCTTGCTAGGTTCGGGCGCTTCATTAACGAACTCGGAAGCAACGGCGGATTCGGTTGCAGATGGTCCTGTCGGATCCTCCATCGATGGTCCCGCTGTCGGCGATGCCGCGGTCATTCCGCCAGCTGTTTCCGCGAGTGGACCAGCTGTTGCCGGAAATCCCGTCTCCATGAACGTGCCTTCGGTCGAGCCTTCGTCTTTGAGCAATTCTATAACAGGTCAAGCCAACAACGGTCCTGGTTCATTGCAGCTTCCCGCGTTGCCGAGTCTTCCCAGTCGACCCGGCTTATCGAGCATTGGTAGTTCGTCTTCGTCGCAAGGTTCTTCGGGATCATCTTCCCACAATGATGATGACGATGACGACGATTTTGACATGTCGCCAAGTGGCATGTTGAAGTCAGTCGTTTCGGTCTTCACGTACTTTTCTTTACTGAATCCATTAGGTTACGGTTTCTTCAGCCTCGCCGCAGCACCATTCGCCGCGATGGCGGCCAGCGTGCTCGGAGTCGCGGCGGTTATCTTCCCATGGGCGATACCGAACGTTATTGATTTTGGACGCGCTGCAGACAAGGTGACGATTAGATTCAGACCAAATCTTGAAGAGTTCGTTAAACAAGCCGTACACAAATACAATGGTCTAAACGAATGGAAGAGCAGACGAAAGAAGCGCAGGAGATGAATTAATTTCTGATTGATCTCGTAATGCTCGTATATTTCTTCGAAATCATTTGACATTATTTCGAAGCTAGGAGCCATGGCATTATTTCGAAGCTAGGAGCGCGAAACTTGCATGAAGCAAGTATGAGAGTCTGCTAGAATTATATTAGATAATTATATTAAATAGGGCTCGAAAGGATAGTTCATATCGTTTTATAGTTGATTGAAAATGATACATGGTTAATAGAAGAAGCGAAGAGAAGGTTTGAGAACATTTATTTTAAAACATAGATGCGTTAATACAAAACGCACAATGTAATAATAATTAGTCAGATTTGTGGTACTTTTTTCGTACAAACAAAGCTTATTTATCAAAATAAATAATATATAATGATTAAATAATATATAATGATTAAATAGAAAATTTTATATTTATTAGTGTATAAATATATCTTTCACGCATTTTTTCTTTTTTTTTTATCACCTTTTTCTCTTTTCTGGGTGTAAAAAAAAAAAAACTTATGATAGATATAATTTTTCCAAAATAATTTGATTATATAACCTCGTGTATAAATTTATAATACATTTTATACGTGTTAAATAACTTTGTTTTTGTTGCCAAAAATAATACATGATAGGGAAACTTTCGATGTTCATAAATAACGTATAAATTGAACGAAATAATATGAATCTGTTTAAAGAAAGAAGAGTTGTAAGTACACAAATACATATGTATACATATAAATATGTATA
>JBCEZV010000039.1:3803246-3819052 GCA_039654365.1 Cataglyphis livida
TATATATATGATAATTGTAAATTGTTTGGCTTTTCAACAATTTTTCTATTATATGTATCTTCCCCCGCTCTTATCAAAAAGCTTTAATCCAAAAAAAAATTTCGATAACAAAAACAATAACGTCACATTTATTTCGTGGATAAGGATAAGAAGAAATCGATAAGAAGAATATTTCGATCTCTTATAAAATCTTTTAAGAACTACGATTATGGGACGGATTATCGATTTAAAGAGATCAAAGAGATTTCATCGAAGAGGAAATACGTAGTACCTTGCGGGCAGAATAGGAACGTTACGCACAGGTGTGCATCGGCGTCATTTAACCGATCGACTTTCACTGGCGGGTCTCTGAACTCGCCGCGGCCTCTCACGAAGAAATACGCCTCTTCCGGTTCGTTTCGAACCGGCCTCGTCGTTCGTGAACTTGAAAATTAAACCGGCTGCGAAGTTTCGCGCGTCTCCGGAATTTCGCGATAAAAATCGGCGTGTACGATAATTAAGACTCACTTTACAGATATGTCGAACAATGCGAACAATGGGACTTAGAAACGAAATAAATGCATATTGTTCTGCGGCTTTTCTAATGAATCATTTTAAATGTAGCGGAAAAGACCAATCATGTTTTACGTGAGATTTAATCCGTACACGAAAAGAAAATGATTATTCTTTTGAAATAAATTTTAGTAAAAGTAATTTATTTAAGATAATCCGTCACACAAGAAAAACAACACAATAAAAATATAATTGTAAATAATATTTATTTTATATTAAAAACTGTGTGTTGGATAAAAGATTAGATTAAAAGTCAATAGGCAAAGCGAGATAATCGATCGATGCTCTTATTAAGAAAATTGTTGTGAAATGTCCATCTATTTTTTTGTTTCTATTCTGTTTAAGAAGAAACTGGATGGATTAGCTATATTAAAAGTTAACAAATCTAATATATTTCGAAATTCATAAATATGACATTGCTTTAATCTTTTAAAATATAAAATTTATAATTAATTTATGAATTAAAGTAAAAATTTGTCATGTAGAATATAATTAATCTCAAAATATTAGCTTATATCAAGCTAATTTTTTTTATATTAAATGCACCATGAAAATTTTATAGTGATTGTACCCAAAAGTTCATGAAAATAAAAATTTTAATTTTATGGGACAAATATCTCTTTACTTTAACTCACAAATTAATTATTAATTTTATATTTTGAAAGGCTAAAAATTGCTTTTTGCACGTCATATTCATGAATATTGAACTATATTAGATTTATTAATTTTTGATATAGCTGATCCGTCTAATAACTCCTCGTCTAATAATTCCTCAATAAATTAAGATTGTAATTAAAATTATATCTCTGACAAGATTCATGATGAATCAATTTATAAGGACAGAATTTCAGTGATAGCATTACGTGCGGTCATTGTGTACAATTCGTGCATATATATATATTTTAAGAATTAAATGAAAGTGTTTGTTTTGGAATTCTATAAACAAACTCTTCCACGTGAAAACCGGTAATGAAAATCCCAAGAATTGTAAATTAAAAATTAAATTAAATTAAAGCTGTTGAAAGAATTACAAAATGGAAATCTGAGAAGGTAAAAATTTATAATTTCAAAATTTCCATTGAAGAATTTGTGAAAATTCATAGATTATGAATTCAAGAATACCGTTATAAAAAGATTCGTTCTTCGTATTTTAAAATCTGGTTGGGAACAACTTGACAAGTTCAAGAGCACGAAATGAAAGCGGTGCAAAGTTGAGAAATGAAGCGCGAAATGTATGAGTACCGAGAAAGTATTCGGAGGAGAAGAAACATTGGAGATAAAGATGTAATGGCGCGGCCCAAAAGTGGTCCCGAATGTATAAATTCCTTTTGCAACGGCCGAGTAATTGGAACAAACGGAAGTATCGCATTATAATTCTTACAAATTAAATTCGTCGCCGTATAAATAAAAGTTGCATTTATTTGCGAAGTGTAACGTGTGAGTGAATCTTTATTTTTATTTCTCGGATCACACAGTGATATTATTGCATATCTTTCTTTATCTATTCAATTACGAAAACATTTTTACTATTTTACATATAGCGTCCTTTTAAAAAAATTATTTACGTCACATAATAAATTTTCTTGTTGACAAATAGTGTATTTGACATTTAAACTGAGAAGCAAAAAATCCACATAAATATTGCAAATTAAAAATAGCATTCTTTCTTTTTTCCATATTTTTAGAATACAAAAAAAGTCTCACAAATCTCTCGAGAAATTAAATCTAAGTTCCTAAAAAAAAAAAAAACTTTCTAAAAAGAAGAAAATTTTTTATTGGTTACAGCATAATTTTCGTTTTTATTAATATTCGTCATAGTTAAATTATACATATATATATATATATATATATATAAATTTTTATAATATATATTAAAATATATATTATATATATTATATAAAAAATTATAATATTATAATATATATTACATAAAAAATTAGTTACGTGCAATGTTTCCTCTTTAAATAGGTTCCAGGAAATGGGAAGAAGAGAGAGAAAGAGGCAATTAATTCCAAAGGGATGAAACCCAATTTATATTAATTAATATTCGTTATAAATAATTATTGTTATAGCTTCCCCGTTTCCTTTTCATCTCAGGATTATTTAACAATCAACAAAAAAAGGACTTGCTCTCGCGGAAGGGTTTAAGCGAAGACTTGTCTCGTGCCAGTACGACGGAAGAAGGCGAAGACGGGCGCGAGAAGTAGGTCGGAGAGAAGCCTCGTTCCTACGTTGGTCGGTCGCTGGTTGAGCGAGTCTCAGTCAGTCTCGCGAGGATATCCCGGGAGTTAACAGGTGTTTGTACGAGCAGTCCCTCCGCGGAGAGACTTCTTTCTTTTTCTCATCCTTACCTTCGCTTTCGCTTCGTCTTTGATATCCGCAAGAGATCCGCACGTCTGTCAATTCGTCGACGAGACGGTACCGGTGATTTTCGCGGAACATGCGGTCCTGAGGAAAACTCTTCGTGCCTCTTCCTTCGTGCATCGCCTTATACATTACTTTTTTATTTCTCTCTGAGATCGCTGAAAGAAGATCCAGGAAATATGACGACGATGAAGAGATGTCAGGTAATTTTTATTTTATGTATCATTAAATGTCTAAAAATAAAAGACTCAGAATTACGTGATTTCTGCAGAAAGTACGATATTCAAAATATCGAATCCCGTTTTGATAAATTAATTAGCAAGAAGTCATGTGACAAGAGCAAATTTTTTCATTAAATTTGTATTTTTTTTTAATTATTTTATTTGTCCATAGGTTTTGTCAATTATTCTGATAATTATTTCTTTTGTTAATTATTTATTCTGTTTATTATTTTTTAAAAAATAAATTAATGCACGATTCTTAATTATTAAATATTCAGACATTATCATAATTAATTGGTATAATTGAATATAATAATTAAATAATATGTAATAACAATATATATAATATAATATGTATATATATATAATATATATAATAATATATAATAATATATAATAATATCGTGAAAGAAGAAGGGCTTCTCACAATTTAATTAATTTCTCGTCGTTGCTTTGACAATCAGCTGTATTTCTACGAGACGAAAGGATCTAAATGATCGTTTAATCTCCTTTATGAATGAAACTCTAACAAAACTACTGCGACGACGTATTGCATTAATTAAACCATAAAAAAATCCGTGCAGGCTCGCTCTTCCGCCGCTAACGTAAAAATACACGTTACATACAAGCTTTATCTCCGCTCACGATCGGTGCAATAACGAACCGTGAACGATTCTGCGGTTAATCTCGATCATCTGCGTGATACCCCGCGCGTAATCGATCAGCACGCGTGACGGCATCCGACCTTCATGATCGATGGTAAAGCGCGTGGGCGGACGTTTCCGGACGAACGGACAAAGCAAACAGACAGACAGACAGACAGAGATCGGGAAACAAAAAAACTAGATCGGCTTAATTGCCGTGCAATTAATGTCGACTACGTGAATTTTCTGGAGCGGAAACCCGTGCGAGTGACGTGCATCGCTACCACTATCATTGTGCATCACGTTATAATGCGTACCGTTCACTCCGCGAATTAACTGGCCGATATTTCGTTTGTCGCAGACAATTAAATCTAAACCCTTAAACACAAAAAGGTAAAGGTAAGGTAAGGTTGTTTAAAAAAAAAAAAAAATTCTTTTTTAATTACGCTTAATTATTTTGAGCCTTGAAAAGGCTCTTGTCAGAGATTTTCTCGAATTAAAATTTTATTTTCAACCTCAACTTTCTCACATTTATAAATTTGATCATATCAAGCACCGATGATTGATAATCGAAAGTTATTGGAATGAAAAAAGATAGACCAAACTTTCTGTTTTCAGATACGATATATTGCACAGTAATGTAAGACTCTTCTCGTCTATGTATCCATTTTCAAATTAATATAATTTCAAATATTTTTATATAATTTTGCGATAATATCGAATAGCAGCACAAAAATATTATAAATTCTTTAAACTTCGCTAAACGCGAAGCATCAACTATCAGATGAAATTTATTATAAATAAATAAAATGTCTGTGATATGATGAAAATATTATTCTTTTTTATCTCATGTAGAAAAATCACGTTAAATCAATTTATTCAATTTTGTTTAAATTTTTATTATAGAAATAAGAAAATTATTTATTAAAATTATTTATAAAATTTCCATCAAAAGACAACATCATTCACTTAATTTTATATATGATTGCTTTGACAGCTCAGTACACATTGTGTTAACGCCAAATTTTGTAATATTTTTATGCTACAAAATTATATGTCGATATTTGAAAATAATTTGATATTCGAGAACCGTGCCTACAAACTAGACAGTCTAGTTAGCGAAAATTTTAAAAAGACTTTTATTTACGAGTTTATTACAAAGAGCTTAATATCACTTGATATCAAAATTTTCCAAAATTTTCCAACTCAACGTTCCATCATTAACTATGATGCACTAATTCTATAAATTCTGACACATTGCGTATAAGTATATGAGTACGAGATAGAAGATGAGTTAATGCACGCGTGCACGGGGAAAGCATGTCGTTCCATTTCACTTGTCGCTCGGTCCATAGCCACCTTTCACGATTTTATTTCATTTTATCCGCTTTTTGCGCGTATATAAGCGTGCGATTAGAAAGTATTTTTTTTCCATCACACGTGGTACTTTATATATATATTTATATACTTCAGCCGTTTCTCGTTAACGAGAACTTTATTAACGGTTATTGAAAAAGCGATGCTCTTCAAATGTCAATATAATCTTCACGGATAGTCCTCACAGAAAACGATTGAAAGTTGTAAATCGCAAATCGAATCAGCAAATACAATGATTTTACGCGTGATTTGCCGATTTCTGAAAGATTATTTTCTCCATGTCAATTTAATAATATCTATGTATGCTTGAAGATATTTCTTCATAAGTATTTCGTTATACTTCTGTCACTTACTTTCAATCGCACGCCGTCTGAGATTTTATAATTCACGCAATGAGTCAGAATTTAATTCGGCGCGCGATCACGCGACGACAGGTGCGCGTAATTTTCAATCAGCGGTAATCCGTCACGTTTTATAATAGAAAGTAACCCACCGCTCGCGCGATTACTACACTGCTATTTTCTAATCCCGGGAAAGAATTCTGGCAATCTCTCTCCGCGAGCTATTAAATTTCTCTCATCGCGCGGCTATTGCCGTTTCGATGACTCAGTCAACCGAATATCGACTCGAGTATTACAAATATCGACGTTTCTTGCTTCCTCATAGAGGAATTCTTTTTAATTTAATTAATTTTTTTTAATTGCTATTTTTTTTTAATATCGGTCAAAATTTTTTTAAATTAACAAAATATCATTAAAAGATGGTTGGTATTGAATTTGAGAATCGATTAAAGGGTCATTTTTTAAATAAAATTTTGACTTTTTTGAGAATTATTTGTACACACTCTAACTTTTGCAAGTTTTTAAATAGCGGGCTAAACTTTTTCATATAAATAAGGTATCATTAAATGGTTGGTATTGAATTTGATAAGTGAAAGAAATTTGATATCGGCGAAAGGGTTCATTTTTTATAAAATTTTGAATTTTTTGAAAAATATTTGTACGCACTGTAGTTTTTGCAAATTTTTAGATATCTTAAGGAAGCCAAAATTGAAAAATCCGCTTGCTTAAAGAAGCTTAAGTTTTATAAGCAAAATAAAATAAGGAAGCAATTGCAATATGTTTCTAATTGGCACAATTTTCATCTTTTTTCTTTTTGCAACAGTTCAAAAAGACTTTTAATCCGTAATTGCTCGAATGTTACGTCACGCGTACGCTGCAAACGCAAACGACAAACGCGATTTGCAAACAAACCGAATCTTTAGAAACTCGTAAGGTCGGCTTTCGAAAATCTTTTCTTAAACTCATTTCACATTCTGGTCGTCTCGTATCTTCAATCGTCGAAGCGCAATCGAACATGTACGCAACATGTCGATGAATGTTCGAATGGGAATTATCATTGACGCGTATTATTTTCCGATGAAGCGTATTATCACGTCATCTTTGTGATCGAAAATTAGCAAACAATCAAAATTGGTATTAAATTCGAGATTTTGCAACGTTGCATAAATATTAAGTAATATTTCTTATTTATTTATTTTTATCGCAATTAATTTGAGAAAAGTTTGAAATGAAAAATTTACAATAATTCTTAAGAATTATTGATTTAAAATATTGATTTAATAGATAAAATATTAATTTAAAATAATTATTTATTTAATTGATTTATAATAATTGATCAAAAGTAAATAAATTAAATGACAAAATTGCTAAAAATATATTTTTACAGAAACACAAAAATCCGCGAAATGTATATTATATTGCATTTTATTTTATTTTTCAGATTACCTCTCTCCTGCTTTTCCTCGTCTTGACGCTCGGTACGTGCAATGTCGAACTACCTAAGCCGAGCTACACAAGAACGATGTTGAAGGTTTCTCGAAGTCTTCCGGGCGAGACGGAAGAGCTAAAAGTGCGAACGAGCGAAGGCAATGTAGCCACTTTAATTGTTAAGCGACGAGACAAATCGTCGGTTATGAGCGTCGATGATTCGAAGCTCACATCAAAACCTGTTCAGGCAGAATCGAACGTCACCGCGGAGAATAAAAGCGATTCGAATGTGCGGAATGAATCGAAACTTGCCGACGACACTAACAGCGAAACTAGAAAAAAAAACGATGTGCGAAGGCTCGAGGAAGCTCAAGTAGCGCAAATCAAAGCGACGTTCTCCGAATTGTCGGGATCGAAGGACGAGAAATCGAATGTCAATCGAACCGATGCGAAATCGATATCCGAAAAAAATCATCCAGTAAGTGGCAGCGTAATCGATTACGGGACCTGGACACCTCTAGACGCGGATGGGAGAGCGCTGAAGCAGATGGAGCCGGAAGAGGAAGAGGAGTATCGAAATTGGAAACCTTTGGGAACGAATCTGAAGACTACAATTGAGGAGAGGACGAATTATGATGAAGGTAGAATCGGCGATATTCTGTTCGCTAGAAATCCCCAAGATAGGATTCAGAGAAATGTCGATTTACGAGACGGAAGTGATAAGAACCAACGATCTGTCTACACGTACGTGCCTCGTCAGTCCACGAGGACGAATATCGGGGCGAATCTGTCGAAAAATCGAGACGGCAAAACCGTTCCCGCAGAGGTAATTGTCCGATCAGAGATCAACGTGAAGACCACACCCAAAAGAACGCCCATGTCACTGGACGTGGACGGTACACCGGTGATCCATGGTACGAGAGTACCCGACGAACCCATGGATAAGGTACAAATTTGGCGAAACGCTCGAGTTATTAACAACAGGTTGATAAACGCTGAAGGGAATACCGCGGGAGTCACCATGGCACCTTCAATTGAACCTTATTCTGGCGATAATATCGAGAAGAAACAGAAGTTCGATAAGTTCTTCAAAGATATCAATCGAAGGTAAGCCAGACTCAAATTGTTTAATTAAATATTAAAGAAAAGCTTTTAAAATATTATTTATAATAATTTAATAACACTTGCTCAGAAATAAAAATATGAGACGCGTTTTTTAAGTAAGATCCGTTTTGAAATTACTGCCGATTGAAACTTAGAGGCGGGATGTTTAAAAATTATTTTGATTCTAATATCTTTTCTTTAATAAATAATTTTATTAATTACGTAAATCCATTTTGATAACGTGCAAATTAATTCCGCAACGTTATCAAAATGATTATTCAAATTTAACGATATTTGAACCGCTTTCTTTGATCTTCCGTTTTATTTGCCATTAGATACGGTCGCGATTACGAGGAGGAGGCCCGTAAATTGTACTTTGAGTGGGATCCAAGGAATTACAAGAGCGAAGCTTTGAAAGCCGAAATATACGAACCCCGTAACGACCATTACCGTGCGAGCGTTCACAAAAGAATGTTGCATCCGGATAGCGTCGCGAATTATCCGATCTCTCAACGTTATACCCCCGACAGCCAGACCATCGCTCCCGTAGCTTTGAAATCCGGTGCCCGAGCGCCTGTCCTCCAGTACGCTCATCCCGAGCTGGGTGTGCAGCCCGCCAAGATCCTCAAGAACGAGAAACGCCGCCCCGACAATTTCCCCGAGAATCAACACTCTTTTACCGAACAACGTCACAAGAAAAAATACGTGCTGAATGACAAGAGTATCGTCGATAGTTACACGACGAAGAATTACTATCCGAATCAGCATTTCTACGGCCTGAAGCGACCGAGCGAGCCGCCGTTTTGGGTAAAGATCTCCGAGAATCTGAAGAATCAGATCTCCACCGGGGTCGAGAGAGTCTCGCAGTTCACTAGGCCGGTGATCGATCCTCTGGTGGAAGCCACTCATAAGATCTCACAGAACCTCGGTCTCTCCAAGGGCAAGGAGGCTCAAGACAAAATCGACACGATAGCTTCGGGCACCAGTATCCTGATACCGGCCTTAGGTCTCGTCGCGTCCGGCGCTGCCCTTGGAATAGGTGCCGTAGCGGTCGGTCGCTATCTCGATGTCGACGTCTTGAAACGATCAAACGCGGACGACGATCTTGATCTCGAGCACAAGCGGGCGTTGGAAGCTGGAGCGTACTTGAGAGCGATCGAGGACGAGAGTTCGAGATCGAACGAGGCGACTCCTTCGCGGACTATGTACGTTTTACAAAACGTCGCTCAAGATGACAAAGCGGGAGATGAGAGTACGACTTCCGTGGAGAACGACGGAGTCTTTTTGATTCTGGAAGACGAAGATAAGCAAAATGCCGAGAGGATTGAAAATCGGGAGAGCAGACAGATAGTAGACGAGGTCGATTATGTGGAGACTAACGGACGAAGAAGAAAGAGAAGTCCCGACTATCTGGATATATTTAAGACGGACGTTGACATGAAAAACCTGGTGCGCAGCAAACGTTTTCAGAGAAAGGGAGCCGATTCCATCAGCGAAATCGTCGAGATCGATCTACCTGCTGACGCAGTAAGTCGTACCGATATCATCAAACTCATGATTCCGAAGAAGAAATATTCTAATGAAAATACCATGGAATGGAAATACATGATTGTTGATAAAGACAGCATGAGGATGGACAATCTTAAAGCGGACATATCGGATCAAGACGCGTTGGAGAACAACGCGAAAGTTATTGGAGATGCCATCGATAATTTACAGGACATAGTTTCGACAAAAGGAGATATGCAAGATCGAAGAGATCATACCGATGGTACTTCCCTCTGGAAAGTCCTCCTGCTGAATGACAAATTGCAAATTCCCGAGAGTAATCTCGAGAAAGAAACGATAAGAAAGGTCGGAAAGATCGATGCAGACTTCTCAAAAGAGAATAACGGAAGGCGAAAGCGCAGCGTTGACAGCAATCAGGAACTCCTAGATGCGTTGCAGAATTTGGAAAATGCGGAAATAGCCGAAATTGCTCACATACAAGGCGATTGGACGAATACACCCTGTGCAAAGAGAATATTTTGCGACACGATGATTCAAAGAGGATCCGACGCCTCTGTGCTCATGGAGAAGAAGATGGCAGCGTTATTAAGATTGTAAGTATTTTTGACTCTTGTATTCATTCTGTCTGTAGAAAAGAAAATATTTTTACAATAAATATTTTCCCTTTGAATAATAAGCTAGAGAAGAGATTTTAAAACAATTATTATAATTATAAATAGATATGATTATGCAAATTTAATAAATTATTTAAAATTGAGAAAAATATTGTACGATCTGCATGATAAAAGAAAAAAGTTGATATTATCACTATTCTTTAATTTGCTTATTTATTTATTTTATTATTTCGATATTAAATTATTGTCAAATTATATTTTTTCACATTTATAATTTCTCCATTTTTTACATTACTTTATTTTTAATAATATAATATAATTTTACATAATTTTATATTATTATACATAATTTTTTTTTAAATAAATATTATTTAACTTATATTTTAAAAAATGTTAAGTGATTGATAATTACAAACTATATTTTAGTCAATTATTCAAAATAATACCTTGTTAAAATTCTATTTAATTATATATAATAGTTTATTGCTTTATAAAATAACTATATAATTAGTATAAATGTTTTTTTTATTGATGTTGCAATCTAATGATTTTTTGGAACAAATCTGATGTAAAAATCACTCGTTTCGTCGTAGCCTTTACTATTTTTAACAACATCTACACAAAATCGCGATTTAACTATCGCGACTCGAACTATCGGGACTTCAACGAGCATCGGACTAACGACCGATAACAGCCGGTCGAACGGAACTATAGAGTCGTGTATAACTTTCTTTCAGCTTTCGCCGACAACGTCCTACTGACTGATTCGACTTTTACCTCTTAGCACAATTTCACTGTATGCACATACTGCGCCCTGTCATTGACATCACGCGCGATAGAAAAGAACCCTCGAGAGTAGAAGAAAAATAGAAAAAAAAAAATACAAACTCGTTATCAAAAAGGGAAAAAAAAATAAAAAAGATAACAGAGAAAACTGATGTGCCTGACCATGTCCGAATGTAATTCATTCAATTGAACATTCGCTTTCCAATTCTCTCCAATCATGTACCATTCGATTAAATTGCTTTCTGATGCAATTTGTTAATACTTATATTTACGTCATTTTATATAATTAATTTTATATAAAATGTACTCTTGCCTATTTAAATAATTTCAGTATAATTAAAACTGCTCTTTCTTTCTAGGATTTATTTCTAAGTCTTTTTTCTTTAAGTGGCAAATATTTTTATTATATTTCAAATAATTTCTTTGAAAAAGATTGTCCTGATAAGTATATTACTTAAGACAAATGCAAAGCAAGATGAGAGAAATTAAACTCGCACGATGATGTGCACGTTTCTTATGCAAATAAATTGGTAATGACAAATATATGACATTTAACAAGCCGTTTCCTGCGTCGTCAACCATACGAGACTCCATTATTCAATTCGATTCATTGCAAACACATGGATCTGTAAACCGACAAGAGAGCAACATTATATCATGTACCATGTTGTAAGTGCACGCTCTTTCCGAGCCAACATTTCTCGCGTACGTGACAGGAATTTGCGGGACAAACAGTTCTTAAAAATAGCAGGAATTCCGATATGTTCTCTTTTATCAGATTTCTGTTCACAATTATATATATACTTTTTCGTAAGATTTTAAGACTTTTTCGCAAAATCTTTCTTCCGGATTTTGTACGATTAACGAAATAATTTTTAAATTTTTCAGAGTCGATTATTGGATCTAAAATTAATGTGTTTACAGCGTACTTTTGAATCACCTTGTATCTCAAATTAGTACGCCGTAGGAAAGCGAGTTAATTGGAGCGAGCGATCGTTAATGGGACATGATGAAAAATGTCGATTAAGGAATTCGCGATCTAGTGCACATTTAATTAATGATTAGCCGCGTGCAGTGTCCATCATTTGTCGAAGTGTGTCTCCAACTTTCTAACGATCCTATCGCTATTCTGTATCTAATCGTTTGCGCTTGCTTGCAGAATTCAGCCTGGAGCAGCTGTTCAAGTGTCCAGTCACTTCGAGGAGGTCATGAGTGCTGTCAGGAGGCACGATTGTTCCATCTTTTTGTGTCCGCAGGCGACACCCGGCAACGTCTTTCTTTAGAGATTACAATATTTTTTAATCACACACTCCTAAAATAATTGTATCGTAAAAATATCAATTTAAAATTTATTGGGAAAACGAGACGGGAAACGCGACAAAATATTTTATATAATTATTGACAATTCTTCGAATTTTTTAGCTGCGTTTGAAGATAAAAAGCGAACAAGAGAGTGTCTTTTGCACTCAATTAATTTAAATATAATTGTTTATAAGTGCTGGCATTTTAAAATGTTGACAATAAATAATGCGTTCTCTTTAGATTCGCTGGGTAAATTCGCAAAAGAATTGTCACTTATATAGAATATTTTCCGAGTAGCAAAGTTGTTGCGATTAAGCTTGTTATTTTCGGAAAATCAATTTAACTGAATTAATTTTCACGTCCGCAACGATTTTGCGAATGATTTTTAATTAGTACGCTTTCGATAAACACATCGAATTGGCACAGAGCCAACTGTACATACTTGCCATCGAGGCGACTTTATTTAAAATGCACACATACTTATAATTTAGATGATTAAGCATAGAATTTAGGAAAAGCAAAATGGAAGATCGACGGATAATCGCAACTTCCGAATGCTTATCACATCATAATCGCCCTTTGATAAACATTTTCGCCTATCATTTCATTTTCTCTCACGTTTCGAATTCCGTCCAAATAAATTATTTTTTAACGAGATGTAATTTAATTCGACGCGCCGACGATCACAGAAGTGAATAAAATATTACACGCGAATCTTAATGATTCGAAGATAGAGTCATCACCGATCCGCGCGTCGAGCATGAAAATATATTTATTTCTGTCCTTTTCTATACACGACATCGTGTCTATAAGAGTCGAATAAATAAACGATATTTTTTACTATACATGTGTATTCCTTGAACCTAGTCTTACTCTTGCTTCAATGACATTTCTTCGTAGATGTTGAGCTGAGATGTTGGAAATAAAAAAATTGATCGATATTAGTAGTCTCGTCTAACGCAAGCAGCACGTGTTATATTCATATTTGATTTAGCGCATGATAATTACACGCTACTTCTGCCTCTATCGATTGTTAATTGAAAAAGTTTAAAGAGATATTGTAAATATTATACATATATTGAATATATTCAAAATGTTTTCGTTTTAAATCATTAAACTCACAATTTAAATTAAAGATGCCAAAATAAGAAAAACACGTACATAAAATATTCACAAATATTTCAAATGATCCACATTGTTACCTTCATTTCTAAAAAAAAATAAAACTAAATTTTGCGTTTAATTTTTCTCTTGTTTAGACAGTAAAAATATCGATGGGATACTTATCTGCGTTGCTGACAATAAAGGATTAAAAATAATATCGAACTATGCATAATTGATTACTGTTGTGATAAATAGGTTTATTAGATATCGCCTATAACATAATTTTTACTGAACAAATATACATCTGTGTGCGCAACATAACAAGCTATTTATTTACCTGGCAATAAATAAGAAAAGCAAAATATTGTTTTCTCAGAAACATTTAAAGATAATATTTCTAATTTCAAAAATTAATTTGCCACTTAAGCCAAAAATTGATCATTGCTGGAATAAAATTACAAATCTCTTTTCCAGTATAATTTCATCTTTGACGTTCAACAACTCGACCTGAAAACCGAAGCAAACAAAATGTTTACATTTCTGAGTTTACATTTCGATATATCGATGACATCATCAAACACAATTAATATCCTGGACCAAATCCCCAGAGTTTCTTTTTGTTAATTTATATAAAATGTGTGTGCACAAAATAAAGCTTATAACATGCCGATTCTAATAAAAATCTACGCATTTTCCACCAAAAGATTGATTTGATAAGACACGATCCATAATGAATAATAAAAAATGCGGATATTTTTGATAAATGTGTCTTCTCCATGTTTAATCGCTCTTGTCATTAATTATCATTTTGTTTGCTACATATATGATCACCTGGATATTATTCAAATCTGCACGTACGCATTTCGGCAACTGTGACGTAATCTGTTTCCTGTCAATAATCATGCTGCATATGTGCGCGCAACTAAGAAATCTACGAAGCACAATCAACATTTTAATGGACAAATTAGGCAACAAATTCATATGTTCCTCGAAAGTTAGAAAAGATTTAACTGCCATCGTTACATGACAGAAGAATAATTTTTATTTTTATTTATTATATGTATAATATATATTAAAAATTAATATAATTTATTATTATTTAACTTTGACATTCGAAAATACATGCGTCTTTCAATAATTGACAATCGTGTTGCTATTGAATATTGTCAGCTCAATAAATGTCAATTCAACATCGATAAATGTCAATTTTTCGCAATTATAATCTCATAATTTTACTTTATGTATACTTATACAAATATTTAAATAATAATTCTTACTTATTGAGTACATCAACAGATCGCACAAATTAGAATTTACACACCTTGAGCAGATTATAGAAATAAATTTTTGATAAACTTATCGATATATTCAAAGTGTCGCGAACTGTTCCATATGATATAGACTGACTTTCTCTGACTTTACTTTATAGTCTTTTGCATACGCAGCATATCATCACTCTCCGCATGCGTGATTCTGAAGTGGAAGGGAGGAAAAGTTTACGGCAAAAATGTTGTCAGTGTAGCGCCGTCGACATCCGTTAAATATCGATGGATGCTGATCAAGGTACGCGTAGTCATGTGAATATTAGTTACATTAATTGGCATCTAAAGATTTTACCTATCTCTCTCTCTCTCTCTCTCTTCCTCCCTCTCTCTTTTTAAAATTGAAACATTAATTCTAAACTAAGAAAAATTCATTAAATGATGTGCGAAATATACGTGCATTACAAACTGTTAAGTGTTTAAAAAAATATATATAATTTGCATATAATTAAAATTATTTGTTAAGTGAAAAGTGAGAAATTTTGGACATTTTAAACGCGTACTTCACACTCTACAAAAGTGGAATAAATTGGATAAATTTTCATAAATTTCATTTTTAATATGTTTAATTTCATGTGCGTGTGTGCATTCTTTAACTTTAATTATTTTTTATTGTTATGAACAAAGCGACGAGACATGGAATTAAACCTTCTTTGCATAAAATAATGTACGCTTTCCAGTCTTACAATTTTTTTCTGAGATTTGCAAATAGTATTTTTGATTAAACTAAAAATCGTCGATACTGCACGCATGAATAATCATCGAAGTAATTTTTTTATTTATCAATTTTTTACACAAGTTCAATTTGTATAGACTTGAATTTCGCAATTGGATGGAATCGATTCAATTTGGGTCTCGTCGGCATCTGGCCCGATCCGCTGCAAAATTCCAAGCAAAAAGATGGATTATCCCGATGCCGTTTTCTGACAGCTAGTTTCTTTATGCTGGGTTTCATGTGTATACCGCAATCGGTAAATCTGATATTTATTTGGGGTAATGCGGACATGATGACCGAGAATTTAGCGACCGCCAATATTCCAGTCGCGAATGCTTTCATGAAAGCATTCACCATCTGGCATCATAGAAAAGGTACGAAAAGTATAAAAAATATTTTTTTAAAAATATTATAACATATATA
>JBCEZV010000039.1:3823590-3833891 GCA_039654365.1 Cataglyphis livida
ATGCGAACAGCATTTATATATAGTTTTCATATTTATACAGTTTTTAATATAGTAATAATAAATATTAAAAATTTTTAATATAGCAATAATAAATATGATATAATAACGGATATTTTTCTTAACATCAGCTGATAGTTGTAGAATGTATATAGTGACCATGAGAGTTTCATTCTCATTATTATTTGCTTATAAAGTTGTTCGAAAGAGGGAACCTTTGTATTGTAACAGTGCTTACGAGAAACAATTCGTCCTCAATATATTTTATTTAAGAGTTTACATAATTATTATTAATTTTTGTTTGTATAAAAATATGGATAGATTACTGTACTGACTCAACAATTTTTAATAATTCCAAAATAATAATAATAATAGTAAATAGTGATACGCACAACACACACAAATGTTTTTTAGAAACCTAAAACCATTCAAATTTTTTAAAATTTATTGATTTTAATATAACATATAATAATTTTTTTTTAATCTGTTTGTCTAATTTTTAATAAAACTATTATTACTCATACACACATAAATATTTAAAATGTATTATATTGAAAAATGTTATCAATTATTCTAATCTGTTTATTTGAGAAAATAAAACATCATATTTTGTCAAATACATATATAATGTTACTTCCTTTATTATGTATAACGTTTCTCAAAGAGCATGCGTCATCAAGACTCGCATGCGCCTCGAGATAGATCCTTTCAGTTACTTTAACATCGTTGTTGCGAAATGTCGATCGAGGTCGGTTTCACACACACAATTTATTCTTTAAATCTCTCTCTAAAAATGCATCGTAAATTCTTTTATAAATAAAATATTTAATGTGTACGAATTTTATAAAACTAATCGCGCGAAATTGCAGTGAGCGTTCTAGATTGTTAAAAATTTATTCGATTATTGAGAATATATTGTCAAATTTTTCAACAAAGATTATTATTTATAATTATTATTAAAAATTATTTCCTGTTTCTATTCATTATATTTTTTTTTATTTAATTGGAATAAACATTTCTTCCAACTTGTTAACACGACTTTCTTTTCTCGTTAACATCAGAGTATTTTATGCCAGTATTACAAAATTACAGAAAGAAATGTGCGCTCATTAGCATCTTATTTTTGCCTAAAAAAGGTAGACTCCGAATACGAGCACGGATGGAATCGTTATACTATGATATTTATGGGAATTTGGCCGGAGAATTTTGGTCGAATTTCAAACTACAAGGTGATAGTCCCAGTTCTAACAATGTTCTGCTTCGTATGCGCGCCACAATCGGCCAATTTATTGTTCATCTGGGGCGACTTTGACTTGGTGGTAGAAAACCTTTCCATGGCAAATATTACCATTACGATCTCGCTCCTTAAGACCATCATATTTTGGTTAAACATTGGATGTAAATATACCAATTTTTATACCACAAGTTTTAATTTTTATTTATGTGACGCGCGTACGAGAAATTCGATGCACAGAAAATTGGAAAATTTGACATATGTCACGTGTGTCGTAAACGTGTCTACATAAATTTTTGTGTTAATTTAACATAATATGGGTACGTGAAATGGTGACACTAATATTAATATTTCCACACAAAATCAATGCAAACTTTATAGTAATTTTGAACAAGTAATTTCAGAAATTAATTCTGTGTAAAATATATAACATATTTTAATTGACAAAATTAATTTGAAAAAATATTATTGACGATTTGTAGTCACTCTCGTTCCTAGGACAAAATCAACAGTTTTTAAATTTTCATAGATAAATACTGTCACTAATAATACAGAACATATTTATTGTGTAAAATTGAAAATATACACACATTGTTACTTTTACATTTTTTTATTAATTTAATAATTTAATAATTTAACATTTAAGTACAATTAGCACAAGAGCAATATGTTAAATTAACACATGCGTTAAATATTCAACATACAAAAATTTTAATCGGCACATTTTTTAATAAAAAAAAAAAAACAAATTTTCAAACTGTGTGTCTATAAAGAGAATTTAGAAATAATAAATAAAATATTTGAATGAATTCTGATAAAAAGATGTATATTAATCAGTGTTTTTAAGGCACATGATAAATTTTTAATTTTCAATTTTATAATAAAAATATATAATATATTTTATATATTATATATAATAATTATTATAAAATATATTTATATAATATATATTATATAATATATATTATATAAATATATTTTATAATAAAAAATATATTATCAGATACAAACACATTTAGAATTTGAAATCGTTAAAATAGAAAGAATATGAAAATAAAATTGAAAAAAAATTTTTTCATAAGATTTTTACTTCAAACTTTTTCTATATCCTAAAAAAGCCATGAAAACACTTATGTCATACATGAAGAGGGACTGGAGCGTAACCGTGGATAAACGAGATCGCAGGATGATGTTAGACACAGCGAAGATCACTCGAAATCTATCGATAAGCAGCACCATACTGGTTCAAATAGTGGTGGTTATCTATGTAGTGTTTCGACTCTTCGTCATCCGGCATACCGGTCGTCAATTATTCTTCCGCGCGTATTTTCCTTACAACGTGAGCAGTAGCCCTTCTTTCGAATTCACCTTTCTCGGACAATTAATCGCTGCTGTGTTTGCGGCAACTACTTACACGGCAGTGGACACTTTCATCGCCACTCTCGTGCTTCATACGTGCGGTCAACTCGCGAATTTACGTAGGAAACTAACGAATCTACATAGCTGCACGAGAGCAGAGTTTCAGGCTAAGATGGGAAAGATCGTGAGGAAACACGAATATCTTAACAGGTGAGAAATCAGTTGAGTAAAGCGCGATGCAAGAAAGCATAATAAATACGATTACGCGATATTGTTATCTGAATCCCCGAATTTTTGGAAAATTTTTCCAACAAGTCCGCCTCTGGCTTATTCACGAGAAGCACAAATCATAGCGCTTAACAAACTTATTTGCAAAATATATGCAGATAATAGAGTTTTTATATCCAAGAAAACTCTAACTTCAAGCGCGCCAAAAAATTATTAAAAAAATATTAGTCGATATATTTTCTGATACGGTATTCGATTTGTAATTCCGTCAGATTTGCTTGTGACCAAGCGTCGAGTTACTTCAAGATTTTTGATATTTATTGTTTAAAATAAATTTTTATAAACATTTCCTCGTGATTAAAAAACTCAAAATTGATGATACAATTTGTTTAAAAAGCAAATATGATTTAAAGATAGAATTTCATTAAAGACAATATTTGCTGTTATCTAGATAAATTTATCAAAATAATTATTTAGCTGAAGCAATTGCATCATTTCATCTTTATCTAGAATAATAATAGGATGTGTTATCAGCACCTTTATGTTGGATGAAAAAATGTGTCAATTGTCAAATTATCTAACAATAAAATAATAGTTGCATTCAGTTAAACTCAACCCTTAGTAAGCACTTTATGAGTCTCTAATATGTTTGGTTCGTACATTTAAATTCAATAGAGACTCAAAGGTAAGATCCAATATTAAAGAATAAGCATTGTACTCATAATTACACAAAATAGACTTTAAATTCGTCCAACAGTCTTATCATTAATATATAATTAATCATCTTTACCTCATCCAAGATAAAGTTTTTTATGTCTCATCTTATCTTTATCTAGATAATTTCAATATTATCTATGCAAAGAAACATATTTTCTTATCTTTACACATTTTTGACATTTTTTATAAGATTTGCAGAAACAATCGAGGATTGCTTCAACATGATGCTTCTGATACAAATGCTAGGATGCTCAATGCAACTTTGTTTCCAGTGTTTGCAAGCGTTTATGGTGAGCCACACAAAGAAAGGAGAGATAATCCAGATGAAAATAAATAAAAAAAAAAAAAGAGAGAGAGAGAAAACTAATTGGACTGTCGTCACAATTCTTTGTTATTTTGTAGTCGCTGTTTGGCGAAATGGATCAACTTCTCATCTTTCAAGTCATCTTTCTAGCAATATACGTAGTTTATATATTATTGCAGTTGTACCTGTACTGTTACATCGGCGAAAGATTACTTATCGAGGTAACACGATAATCATTGATAATTTTCGATGATGTGTTAACGTAATTGATAATTTTTGATCGACATATTCATATAAATTCTGATATATTTTGATAATTATATATATATGTATATTTTCAAAATTATGTCTGTATCTCGAAAAAAATTCTCATAAAATTCTCGGAGATAAAATTCAATTTTCAAATAAAGGTAAAACGTATACTTTATACTTTATAATAAATATTTTATACTAATCAATAGTGTCATTTCAACGAAGCTTATTTTTAATTCAATAGACATTGAATGAAACAGTAAAGTTCTATTCTAGAAAGCGAAATTGCTTCCTAATGACCATATTACAGAGATAATGCAGTCATTAATTATACGCTTTCGTATTAAGGTGATCCGCATGATGCCTTGGATGTTAATAGCGAAACTAAAATATGCATTTTTTTCTCGTTTTTTGCTATTTATTTGATAACTACACTAATTAACTAATCCTCATCTATAAAAATAAAACGAATATTTACAATAGAAGTAATAAATAAAAATGAACAAGAAAATATTAAGAATTTTATTCAAAAAGTAAAAGAAGTTTTATATATAATTGTTCAGTTTTTTTTTTTTTTTAATTAAATAATAAATATCTGTTATTTTATAAAAATATGCATATAATTGTAGTTTTGTTCTATAGCCTTACATAAAAAAAATTTTATTTATTATTATAATAATTTATAATTGACGTGCGCAAATTGAAAAATCAAAAATTGCACGTGTATCCAATAAGATTTTTTATGACATATATATTTTTAAAAAGATAAATACTCAAAATGCTAATTAATAGTATGCGGTCTTCCTGTAAATTTATAGATTTTTTTTTCTATGATTTATACACGATTCAAAATATAAAATACAAGACTTCTTTATTCGCGTTTTCATATTTAGTGCGATTGCTTCTTATTCATTTTGCCGCTATTATAACGCATGTGTCTCCCTTTTGAAATTCTTTGAATTTGACATTCCAGAGCACGAAAATAGCAGACGCGGCGTATGATTGCAGTTGGTACAACTTGTCAGCTTGCGAAGCAAAATCGCTAATGATCATCATGTGTCGTGCTCGGACGCCATTACAAATTACCGCCGGCCGATTTTGCTCCTTCAATCGAGAACTTTTCAGCGAGGTATGAAACTATAAAACATTGTTATATATATGCATATTTTTTACCTTAGTATTATAAACAAATTAAACCCTGTTTTATTTTTATATAACAAAAAAATGCATATAAACCTTTTGTCGATAATTTTTTTCTGACACAAGAAATGTGTTATAACTTAACAAAATTTTTTTCTCATTAATATCAGAATTCGATTTCATATGTCAATTTATATGTCAATTAGGTTCTGAAGAGATCGGTCGCTTATATGTCATTCTTCTGCACAATGATGAATTTAACGTGAAAATTAAATGATTTATAATAATGCAGAAAAAGTATCTGTATCATTTGTTTAATTACATCAATTATAATAGAAACAATATATATATATTTTCAAGGCATTTGTAAAATGTATATATTTGAATAAAGTAGTATTAGATATAAATTATATATTATTATAATTATGAAGAAATCAATATACAATATTATATAACACAATGCAGAAATTCTTTTATGCTATTATATTATTACAAAATATTTAAAAATTACCAAAAAAGAGAAAAAGAACTTGGTGAAAATTAAAAATTAAAAATTTACAAACAGAATCCAATTTCTACAAAAATTATAAAAATATAAAAGTTAATTTTTTTTTTTTTAATTATAATAATAATTGTCATACGTTACACAGTGTTCTTTTTATTTTTAAATAATTAACAATAATATATTTATACTGTTAACCAACAGCCGATACTGATAAAATGATATTTATAAGCGGTAATATAACTTGAACAGTTATAGCTCGGAGACCGCTAGTAGTAAAGAATGGTACAAAATACATGTCAAATAATATAATAAGCTTTTTATAAAATAAAAAAAATAATGTATAAAAAATTTTATTAATTTAACATACAAATAAATAGATGATCAAATATTCAAATAATATCAAATAATCAAAATATCATTTATCAATTATGTATCCAAAATATGTATAAATTAAAAAATATCTTCTATCTCTATCATTGTTCTCCTTTAATTTTCAATTAATTTATAAAAAGTCTCTCAGAATTCAAATAATTTACTAACATCTTCATTGATATGATTAATTTTATATTTCAAGAAAGAGGATGTAATAAGATATCTTTTTTTTATTGCATATTTATATTTTTTATATTCTCGCAAATTAATTTTTGTTTTTTAAATATGATATAAAAATTTCTTGATTAAGACCTAAATAATATTATTGTGTATTAAATCATATATATACGTCAAAAAAAAGTTCTCTTGGGACATGTATTCTGCAACTTTGCACATGCATAGAAAATTGCAATGAATAAAAAATGTAGCAGGGGATTACGATGGAGAAAAAAAAAAGGGAACGAAACGAGAAGATAGGGGCCACGGCAACTATTAAAGAGAAGTTTTACAGGAGTCGGATCTCACATTAAGTATGTAAAAACTCGGGGAACATGCTTTCCGCGTTTTTTCTTTTTTTTCGTCATCTTATTTTTTCCGCACGGCGCATATTCGAGCGACTTGATGCTCCACGAGCAAATTGCTCACGCAAGTACGCTTTTTATCAATGCATATTTGATGAAGGAGTCTATAGACCGTATAATTATGACACAATTCACGTTTACAAGTTCATCAATTATTCCGCCTACAACTGAAAGATAGTGATTCTGGCTTTCGCGATCGGTCGTCCGTATTTCGAAAATGTACTAAAACTTGCAAAAATTCTACTGTCGTAAATAATCGATTGATAATTCGCATTTGCAACATGAGAGAACCTTAGATCGTTTTATTGCTAGTAGTTTTGCTTATTTTTTTCCCTTCATTTTGTTTCATTTTGATTTTTTCCATTCTTCAAAAAGACGCTAAACTGATACCCGCAAGTATTGTTACTTCTTTTTTGCGATATTAATTGTTTATCTCGACGATGCACTTCATATTAATAAAAGGTTGTCATGGCTGAATTGCGTATTTGACAGTTTAAATATTAAGTATGCATGTATAATCTTAATTTAATATAATGTAATGAAGAACGCGATGAAATATTTGCAATATTATTTATAAAATAGTTCAGTGAATATTTAAAACAAAATTCGTAAAATGCGCCTAATCAAAAACGATAATCAAAGTAAATTATTATGTTTCACAGATTTTTTAATCTCCACGCGTGACCAATAATATTTAATTTTAAAAACTTTTTACTTTTTCAAATCCACTTAATATTTCAAATATACTTATGATACTTGTATTTTTGCAATATCAAAAGTAAGATCAATAAATTTTGCGAAGCTAATATTTAATCGTTGGCTTAATATTTCCAGTTTTGATATATGTTTATTTAATAATTTTATTATATTTATTTAATAATACTGATATATATTGATTTTATAATTTTTTCATATTTATTTAATAATTTTTATATTATGAAGAAGAAAGAATTTTAGCGAAATTACGAAATTTTTAAGTAAAAGTTTCTCAATTTTATTGATAATTTTTCGATATGAAAAAAGTAAGCTGTATTAAACTTTTGTTTTGTAAAAAACTTATTTTGTATAATTTACACACGATTATAATAGATATCATTTTATATAATACATTATAATATAATTATAATTGCAATATTAAATTATAATTAAATAGCAATTATAATTACGCAACTTACAAATTGATGATGTGCTATCAGTATCACATAAATGTATTCAATTTATATACAAATATTCTATAACGTAAATAATTTGATACTGAAACCATATTAATATACACATTTAGATTTATACATATTTACATTATAAGTTGCGCAATACATATATATGTATATTTAATAACATTTTTAACATAAAATATAATTTATAACATTTTATAATATTTTATAATATTATTATGGTTAATTTTTTTTAATTTTTTTAAAAATAAAATTTAAATTAAATATTATTATTATTAAATATTATTATTAATATTTAATAATAATATTATTATTTATTATTATTATTATTATTATTATTATTATTAATTATTATTATTATTAATTAAATATTATTATTTATATATTTATTATTAACTATTTATTATATTATTTACACATTTATTATTAATTATTTATTATATTATTTATATATTTATTATTAAATATTATATTATTTATTTATATTATGTATTTTTTATTAATCTTATTTCTACTATTTTCCTTAATACCGTAATATTTCCTATAACCCTACCAATCTTACTTGCTGGTTGAACCATCGGAGATTTGGAAAACACATCCCAAATCGCGTGCTCATCGCGAATCGTAATCGTACTTTATGTAACTTTTTTGCTATGTATATTTTGACCGCCTATTTTGGGCAGCTTACATCCATTCTTCAGGCCAGTTGGACCTACCTTTCGTTGCTCCTGGCCACTTTCTGGATCAGAGATGATGAAAAAGGAGATATATACTCCTTCTTGTAAAGTCAACTATTTAGTCGCCGGCAAGCTTTATCTTGCGCTGATAAGAAGAAAAACTCTTTCTTTTGCCGCGTAATTATCGCCGGCAGGTGAGCGTAAACAGTTCACGCTCGTGTAACTTTACGATCGTTCGTTAAACGTTAGATTGTTCATAATTTTATTTTAACTAAAATAAAACCAAGTTATCAAACAAAATTTTGATTAAAAAATTATATACCAAATTATGATAAATATATGTATAATTTGAATAAAATTTATATATTAATGTATAATTTTATATAATAATATAATAATATATATATAATATTAATTTATATAACAACATATAATAATATATAATTTATAATAAAATAAAATTAATTTACACATTTATGTCATTTATTATTATATTACAGATAATTTAATTAATTGATTATTTGGTTTTATATCAGTTAAAACAAAGTTTAAGAGCAATATCTACAAACAAATTCTATGATATGGATAAGCTATAAAAAATTATAAGATCGGTTGCGTTTAATAAGAAAAAGTAACTATCATACGATAATTGATAAAATTACTACTATTCAATCAAATCAGATGAATTCTACAAATTGGAAAAAAATGTTTTCTTTATAATTTTCTTTCTTAGACTTTAATTTATTTTTACAATAGATGCAATGCATATTAAAAAGATTCATTAAAAGTTATTCAAATTTAACTGTCTTAGCTCATCCACATTTAAAGTAACAGATTTATCTACAATCTACAATCTATAATTTATCTACAATCTCTAGAAATCTGTTACTTTAGAATTAAATAAAAATTTGTCACTCACCGGCACTGATGCGCAACAGCGGAGATTTGGTCTTGAGGCTACGTTGTCTGCAACACACAAATATAAAATCCAAATTATAGCAGCAAAATATAACTAATATTTCGTGCGAAATATCTTATCCGATGCGTACAATACTAAGAAGCTCTATGTAAATATGAAACAATTTTATAAATTATAAAAAGACTTTTTTTCAAATAACGACTTTTAGAGGATTTATGTAAAAATCTTTTTTTTTAATTTTTTCTTGTTTGTGGGACTGCATTAATGCACGTACGTAATTTGTAAACATTGATATATAAATAATAAATACTCACCCTAGGGTTGCTCCGCCGATGCAGGATGCCTTTCCTAGGCCTCCTCCTCCTCTGGGATCAAAATGTCAAGATTGCTACGTTGATCTGTAGCATATAAATAAAAGATCTAAATTGTAGCAGCGCTCAAAATAATTATTAAAAAATGTATTATACATATTTTATATCAAATGCATATAATAATAAGTAGATTAACAAAATAATTTTATAAATTTTGAAAAAAACATTACTAATAATTCTAATAATTTAATATAAGGTAATCTAAAAGTAGAAACATTTATAGATTTTATATAAAAGTCTTTTTCTAATTCTCTTTTGTTTAAATTATATAAATAAAATGTCAAATTACGTGATTAAGTGCTTGATTTAAATTGTACACAATTAATAAATAATTAATATATAAATAACAAGTTGCTTACCACAGGGCTGTTTCACCGATGCCCGATGCCTCTTCTAGGCCTCCTCCTCCTCTCAGGTAGATTCACACGCGCGATACTTTAAACGGCACGCCCGCACTTTTATTAAAAAAT
>JBCEZV010000039.1:3855442-3870354 GCA_039654365.1 Cataglyphis livida
ATATATATATATACACACATATATGTTCTTGAATTTTTGAAAAATAAATCTTTATTATTTAAATAAATACAACACACATACTTTAATTATTTAATTAAAAATATATAAGTTATAAAAATCTGGTTATTAAAATCTTTAATTAATATTGTTATTTCAATATAATTATGTAGATATCAATTTTACTCTCTACTGCGAAAATATATTATCCTATGGCATTGCGAAAATTATTAATTGCAGTTTGAAATTTTAAAACAATACGGAGTGAATGGACGGAGTGAATTCTCTATTGTTTTGATTTGCATCACAAATTAATGAAACTAACACATACCAATTGGATTAATGCGGTAATTTTATCTATTCATGACTACAATATCATGCATTATGAGAGAAACTCTTTCGTTTAAAACAATCATTTCTACAACATATATCAATGCGATAAAGTAATAAGACGATATTATTTACTTTTTGCTTGAACATTTTATTGTTTCGCACGATATCAAATTCTTCAATTTTTATTTTATATATGAAATATATTCTACTTATTTCATTTATATATTACAGCAAATAAATCAAAATTACAATACACACAAGGTGTTGTAAAATTACAGTTTTTATCTACGAATATTTTAATCGAGTTGAGAGAGATTTTTCTTTAGCAAAAATATCGGGAAGTCATTTGTCGGACAAATTCTGTAACTGATGACCTACAAACTCAAGTATTGGAATATACTTAGAATTCAAAATCCTTCTTTACACACACAACAATTCTATTTTAAAATAATTTTCGATGCACAAAGTTGAAAAATCTTTTTGTTATTTATATTATGTTTATAAAATGTTGTTATAAATAATTAGGTGCGTTCAACAATTCTATCAATATATATAGTAAAATTTAGAGAAATATCGTGTGACAAACCTTGATGTTTTTTTGTAATTTAGCAGCATTATAAAAGTTCTCATGAACAATATTAAAAATAAACGCGGTAAATATTATAGAAAGAATCAAAATGCTTTAACCAATTAATTAAAAATTGTTATTTTTATGATGGCACGACGAGATGTTTATAAATTATCTATACTTGATAAAGAGTTATTTGAGAAGAGAATATATAATTTGAGATTAATTAGGTTAAAAGTATAATATTATTTTCTTGTAAAGCATATATGCTCTCCCTTCCCGCCCCCCTTTTCTTTCTGTCATATATATACTGTAATATTATATATTTATTAATTGTTCACAATGAAAAATAATGAAAGTAGAAAAATAAATTTGCTAATAAAATAGATACATTTTGCTAAAAGAAAATAAAATCAGTATAAATATTCGGATTAAGTAAATATGTTATGTATTTTTAGATAACATCAACTTAGTTAATTATAGTATCATCATAATTAATTAATTAATTACCACCATAATTAATTACAATAATTCAGTAAAATATGAATATCAAACTGTGTTATATTTTTAATTAATTTGATAAAAATAGAATTATTTTGCAAAAGAAAGTTTCAGAAAATAATTGATAATTTAAAAATAAACATTTTTTTTTTAAATTATAATTATAGATATCAATTTCACACAGTCTCTTCTATTCAAGAATAAATTTTTAGCATAGACAATTGTTTTGAAGAATAAATCTGTTCTATATTATTATACTTTTGAAACTTTGAGAGAGTACAAATTTATGAGAGTTATAAATTTATTACACGCATAAGCTGTTTTAATTTAATATATAAAATCTAATGTATAAAAATATGCAATATTATATTCTAAAAATTTGATATTTAAGTATACACACGCACACACACTGCACAAATAATCTTTTCATTTTAGTTTTTATTTTTTTAAATTTAAAACATCATATTTTATTAGCTTTATTATACGCAATTATCATAAAATAATTAAATAAATAAATAAAAAAATATATGTAAGCAAATACTTCTAAGATTGCATTAGAAAAAAAAAAATATATTTCCTAATGTCAAACCATCTCTACTTGGAAAATAAAGATAAAATATCACGTGTTTGAATTTATGTAATAAATCAGTTGTATTTCGTTATATACTTAATAAGAAAAAATTTTTCGCTACGATGCCACCGTATAGATTGGCAACAAGGAAAAATCTTAAAACTTCATTAACTATACGACGTACAAATACACGTGACATGCATACAAAAACAGGTTGTGAATATATTAAGCAGTATTCATACCGTATCTTTTTTTAATGTAACCACCTATACGAACTTTGACTGAAATTTAAATTAGAATAAAAATATTCTAGATCCATAGACGTCTGTGGACGTTGCAGACCTTTCGTAAAATCAAAGCCTTTGTATAAAGCGCCGAATGTTTATAAAAAAATTCATGTTTTATAAAATGTCTAGTCAAGTTTTTTTCTTTTTTTTTCTTAAACGACTGATTTTACAAATTAGCCGCGATAAAGATAAACATAATGATGTTGTCAACTTATATATTTCAAAGGAATATATAATCTTTTCATGATAAGATTCAAAAGCAAAATTCTAATTCGCAAAATATTGGCGTGAATAGCTATCAAAGGATTATGCAAAATTATTGATTCAAATAAAAGTGCGCTTTTTACACTAAAATCAAATTGGATGTACATCATTTTTTCTCAAAAAATTAAAACTTAGTTTAAGCTTAATTTAAACTTATATAAAATTTAATAAATAATATTTACACATTTTTTTATCTTTATACATAATCTTTAAATTTAATTTAGAGAGAGGTTAATTGTTATTTCAAATATATGTGTAATAAAATTTAATCAAATCAATGGATTTAACGTCTTATATTTTTTTGTCTTGTCTCATATATGTAGAACTTCTTTTGTAAATATACACACACACATATATATATTTAATTGCCAAATTCAGAAAAATAATATAAAATATCCGAATTGTTGTTTTAAAACAGTTAGAAAAAAATAACAACTTTAAAATATGCATAATTAAGTAGGATATCGATTAGTTAAAATAAACAGCTTTATTGAGTATTTTTATATGTAATGTTTGACACATTTATTGCAACAGGTTGGAGATTTTTTAGTAGCTGCGCTGGGAAATCCTGTCGCAATGATGTCTGCGATCGCTGGTGCATGGTATTGGAACCATAACGTGTGTCTGTGGTATATATTATTATTTTTATTATTTAAATTAATATATGTACATATAACAGCATAGAATAGCATTTTTGTTTATGAAGGCAAATTTGCAAAGACACGACCGAACAAAGATGTAATATGTATGTGTGCTCGCAATAAATTTTCAGCGTTGTATTTATTAATGATAAGTAATCGATTAAACAAACTGAATAAGAATATTTTACATGTTAAAATGCAAGTATCATATTTAACTATGATATTCCTGCTTTAATCTGGACTTTACAGGAAACGTGCACACATAGCCATTATCGTGGAAATGTCAACAAGAATTTTCCGATTCAAATGATACAATTGTGTATATATTGTTACATCGTGTACATACATATTATAATTGAAACATCGACAAGAACTTTCCGATTCAAACATAATTTACAGTTGATAAATTATTGTATATACACATTGTATATACATATTATATCCGAGATACGCACACGGATATATATACGCGCGATATAAAATATATAAATTACTTTCTCTTGCCGTGTCAGAATTTAAGAGAAACATTTTTATTCCAAAATAACATGCATTCTTTTATTATTCCAATTTATAATATTGAAACAAAAAAATTTCATGTTTATATACAGACAATTTGAAATAATCTAAATAACTTGAAAATTTATTATAGGTTTTCTGAAAAAATCTTTCGAAAGTCGTTTGTTTTTTCGACATTACCGTTTTAACAGTGCATCTTTAATTTAATTAAATAGATAAAGTCGTTTCCGAGATTTGTAAATTATCTCTATTTCCTAAATAAATATATATAACTAAAAAAAATATATATATATAACTATATATATTTTTTAATTTCGTTTTTTTCTTTTTCATTCTGCTTATAAAAATATTAAGGTGAGATATGGCAAGTGAACACAAGATATTTTGTATATGTACATATATCAAAATAAATGCTGAAAAGTATCTCGATATCAAGTATAGAAAAGTATATAAAAGTATTGACAGTTCGATTATATGGCTATACATTTTTCATCGAACTATCATCGAGTCAATATCGGCCACCGTTACTCAAAATTCTTATATTAATCATACTTTCTCAATTAAAATATCTTAGAAATTATTACAGTGATCAAATATTTAATAGCACGTTTGTGTGTTATATAATATGCCTATATAAGATTCTTCAGTTAATCCGAATATAATTGATAAACTCGATCCTGAATTTTTAAAATATAAAATGTCAAAAATTTTAAAACCCTTTTTGATCTCAAACGCAAATATTGTGATAAAACTCTTGTTTCTTTTATTAATTTTAAACGCGATCAAACTGAATCAGAAATATTAGAAGAGCAATAAATACAATTAAAAAATACAATATTTTTTTCTTTTATTTCTATATAAAAATTTAAAAAGTCATTTCTATATACTTGGGTATGTGATAGAAACTTTAGTTGTCGCCGAACAGCTGTTATCGCATGACTAACGCTCTCATTGATGCTAAAAATGAGAAAAATCTTCATTGTCCTAAATCGTTCAGTTATAGCTGTCCACCTTTAATATTTTAGAAACGCTTATCTTGAAAAAAAAAAAAAAAAAAAAAAACGCCCGGGTATGCAGTGCCAAAAAATGACACATATACTCCAGAATTAAGAAATTCCAAAATAAATTATTATTTTTTCTTATATAAAATATTGTTTCGTTTATATAATCTCACCTCTCTTAATATCATATTTTTATGTAGAATAAAAAATTTGTTTATATAAAAAAAATATATATAATTTTATTCTAAGAAATATGAATGATCTTCAGATTTTAGAAGCGCTCAAACATATAGGGAGGTCAAAACTACACTATCCATAAAATATTTTTTTCAAAAACAAATAAATTTTGTTTGCAAATATTTTTCTTAAAGAAGCCTACAATTTTTAAGTTTGTTATGTTCTTTCATGTAGAACACTTTGTATGAATAATATTAATACAGAAAACTTTGATACATTAATCATGTACTAGTACATTATAGCTTTTCTCTTAATTATAAATAAAAGACATTTAATAAATATTAATTAATAATAATTCACATATATATTATTATTATAATAATTAATATTTATAATATTATTAATATTAATAATATTATAAATATTATTAATAATAATTCAAATATATAATTTACATCATAGAACATATTTTATTTAATAGATTCATATTACACATAATTATGGCAACTAGATTCCCTACTTTAGGTACGCGTGGTTCATGACTACCATGGGATTCGCCAGTATTGGTAATTTAACGGTAATGGCAATAGAAAGGTTTCTGCTAGTGAAATGTCCAATAAAGGTGATATCAATAAGGTAATGTGTAAATCATTAATCAGGTATATAAGACAGACGTATATATATATATATAAAAGATGAATTTTTTTAATTGAGGCATCTAAATATCTTGAAAACAACGCATTTTTTTTTTTTTAAAGTTTGAAACAAAAGTTGTTTGATTTGGGGGGAGGGGGGGGAGGGAGAAACAACATTATTTATTTCTGACTCGACAGATGTTTTCAAGATTATTTCAAGGTCATTTCATAAATCAATTGATGTAAAAAAGGAACAAATATTTGCTTAAAAAAATATATTGTAAATAATTACGTATTTTTTCTTAAAGACAATTATTTTCTTCATACCAATTGATTCATCTCATTATTCTGTACATAAAAGTATTACGATGAGATTATGAAAAATTAAATATTTTACAAGATATTTTATAAAAATAAAATATGTCAGATTAAGGTATAAAATAATTTGAAAAATACTTGATGAAAAAAATATTTTATAATAATGCTTTGAAAAGATCTTAAGAAGGACTAATGAAGAAATAAATAATGCTTATGTTTGCCCCCAAAAGCAAATGACTTTTCTTTCAAATTTTCTTTTGAGAAATGCTTTCAAAAATGTTTTCAAGATATTTACTCAATTATTGTCTCAATTGAAAAAAAAACTCACCCCGTACATCAAGATAAGAGAAGAAAACTAAAATTTTATGTTATTTTAGACGCGAGTTTCAAGCCTCTCATTTATTTATTTACTTAATTTATTTTGTAAATGTCACTAAAAAAGCATGCCGCTCAGCGAGAAATAAACTCCTGTCGTGTACGAAAATTTAAATTTCTAGAAAATAATTTTCTCTTTCTTCCTTATGGAACGAAATGCAGGTATTACGATACAAACATTAGGTATAGTGAAATAATCAATTTGCTCATTTCTCGACTTTCCACCGCATACATACTTTCATCGCGACGTTCTCCAGGAAGTGGAGTTTGTTTGTTCCCCAACAATCCTACGTTAATACCTATCTTTAAGACGTAATTTACACATAAATTCGCGCAGTTTGCGATATTTCAAGAATTTTATTTTCTTTACAACGAGAAGATTATGCAAAGTTACGATTATAGATATCGCATGATAAATATATTATAAACATAAATTGTTTGAGGAAAAATCTGACTGAAAAAAATCTCAGGATCCTATATTCGTGCCTTCGCAATTAACGACGGATTAAAAATGATCACCTTGTTATATCTCCTTGTAATCTTCTTGTTTGCTTTATTTTACGCTTTTAAAGATGATAGTAACCGAGAGATCAAACGGATTTCCTAATCCGCTTTAACAATAAATTATTCCTTTAATGAATTACATATTTCACTAACGAGTCAGTTTCTGATCACATATTGCAACCATAATGAATTATTCCATCAGAAAAGAGAATTTATATATGATGTATTCGTACAATATCTTAATCTATTCTTTCTTCTTTTTAAAAAAAAAAATATAAATCAAAAAATTAAAAGATGTAGCTTTTGATAAATTTGTCGTAATTTGAAAACATCAAAATATTTAATAATCTTTGAATTGTAAAAATTTTAGAAAATATCAAAAGTAAATTACTTTTGAAGATTATCTCTTACTTTTTAATTTTAATTTTAATTTTGACAAGAAATTAAATGTGCTTAAAAAAAAACTTTTTTCTATTCTTTTTTTTTCTTGCGTTTTGTTTGACTTTCTATTTTTCTAATATTTTATAATAAATTCTGTAAATAATAGATAGACTATATAAATATAAAATGAAGAAAAAAGAAATCAATAGAACTGTGCCCATTACATTCATAAAGTTCAACCTGAGTCGCGTCCGATTATATCTGTCTAGTTCAATTTGGATATTCGAGTAATTTCGATAATACGATTTTTTTTTTTTTTTTATTATATGAATCCTTTTAAATATTTCGATTTAGCTTTTATCAGATTATTCGTCAAACTGTAATAAAAGCACGTAATAATTTTATGTTACGTTATACAATATTTCCAAAAATATAAATGCGATCTAAAAAAAATATTTTAATTTTCTCACGGACGCGCCAAGTTTTTGTCTCTTATTTTAAATAGTATACATTTTTTTTTAATATAAATTAAATCCCCCAACAATATAATTATAATCATCGCATATCTATTATGATGTTAATTTCAATATTTTTTTAAGCTCTTGTCCGCTTTGTTAAATATTTACCTCTTTGAAAATTCGTCAATTTTTATAGACATGCTTACGCATTAGCGCTTTTGGTTTGGATATATGCGCTATCCTTGTCATTGCCGCCTTTTTTCAATTGGGGCAAATACGGTCTGGAGGCCAGCAACATATCTTGCAGCGTGTCGTGGGAATTACATGACACTGAGACGCATAATGATACTTACATCGGATTTTTATTTATTTTTGGATTTTTTCTTCCTTTGACAATAATTATCGGCAGTTACTATGGCATTATAAGAAGCTTAAAGAAAATGAGGAAGAGGATTGGTGAGTTTCTGCTAGATTCGATCATTCGTTGAAATAATAATAATTTATGACGCTTATAATTTCAAAGTTATCTTTAACTTTTCTAATTCGAGTATTTCTAACAGATTCGTTAATAAATTTTTTCTTACTAACAATAAGTATTTTTCTTCCTCTCCAGGTCAAAATAACAGACGCGAGAGGAAAATCACTATGATGGTGTATTTAATGATCCTTGCTTTTCTAATCGCCTGGTTGCCCTACGCCGTTCTTGCACTCGCAGTTCAGTATTTCTACGTGAGTATTCTTAATCACAAAAAAGTTTAATATTCGAAAACAATCGTTGCGATCTCTAATTAATTTATCAATTGTGTTCGATAATTTGCCGGTAACCAAAATTATTATTTTCAAGTAACATTCAAGTAGCAAAATTATTTCGCGACGAGGTCGAAAGATGGAGATCAAGGCGATCAATCGCGATTGCCTGTCTATATAAGATTTAATAACCGATACGCCGATAGCTTCCCAATGCCTCGATCAATTTCTCTTGACGGGCTTATGACGGACCTTGAAGGATTATAAAAGATCATAAAAAATAATTTATACCTTGCAGGTACAAACCTCACACATCGTGGCGGTGCTGCCTGCCCTTCTAGCGAAATCCTCCATCTGTTACAATCCTATAATATACGCAAGTCTGAATGTTCAGTTCTGTCGTACCTGGAAAAAAATTTTTTCTATCAATACGAATTCGAGGATAATCAATAATACAGGAATAACCACGATGAATAAAATAGAAATGAAGAGTTTCAATCGCACGTTAGCAAATCAAACGGGAAGATAAAACTACCTTTTGTGATCCCGTAGAAGGGAAGGATGATAATGGAGGAAGATGCTATCAGAGGACCATGAACTGGGTAGTGGAAGAAATTTTTTTTCCATCGTTTATTCTGTAATTATTAAAGCAGTCTGAATCTTCCATGAAAAAAAAAAAAAAAAGAGTGTATTATTTTCACACACAAATATAATTTTTCTTTTACTTTAATTTGACATCCGTTTGTATTTTGTATTTCGCAAAATCTTTTTGTTTTTTATTAAACAAAAAGGGCAGAATAAAACAAATAAATTATTATTCAATAATACAACGTCAGAGTTTATTTGAATTATTTTGTATTGTTTGAAAAAATATATACCATGTACGTATTTTTTATGTTTAGATAGACAGTTCAAATAAATGTCACAGATCAATTCTCTTGTTTCTAAAAAGTTCTAGAATGGAACGTATAAATATTTATCTTATTTATATTACATTAAAAAAAAAAAAAAAAAATCAAACATTTGTTTCGACACAAATATTCGACACAATTATTAATCAAAAAGTTCTCTCGTCTTAAAAATTTATGAAAAATTAAAATTTTATTGATCATGTTTATTGTTTAACGTTTGCACCTGTCTTCCATTATCTTTCAAGTAAAAGTGGAAATACATCTTGAACAATATATCTCGATGAAAATAAAAATACGTGATGCCAAACTCGAAATCAAACGACACTGAAGCGATGTATTAAAAAAGAAAAAAAAAAGCCAGAATATCACAAAAACCAAAATTTTTGGAACAAAGACTCCTCTTTGGTTTATCCGATATCTTGCATTGTCATGAGCTCTAATATGATTCTCGCATATCCATCTCTTTCTATTCCTTGACAAAAAAATCTATCATAAAAGATTTATTCAATGAGAGATACAATATTCCTAGAGTTCTAAAATTGAAATATACAAATGTTTTGAGCACGTACACTTCTTAGCATGAATCGAGTAGCGTCGATTTTATAAGAGAAAAAAAAAAAGACATAAAATAAATGTCCACGTGTAAAATAAAGTTTCAAATATATTCATTACTGATTAATTTTAGCTATGAGATACGATGTGTATCATCGATATGGCGAGTATTATTCATCGCTTTTCGATCTGATGAAATACAAATACTTGTGTGTGTGTGTGTGTGTGTGTGTTTCATCGAAAAATATACTAGATCCTTTATAGCACGGTATCTTTATGACGCAGTAAATTCGCATATGAAAATAAATTTCAAATTTTTAATTTCTATATCAATATTCTACTGCTTTCTGTCTCCTTCTCAGATTACATAATAAAAATTTACATAACATAAGTTACGTAATAAAGGAAAATTCCGTTAAGTTCTTTTCCATTTTGTTTTAAAAGGAAATAAAAAAAATATTTTATTGATACGATATATTAAAGACAAATTTTTTGTGCGCGTTTCTTTCTTATAGTAAACAATAATAATGCAATAAATGCGATGTGAAATATTTTTTTTCAAATTTATAGACCTCTTATGAGTATCGTATAACGCTTAGACGTACTCTCCGGAGGTTTTTCGTCGTATTTCACGGAGGTCTATTGTAGCCTAGTTGACACGTTCGTGGATCTTGCATTGTTAAAATACGATCGCGAGTTATGCGAGCGCGGCCATAGTGCGCGGAATCGAGCATTACGATTCGTAACACGTGCAATTATGCCACAACGGAGAAAGTGAAATCGCGAGGAAAATTTACGGTCGCCGCGTTCGTGTCGCTCCCCGTGAGTCCTTCTTAACGTTTTCTGGATGGACTTGGCTTTAGCGGAGATCCGCGGCTCTTTAGGATTGTGAGAAATCTCGCCTCGTTTTCACGTTGATAACTCCACCGTTAACGCGAGACGTCTAGTCTGTTTAATTATTATTGCGACAAATATTAAGTCAAATTGTAAATAATTTGTCGTAAATTATTTCGAATTTATTAAAACTCTCTATTAAAAAATTTACGAAACACGAATTTACAAACTTATTTTTCTTCTCTTTAATTATTATCATTTCTGAACGCAATGCTTTTTCTCTCTTAATTTCATAGTTTTCATTGTACGGTTCTCTATAAATGAAAAAGTAAGAGTGAGCAGAACAATCAGAAGAATCAATATGCTCGCGCATTTAAAAAAAAAAAAAAAAAAAAAGTAGCATTTTGATTGAAGCAGCCTTCATTCCCTCGAGAGAGATACAAACAATTCCAAACATAATTACCGTGCCTCTAATTACAACAATTAATTAACATTTCAGTATGGGATATAATTATTCCACAATGGAATATAATTATTTATCGTTATTATTAAACGACGATTAAATATATATAAGGAATATGTAAAAAGATTATATCTCAATTTGTTTCATTTTGGCAGTTTATTTTGCTTTGTTACTTCTGTCAATCTATTTATCACGATGCTATTTGATCACAAAGAAAATTAAATTCCATGTAATAATAAATATGCTGTTTTCATCAAATTTTTATGCTCCGGCAAACCTTTCAACGCAACATATTTATTTTACACACGCATATATATTTTTCGGTTATTGTATAACATACAAATTTTGCGAGCAAATTCACCTTCTTTGTTACATTTTTAATTAAATATGCTTTTTATTTTTTTTTTTTTTATCAAAAAAAAAGATATTCCGCAGAATTTGTGCCTCAGGCAATATAATTATATTGTTCTAATTATACAACTTTCATTTATTAAGAACAACTCGATCTCGCCTCCTTATCTTGCGAGATTATTTCAAATTGAAATTATTGATCTTTCTCTTCGTGAGCAATAATTAAAAAACTTGATAAGCTCGCCAGATTGAAATTATCTTAAGCGATAAAAAATCCGTGCTACGCGCACTGACCGTTAATATTGCATAAGCATTTAACGTAAAAAAAAAAAAAAAAAAAAGAGTGCAAGCGCAAGAGTATCAATAAGTCATATCTAAAATACAGCAATCAAGGTTAACCACTTCATAGCTATTTCGGAATTCGGCTGTCAATTATGATCGCTTTTACATCACTGTCACGTTTCTGCGTTGATGTGTCACGATTGATGGATCAATAAATAATTCAAATATCCCAAATCCATCAGTTTAATCTGCTTTCGATATAATCTAATCCAAATTTAAATGTGTGTTTAGTGGGAAAATAATTTGTTGATAAGAAATATAATAATAAATATAATGTGAAGTATGCGTTTATTGAAAATCCATAGACTTCTATAGAATATATAAAATCAATAAATAAATATATAATAATAATAATAATAATAATAATAATTATTATTATTATTATTATTATTATTATAAAAAAATCTGTGATTAAATCATTTAAGGATATATATGTCATATGTCAAGACAATGACAAAAGGATGAAAATTTCGTAGACATTTATTACATTATTTCGTAGAAATTATTTAAGTTTAAAGTTAGTATTAATTCTTATGGAAAATCGAAGAATTGTAATACTTATTGACAAATTTGACAAGGAATAAATATCGTCAAACTAAACTTGTGAAATTAAAATTTTCATATATATTAAGAAAATTCTAATAAATATTTATTACAAAACTTGATTTAGAGCCACTTACTCGTTCAAAATTTATTTACCGAAAGGTGTAGAAAAATATTATCTGTCTCTTTCTCTCTTTCCGCGAATTACTCGTTTTTTTTTTTTTTTTTTCTTTTTTTTTTTTTTTAATTTCTTTCAGTTGATTTCAGAGGATATTCGACGATCGAGAGTTTTTATTATAAATTAAGAGAGAAAAATATTAATTACAATTATTTTCTCTTACGAAGCCGTTAAAAATCATATTATTTTACAATAGCTTCCTAATACTTGAATTCTTTTTATAATCCGGATTTATTTGTTTGATTTTTCAAACAATATAAACGTCAAAAATATCTTTTTATTTTGACAATTCTTCTCCTATTATTATACAGACAAAACATCCTTCGATCATTAAAAATTTTTAGAAGTTTTAAAAGTAAACAAACTTATATATATATATATATATATAATTTCAAGTTTATATCGTCGCTCGCAATGACATTGATTCTCTAAGTTGTTGGTTGCACGGATAATGGCCTTTCGTAATACATTGTTGGCGAGATTTTCTGCATGCAGTTGGCGTTATATTGCAGAATCAACTAATATACACAACAGACTCGCGCAGTCTCACGGCAAACGGAATACAGAATCCTTCAAGCCTGTCATTATACCTGCGGAGAGGGTAACTTTCAGTTAGAAAGAGGTTTGCCGCGACTAGATTGTCGTGCTAATTGTGAAAGAGTTTTGTTAAATATGCAGTAGTTTCGTGTGTCAAATACACCTGAGGGAAAGGCTGTTTCGTCCTAACAGATGCGGCTCGCGTCTCGTAGCGTCCCGTAAATTCCAAGTCAAACATTCAGCTCTGCTTAAGAGATATACGGTTGCGGTTGGATCTGTATGCGGTTCACCACATAGTCAATAACTCATTAGCACCATAGGATTTTTCTATCCTACTCTCTTTAAATTTAAGCACGCAGTATATACCTTCGTTTAAAAAAAAAAAAAAGAATTAATAATCTGTAAAAAAATTACCTTCTCGCTCAGACGTTTATTAAAATTTTGACATGGCTTTTATAATTAATATTCCGCTTAAAAAATTTAAATAGAGAATCAAGAATGATCACAATATAATCTCGTGGCGAGTGATTGTAATTGATAATTCAAAATCATGATATAATCAGTAAATTATCGAAGAGCATTTTCAACAATTTTTCTATAAAAAAATAATAAATTTCTATAAATAACCCAGTTCTCCGCGATTATATAGCCGTATATTGTTAAAGTTTCGCTTCATTAAGCTAAGAATAAATTTTGTTCATTATTATAAAGCTGGGAAGTGTTCGTTAAATCAGCGATCGCCATATCGGATGTTAATAACAATCTAGTTTCATCTTTCGCCGTTTCGTTTTTCTCGTCCGAAAAGATTCGCCGGTCAATAATATCCGTTTCATCTACAACTACGTTTTCAGATTAAAGTGTACTATTGATCACACTGTGCTTGTAAATTAAGCACTTATTGCGCATAAAATAGAATCACATATCATCTTGCTTTTATAAATTTTAAAAATTTTTTAAATTGAAATAACATTTTAGTAATAATTGAACTTTATATTATCAAATTTATTTTAATTTATTTAAATTTATTTACTTTTTTACATAACAATTTGTAATTTTGTATCTATTTATTTATATGTTATTTATGATATTATGTATTTTATATTTATTTTATATTATTATTATTTTCATTATTTATAACTGACAAAAGTTTGCAAAATTCATATCTCTTGCGGAAGAATTTATTTGTTATCTATTTAAAGCGAAACTCGTTAGAAAGTACAATATATCGCTTGAGAGAGAAACTCAATATTAAAATACAAAATGTTATTAAAATAATTTTGTAGAAAATAATAACACAAATAGATGCCCGGTCTCTCCCTCTCTCTCTCTCTCTCTTTCTAGACACATATCTTTACTGACGATCAAAATTATGGAATGCGTTATTTTCTGGCCAATATTACGTCCAGCCATCTCTTCACGATCGGGAGCGCATGCAATAAATTGGCGCGTGAAAGAATTTATGATAAAATGAGATGTTGAGACGGCACGTCACTTTCTATAGTGAACGCCCGAAAACACGAGGCAGCTTCTTATGAGAAAAAGATACCCGCGAAACCGGATATCACCCAGATCCAAGAGGTAAATTGGACGTAAGACGAGGGGAAGGCGAGAGAGAAAGAAAAAGAACTTGTTTTCGGAAATTTCACCATGAGATGTGGAATATCGAGATCCAGTGAAAAACGATTAAATTCGTGGATAGGTCGAATGAATAATCAGCGACAATGTAACATTTAGATATATTTTATATTACGAGATTATTAGTTATCTAAATTGATTTTATAAAATAGAAAGTTTCATTAAGCAATATCAATGACGCAAGATTGACGACAAAATTTACATAATATCATTAGTTATATTGTAGCCGTAAAAATTTATTTATTGTAGACAAGATATATTTTCTATTTATTTATTTATTTTATTTCTTTTT
>JBCEZV010000039.1:3891757-3911774 GCA_039654365.1 Cataglyphis livida
GCCGCGACGCGTCGCGTCGCGGCGCGCCCTCCTTCCTCTGTTTTGATCGTTCGCCGCCGGCGCAGGGTGCTCGCGCGATTGGGCGAGAAGAACGATCGACGGAAAAAAGCGCGAGAGTGCGACGCGCGAGGTCGTATTCACGTGGAAAGCTTGGCGTTCTCGAAGCCCTCGCAGCACTCGACATTCGACGGGATCCATTATTCGTCGTCCGATTTCGGCTCGCCAGTGTTTCTTTTTTGTGCGCGTCCGAGGCGAAGAGAATTTTCACGTCGCACGAGAGAACCCTACGTTATCCTACCTACCGCGCCGCTAACTAAATGCGCCGCGAGGAATCTGAAGGTTGGTGCGTGTGTGTGTGTGCGTGTGTGGCTTTGTGTGTACATATGTCAAATCGCCGACTGTCATTTTCACGTTTCGACGCTTCTTTTTTCATCATCGAGATTCACCCGCTACGCACCTTCAATGTGACGTCATTGCGTCGTAACGTGCAAAATAGTGTCAATGTCAACATAAGCTTTGAGGAAGTCGCGGACGCGCTTTTACTGCTAAATAATGCGATGGGAATAAAAGCGTCTCGCGTGCCAAATCCGCCCTCTTCCAGTCTCCTCTCTCTCTCTCTCTCTCTCTTTCTCTCTCTCTCGCACCGCATAACACGCTTTCCTTTCCCGTTTTACGGTCGGATTTTTTACGCCGCCAGATCCGAATAAGGTGTAGGACTTGATCGAACCAAGGTCTCTGCGTGCGTTTTACGAAACTTGCGACGCAATAATCGGTTTGTGTACATCCCGTGGCCCTTCATGCGGCAATCATGAAAGTGTGCTCATAGCGTTGTTTACAAACATGATTTTTGAGCCGCGATACAGTCGAGTCATTAGAATCGGAGCTAATGGGTCGGAATTATCGGATATCGTGAATTAGATAATGGATTGCCGCCAGAGAGAGAGAAAGAGAAAGAGAGAGAGAGAGAGACGCCCTTTGACGCGTCATTGCTACGTATCAGTGCACATCGCAACTGTTTCTAATGGGATAAATAAAGGCTGATCAATAACACATGGTTAATGGCGATTAGCGTTATTTCTTATCGAAAAATTAAGGATAAATTACGATTATTTAGGATGATATTATTTTGAGCTCGCATGATACACGCTCACGTTATTGCGCAGCATTGCCTATTTTTCTATTGCGAGTTCTGTCACGAAGGTCTAGACGTGATGCGTTCCTTTTTTTCTCTTTAGTAGAGAGGAAGAAAGGAACATTTAGCGTGCTAAGATACTTTCTTATATACGATAATACATTTAATATTACAGTCGGCACTATAGTAAGGTTTAATATTGTAGCTAATAAACACGCCATCGTAGATAACAATTAAATGAGAAAGATATCGTATTAAATATCTTATAATATAGAGAGAGAAAGAGAGAGAGAGAGAAAGACAGCACACTTTATAATGCGAACTATCTGCATCACAAATAAACAGTGTTTACCGTAAGAAAAAAATTCCTGCTTTAATAATACACTTACACCGTTGTAATTAGACAGATGAAAAATTCGCGTTTAGGGAAAAATTAAAAAAAAAAAAAAAAAAATTAAAAAAAAAACGTACGATTTAATAATTCGAAAATCTCATCAAAATTGTATGAGAAAAAAATGTGGCTGTTGAAAAGTATCAAAGCAAAAAAAATAACAATATTGCGAGCGTATTGAATAATAGGTGGTCTCTCTGCATGGGATCAATCGACGGTATATAAGGCTCCTCGGCGATGCTTTTGCGCGACACATCGCGTAAGATTGCCGTACCTCTACCCCACAGCCTCGTGTTACGACTTAACGACGCATTTGCCAATAAATCTGTCTCGTGCAGGGCGAGAAAGTTTAGGAAAACTTCTCTTCTTTTTCGCCCAAGAAAGTAAATTAACCAAGTGCAGATAAGACCATTTCTTTTTAATTAATAGTATAAATTAATTCGAGTCCTTATGTTTTTTCAACCACTCAATTTCTGACACGTGATTACGGTCTCTCTCTCTCTCTCTCTTTCTCCTCTCTCTCTCTCTCTCTCTCTTTCTCTCTTGTCAATTGTTTATTATTCGAAAAGTTTTTCGGGACATTGCTCTCATACGATTGATGGGGAAAGGCGACATCTTATCTGGGAACTAGATGGGTGATCGTAAATAACTGCGATCGTAAAAATTCGAATGTTTCAGTGAGAAAAGAAAAAAGAGCGACATAAGTGACTCGTAAGTCGTAGATTCGACACGGATTTTATATTGGATTTTATATTCCCAAATAACCGTATTCGAGAAAATGAAAATGAGATAATTCTACTCACCTTTTAAAAATCTACACAAGTATTCTTCGTATCTTTTAATATTAAATTTGAATTCTAAAAAAAAAAAAAAAAAGAAAGTTATTCAACGAGTTTCTGAATTCTGTGTCCAATATGAAAATTATGTTCTTTGTTCATATACGTATTACCAGAATCAGAAACTTATTGTTCTCTCGCATTTTCATCTTTAATTTTTTTAAAAATAATTAAATGATTATATATTTTTTGAAAATAATTTTTTGAAATAAAGCCTCATCTTTCTTTGTGCTTGCCATGTGTCAATATAAATCAAAGCTTGAAAGAATTTAAATGGCATGCGTTTCTACGTGCTTTTAGCGATACATCGTTTACAATAGCACATTGATTGGGAACGGCAGAGAGAATGTGCTCTGTTCGAAATTGTGAATTGTCCTGAAAGCTCAGCGTGTTGCTGTCGTCGCGCGTTTAGCGTCAAAATTCACGGATAAAAACACAAATATTTGCAGTCGATTGAGCCCCGCTGTTTCTTTCTCCTCTCGCGTTCGTATTTTAATAATCGAGAAATTAGTATAACGGCAATAATGGTTGAATAAATCGATGCTCTCTGTCAACGCATAATTTTGCATATCTTACCGCTAATACATATGACTTGGCGCTCATTTTCAAGGAATCGATCGATTTTTAATGGCAAGGATGAAAATCGAAAGCTATTATATCATTTATATTATACACAATTGCCTTTCACAATTCGAATTACAGATGTTTTAAATTACGGCTATCTAGATTATTTTCTCCCACTTTTTTTTCTTTCCTTTTGCCTGAGAAAGAAATAAAAATTCATCTTTCATCACTGCTGCAACTCAACTCGACGCAAAGCTAGAAATAATCTGAATGTTATGTCTGTAAACTTCAATTTTGCGATAGTTAGAATTTTAATTGAGAAACGCGATCAACTGTAATTCAGATTCTCGCTTACGTAATCGTCGACAAAACAAACGACTCATATAATTTTAAAGTGATAAGTTGTGATACATATTTCTCGCTCAACATAATCTGATAAATCTAGAATAAATTAAAATCTTTCAGGAAGCCACCTCTCGTGAACGGCATTCGCGAATTAGAAGTTCAACTTTAATTATTTCTAAAACAATAAAATGAAACTAAATTAAGTAAATAAAAAATAGAATGAATATAGATAATTGAAAGAAATTTAATTGGAATGTGAAAAATTCATTTAAATCATTAACAATGATTAACCTCTATTTTGGTTTCAATTAATTATTAAAAAATAACTGTAAATTAAATGGTTCTTTTAGATTAATAAAAGTAATCAATTTTTAAGTCGAAATTAAATGTAAATTTTACTTTAAAAGATAAGATTTATATATTTAAATGAATATATAATTTTTTAATGCAATTTAAATGTTATTAATTAACTAAAATCCTTATTAATTTAAATTTATTAATTTTTTCAATCAATAGATTTTTCTAATAAAAGCATTGTTATACAGCAATTTACTTTAAGAGAGAGAGAGAGAGAGAGAGAAAGAGAGAGAAAGATACAAGACGGATAATATTTTGCATTAAATGAAACTGATCGACTCCAATCTATCTTTACGTTACGCAATGCGGAATTATAGCATTCATTCATATTTATAGAGATTCTAGACTAGCAGATTATAATTTTGCAGTTAAGAGACATTGCGGAAAACGAGATATACATCCGATAACATCTTGAAGCTCAATTCTTTAATTACGTGCTCATTAATCGCATCGACTGCGCTTTATTAAGTCACTCTCGAAGCTGAATGCAAACAGTGTTTATCGCCAGAAAAAAAAAATGCGATTTGAATACGCGATTTTGAGGCATTGATACCGTTGAATTGCTTGCTTAAACGCTCTTGTTTGTTTATATAAGTAAATGTAAAAATGGACACACATACAACGGTTTTTTTTTTTTTTTTTTTTTTTTTTTTTTTTTTTTTTTTTTTTTTTTTTTTTTTTTCTCCGCACAAGCGCTAATGGCGATAAGGCGTGTCACGTTTAACTCTTGTGAGTTGTACGAACGTGATCGCGTGTGAAAATTATCTGCCTCGTGGAAAATCTGTATGCTTTCGCGTGCAATAAAGTCATTCGTGTAATCATGGATCTTTTTACGATCTCTCCAAGTAACTCGTAATGCGACTTTTACAGTCAACGGTACGTACATTTCCGGTATCGTTCCCCTCGTTATTAACTGACATGTACTTTACATATGCACAATTAATAGGTTTTTTCTCGCACGAAGTTAGACTAATATAAAGGAAGTAAAAAAAAAAAGCATCCTGCAGAGAGTAAGAATGGTACATATGCGTAAAACGTCATACCTCACCGATTTTATCGCCACTTAAGTACGTTGTAGGGAAGTTTTCTCTGAGTAACCCCTTCCGCTCCTTCCCCCCCCCCCCCCCCGACAACCGTTCCCATCAGGGAGAAGTGGGGGACGGCATTCGTTTCGGAGATATGACAAATTAAAGTTTCACATTTTTAATTTTTGCGCTTTTTTTTTTTTCCAGGTATTATTGAGGTAACATTAGAAAATTTTTGATTGAAAAATAGTTTTTTCAATCAAAAAATAACAAATTATTACAGCATACGAACTTTAATGTCAAACTTCATTTTCAATTTATTACATCTTCTAAATCAATGCCGTCCGCTATTTGATATTTTTTTTTTACGAGGAATTACTCAGAACACTCTCCCCCCTACAACACAATTTATGCATATTTATCGAAAAAGTATGAAAAGATGACACTGAACGTTGAAGTTGAATGCTCTTTATTCGTGGGAGGAATATTTCTAAAAAGGACAGTGAGAAGCGTGAGAAGCGCGCGCACAATGCAATTTGAAATCTCATTACTACTTTGTTGTGACTTTTCACGTTGTGCAATATCAGCAACCATCTTAATATCAAAAATCGCTCGTTGGAAAACGGAAATCTTGAAAGACGCGGAATATCGTTCGAAGATTAGCGTTTCCATCATTCCCGTCGCGTCTTCCGCCATTTACAAACAGAGAAAGGGAATAGAGAGGGAGAGGGAAGAAGGAAGGGAAAGAAAGAGAGAGAGAGAGAGAGAGAGAGAGAGAGAGGGGGAAGACGCTGCTTATCCCGGTAGTAATAATATACGTAGTGCGCTTGGCCAGGAGAGTGCGAGACGCGCTCCCGAAAACACGGAAATATTTTTACGACGCAGAGAGCGACGGCGTCGGAACTTTTGTTCCTCCGCTACGCTTATCGTCGCCCCCTCACCGTCTGTCATCCCCACCACGTGGTCGCCGACCCTCGCGCCGTCTTCCCTTTCCCCCACCCGCTCATCCCTTCCCTCGGCGCGTCCGCTCCCACTCTCTGTCCCACCAACTGTGCCCCTCTCTCTCTCTCTCTTTCTCTCTCACTCACACACCCTTCGTTGCTTTCGTCGTACTATGTATCTCGCGTGCGAGCAGTAGACATGAATCGACGGATACGCGGCCGTGTCTTCGGACGAGTGTCTTACGACGCGACCGCGTTCATAGTATATACGTATCTACGATCTAAACTGGTTGTTATCGTCTTCGTCGTTGTCATTATCGTCATTGTCTCTTCTCTCGCTGGTAGATTAGAGGCGTCGCACAATCGTTGACGCGCTACCACGTTGCACGTGATCGCCGTTCCGTCTCGTCGCACCGTCAGTGCTTGGACAACTCTTTCCGAGACTCTGTGTGCTTCGCATCAGTGTTTTCATCGCCTATCGTCTATTCTCTCTCCCTCTCTATCCGTCTGTCTCTCTCGTAGTGACGGTGACCTTCGTCTGTTGATATCCGACGTACGCGCTCCAATCCATGCCACGTGCGATACGTCCCTGAGAAGGTATGTTGCCCCGTGTTGTTTTTATGTTTACGGCGGAGAAACGCGTCGCGCGCGACTACGACAGCGTCGGGTGTCATTGGTGGACTCATACACGGATCTCGCTCCTCGTCGTACTACGATCATGGGGGAAGGCGAAGCGAGCATAGAAACACGGTTCTTACAGCGCGAGAGATGTTAGGTCTTATTGTAATAACGTCGCAGGGAATCGGGGCCCGTTCCAAGTCACGCTCCTCCATTTCCACAATATTGACGTTTTAAGGCTAACGAGCAGCGCGCATCTTTAATGCGAACCACTGCTCGCGACCGTGCGATGGTATTTTGATAAAAATATGGCATGCGTGACGAAACTGAGATTTTTCGCACGCGTAAGATTTCGCATGACGTATGACAAATTGAATATCGTGTTGTATAAACACGTTGTAATTCTTACTGACGCAATTTATTGATATATATATTTTTTTTTCTCTATTTAAAATTTTTTCCCCTCGATTTGAAATTGTAGTGGCACTCTGTGTACAGGGCATTCGAATATTATCATGCATCAATGGGGAATTTTTAAGAGAATTATTAATTTCCTCAGCTTATCCATTTAAATTATTAAATTATTAGCTTTATTAAAAATTTACCCTTTATCTATATACAGGGTGTTGCACAAACTTTATTCCATATTTTTTTTTAAAGAGCTATTCAAAATATAGACATATATATTTTTTTTTTAATTTCGTCAAATTGCGTCATTGTTAAAAATGCTTTAGTAAAAAATATTCATGTCAATAAGAATTTAAAAGAGTTAAAAACACCCTATATAAAAAATATGAAAATACAATTTTTATACATAAAATTAGTTACTTAAATTGTATCTATATAAATTACAAAAGTAAAACATGTAACATAAAATTAAAATAAAAAAAAATTATATAATAAAGAGAGAAAAAGAGGAAAAATTTTAAAATTATTGTGCACGTCAGCTATACGTGAGCTAATTATCTCTCTTTTTTTTTTTTTTTTTTCTTTCCTCAAGCTGTTTATCTAATTATATGCATTTTTTTACATGCTTTATGTGTTGAAGTAAAATACATAGAGTTAAGAAACAATTCATTCATTTGTTATACGACATGTACCTTAATTATGTGAAAGAGAAGTTCTGTGTTCGAAAAACATAGGCAACAATTTAAAACTTCAGTATATAAATTACACACGTCTAATTATACACACGGTACGAGACTTCAAAAAACATGAACAGAAAAGGAAACAATAGACATACATTTCATTAATTTTAACCGACAGCATGGAATTTATGCGAATTTATACGTTTGTTTACGTAGCAAATCTGAATTATGATAGATCAGATTCATTCAAGAACCGTAAGTCGTTTTCAAATGAAAAATAATCGAGTCTTCTTTCTCTCCGATTTTCTGATTAACAGTCAAAAATGACAGCTTGGCTCTTTCTTCTCTATTTCTCTTTCTGAAAAGGCATCGATGCGAAAATAATGTCTATCTCATTTTGATATCAGTTCTCATTTTAATCAACTATAACAAGTATAAAACACAAGTGGAGAGGAGAATAGAAAGAGAGGGAGTAGAGAGAGAAAGAGAGATTTCGGATTTTATCATCAAACATAATTTAAAGACAAAACATGAAACTCCCACGGGAAGTTTATGGAAAATGATGTGTTTACCGTGTGCTTCCACAATTGCGAGTACTTTTCAAAGAGCAAATCCCGCAATTGTGTTGCTTAGTTAAATATTCTTATATATGAATGACGAATTAAAACAGCTCTTATATATTCTCCTTGTTTTTTATATCATAATCCATTGGCGGATGAAGTAACATGTTAATTAATTGATAAATATCGAACGATAAAAGGCATATTTTATGTTTTTGTATATTAAGTGCGGAAGATTAATGCTTCCTCGTGTATCAGCGTGGCAAAATATAAATTGCAAGTTTGTTATTTAAATAGATATCTACTTTGTCTTATTTTTGCTTAGCTATTACATTGCTTTAATAGCAGCTTACATCTATTTTGACATTAAATTGATTAATGCATCGCGATAACACGCGTTTAACATTTTTCTTTTCTAGATAACGTTCAGAAAGTTTAGTATATTTTTTGTGATATTGGGTATTTGGAATAATACTGATACATGCACGCGTAAAATTCGTTTTCTCTTTGGAGAATTAAACTTTAAATAAATAGCGTAGAATTTCTGAATAATTATTTCCGCTAAAATCCCTACGGATATAAAGTATTCACGAAATTATATAGTTAATTAAACAGCGCTTTTTAATGCGCTAATAATATGCTCCGTTGATGACAAAAATTTTGGATTAATTAATTAGAAGGGCAGTATCGTGGGTTTATGTATATTTACTATACACGAGCTTTGTTCCCAATTCTGGTATATTTTAGTGATTACTTAAACAAGAATTTACGTGCGTAAATAATATTGTATAATATTTTTGTGGTATTTCTTGTATCAACAAAAGTTGAATAGTTCTCTCATTCGATATTTACATTTGCAACGTAGTACACATAGACACACACACACACAAACATGCTGTATCGAGCGGAAAATATGGAGGAAAAATTTTGCAGAAAGTTATACAGCGGTTCGCGGGAAAATAAAAAAATATTACGTTCCAAAAAATCGTCATTAATAAATTGTATAATAGTTTCTCATTATAAATGAGGTCACGTGAGACATACGGAATGTATCATTGAACGTGGCGTAGTCTTTAACGGACTGTTCCATTAATAGAACATCTAAATTGAGTACGACGAAAATGCCTTTTATCGTAAACATAGAAAGCGCAGCGATCGAATATTCGTAAATCAATGTCTTGCATTTAAATACGCACTTTGGACATTTATATGCCGAGCTTTATCCCAAAATAATATATTACACGCGATGGCTTTATGTAGATTGTCTATCAAAAAAAAGCATGCATCGATTTTTTTTTTTTTTTTTTTTTTTTTTTTTAACGATAATATCTCGAATTCTGCTGCAAATTTTAATCATTCTTTTGTTGAATAAAATCGATTATCATTTACAGGAAAAATATTTATCCTCGTAAAAATATATTAGAAAACACAAAATATTTTAAATATTTTAAATGGAAAAATACAGATGCATTTTTCCTTTCAAGCCTAATTCATATTTCTCTAATATATATATATATATATAAATGTATATATAATCATGATGGAATATATTGTCGAGGATTTATTATTGACGCATGGCAAACAGTAGTTATATTATAATAATAAATTAGAATTGTGGAGATACATAATAACGAAAACCGTGCGCACGGATTAATTATATTCACGACATCTGTGACACGAATATGAATTTCCATCTCTCGAAATGATACAATTGATATGTAGAATATGTAAATAATATAATATATTAATTTAATAATTATGTATGTATATAAAGAGATAAATCATGTTCAAAAACAGCTGTGGTCTCCCTTTTTTTTTTTTTTTTTTTTTTTTTAACGATATAAAGTTTCCTAAACGAATTTTGTCACATATTTCATAATGCATGCATATTTCCATATAAAGTAACATAGTTGCAGGAAACTGCACGACGATAAATTTCTAGCATTTTAATGCCACCGCAGTTGGCTTGGTATAATAATATCTTACAAGCACATGAATTTTTTCAAGTAGGTGCACTCGGGAGAACCGACGTAGAAACACGTTTTCTCTTGCAAACATGAGAATGTATACACGTGGAAACGGAAATTCCGCAACAATATTATTATACACAGCGGGAATTTTCAAAGATATGTTGGCAGAAAGTATCCCTACCATAGAGCTCGTAAGCATTCGAGCAGTGATACTGCTATCCATTTGCACCATCGGCAATGGTACTTAGGTAGCGGAGCAAATTTTCCTCAAAGTTTGAGTTTACCCGAAGCGAATGTCACGATGTCGCGAAAGCATCTCGTCGTCGCAAAGTGAAACCTGACGATACGGATATTCCGTGGGCATAAACGTTTCAACGCTGAGTCTCGTCTACATCACGTACGCGAGATATCAGAATTCTTATCTGCGTAGTCGTATCATTAATGTATTAGCGATACGAGAAAATGGAAAGAATTTTCGGCCGTATTTCTTCGATATTTCATTTCAATTTTTTGTGGAAATTTTTTTCAAAAACAAAATAGCCGAGAGATCTGTATTTATTAAATTTTTTTCAAACGATCATTATTGATAGCGAACAAATTCGAAACTTTTTTTTTTTTTTTTTTTTTTTTCCCTTTTAATTAGTATTATTGGAGATGTTTAGTAGTTTTTCATTTGCTTTTTTTTAGAATAAAAAATTATTTTGTGATTCATTTTAATTTAATGTAGGTAGTATAATATAGGTGAAAATTAAGAATGTTTATTTACAATTTTAATATATCTCGAATGTTAAATTTTATTTTCAAATGTAACTTTTCCTTATGCTAATTCTTTTTCAATTCTTTTAATAATCCCTTATTATTTAATTATTCTTTTAAAAATTCTTTTTAAATACGAAGTTTGCACTAAGATCGCTTCTTCAGGTGTCTTAAAAAAAATTTTCAATATTACGCGAGCGTGTGAATTTTCGCGAAAAAATTTCGCTGAAATGAACGGGTGATGCCTTATGTTTACGCTCGATTATCCGAGCGCGCTTACACAGAACAAAAATATTCTGGCAAGATTAAGTTCTTGGAAATCCGCGCACTTCATATGTGACGCGACTAAATATTTAATACACGATCACGTTACGCTCCTTCCAACTGAGTAAGAGAGTACACCTATCCTAGAAAAGGTGAAGGGGCGCACACACATTCATCAATGGGCACTTCATCATCGACTTCATTCCAGTAGTAAACCAAGCGCGCGCGCACATCGCTCCACGCCGATCATCGTGCAACGGGAAACAGGCTATGCTTGCGCGCGTATGCGTGCCTTTGAAATAACTGGGATTCCATTGCGAAAGTATATGCTTATACGACGACAACCTGTTCGGAGATAGAACGAAGTAAACGGTTCGCGTGGTCGCTCTCTTAGCCGTTCGTTCCTCGTCGTCGTCGTCGTCGTCGTATTTTATGATTTAACTTTTATGGCGAAGCATGATCCGTTGCTCCGTTCATGCAAATATCCCGGTGCGAAACTTATTTTTTCCCCGCATGATGGATTGGCAGAGTAAAAAAAATGGTGAATTAAAAATCGTACGAGATACTAAGATAAAAAGGGGGGAGGGAGGAGGGGGGGGGGGAGAAAAAAAATACGAGCGTTTTAATTATTTAATTCTGATTGACACGAAACCTTGATCTTATTACGCAGTCGATTATCTCGATCAATAACGTCGGGTTAATTACTTCTTTATCAACTTCAATTAATTATAGTCGTGAAAAATATATTTTTTATTTAAAGTGAACTCATGAATGTATCGGGAATTTTCTTATCTGTTTGTACGAGGAATTAATTGGAATCGAATGTCTGAAGGAAATTGTCAACAGACAATCTTACAAAAACAATAGAGACGCATATTCAGCACTTATAGCCTTTTCTCGAACAAATCAATTGTTCAAGATGCTAGAGCAAAAGAATGTTACATCGCAAAAAAGTATTTCAATTACTATAATATTTATTTTGAGTATATATAATTTACGTTCTAATTGCATAAGTTACGTAATACCATTTAAAATATCATATAAAGCAATTTGGTTTATGTATGGAATTCACTTTGCAATTACAAATTGCAAGTCTCTCTGAGGATGGAAATTATATTTGCGTAAAATTCGTTTAAACAGCAATTTGTACCAAAATGCAAGATCTATCTCGCGTGAAAACCGTATTTGCACGGTGAAATTTATATATCGATATATGTGTAATAACTTGTATTTATAAGTGTATTTCAACGCAATATTTAATTTAAATCTACATATTCCATAGATGATCAATCATTCTCAATTACATTCAATCGTACTAAACGATTGAGCGTTGAAAGAGTAGCAACAAAAACAGGAAATTGCACATTTCATTCACACCTTTTCAATAAAGATGGCTTTAAATAAATGTTTAAAAAAAACACGTGCGTAAAATAATATTAACGATAAGAACACTTAAACCAAATTTTTCCGAAGAATTTTTATTCCTTCACTTTTTTCATAATTTTAATTTTAATTTTCATCGATCTTGAAGTTAATTAATTATTAACTAACGAACAATATTAATATTTCAACATCAATTTACAAAACATGAAAATTTGCAAAATCGAAAACGTGAAATCAAGAAATATGAATTCTTCGGAAAATTTTTTGTCAAGTGTTTTCCATCATTAATATGTTATATACATTTTATTTAAAATCAAATTTAAATATTTATTTAAATTGCCTTTATTGGAAACGCATGAATGAAATACACAATTTCCTGTTTTTGTTGTTAATCCTCTCTCAATCCTCAATCATTTAGCACCATTAAGATTAATGAATGGGTGGAATCTCTTTATCGCGAAATATTTTTTTTTAATTTTAGTAATTGCGAATTAACAAAATTTCCTGTAAAATATGACGTTGACGATACTTCAAATTTCGATTTAGGACTCCCCCCCCCCCCCCGATCGATTTAATTTGAAATCTCAAACGATGCTGCGTCACAAATAAGGAGAGATAAGATCTTTGACAGTTCTTTAAATACGTCTGATATAGCTTGACCTACTTTCTATCAACTACGCGGGAGAACAGAATGATTTTACAAAATAGCTTCTATACTCGATTCGTATCTCAAACAAAACAAATATCAAGATATCGAATAGTGAATCAATTTATTTAGGTATTAATCGATCGGTTGTCGTGTGATCTTGTCACGTTTATTTGTTTGCGTTTCTCGTGTTGCGAATTGCTTTCACGAATGATTCCGATTGGCCACACGAGATAATTCTAGAAGGATGACTGAAAGAGGAGATTCGAAAATTTCGATTTCATACACTCGATCACACCTCTGGCAAAGCCAAAAAGGAATACCGATTATGAGATAAATTTGTCAGTTAGCTGTCAAAAGAGATTTTCTCGCACGCATACGTCACAGGCGTGGTCCAATGTCAAAGTATCATCTTTCATTCATAATTGCCTTAGCGAAAGGTAGGAGAGAAAAATAAGGAAGACTTTTACACGCATATTTGAGTCGCTCTTTTTGCCAGCTCCCATTGCCTTAATATTAAATCGTAACATCACACACAAATTGAACATTTGAAAAAAAAAAAAAATTTCCCTTTTTCAATTCACGGAAGAAGTCACGTGACAAACGTCAAAAGCTAATAGCAAAATGCGCCTAACAAGCTAATAATAAAAGAGACCATAATACTTACGGATGTCTTGGATCTCACTAATTATCCTTTTAACGATAATTGGAGAATTTTGAAATTAGCTTAATCATACTTTTTAATTCCTGACTGTTTGTAGTCCAATTAACATAGATGTTACGCGCAATACCATTAAGTCTTTGTCCAGAAAAGTGTATAATCTACTTTTGTGGATTTTCTCAAGTATTTTTGTTTCTTTATTCTCATTTTTTTTTTTTTTTTTTTTTTTTTTTTGTAGATTATTATATGACCCTTGATTGAAAAGAGCAGAATTTAATTAAGTTAATGCAAAAATAACAGAAGTATGTAATTTATATGGGAAAAATTCTAAGAATTATTGCACATGAAAATTTGAAAATTTTATTTATTTTGCAATAGTTGAAAAAAAAAAAAAAAAAATTAAAAATTCTGGAAAAGAAAAATACGAAGAGAATTTTACTACAAACGAATTACTAATTATATTGGAGAATACTATGTGTTACATTAAAATTACTACAATATATAAAATGTCAAGTTTCATTTTAAGTTTGTAGAAAGATGAGAAAAATTTGAAGTCTGGGAAAGGAGAAAAATACGAGTAAAGAGACTACAAAACAAATTTGAAATTGATGAATATTATATGTTACATTGTAATAATGCTTGAATGAATCGCTTAAAAGCACGCCTGTATTTTTTTCTCATTTCGTTTGCGTAGTGATCTATCGGGGCTATCGGCATGGCAAGTAATGTGGGACAAGGCAGTGGCAGTGCTCTAGTGTTGATTATATTATCGATACGCCATCGACATCGGCCAGTCCCACTTTTAACCAGAGGAGCGACATCGTATCTACAACCCCCATGTAAGTATTCACACGAACATTTACATTCGCTCTTTTACGCGGTTGTAAAGTCTTTCGTAAATTCTAATGAACGAGCTGCGTCGCCTTTGAAGACGCACGCGCGCCTTGATTATCTCTTCACTTTATTAGAGGAAAGAGACAGAGAGAGAGAGAGAGAGAATTAATACTTTCGAAGCTATTATTGCACAGAATAAGATTCTCGATAAATATAAAAAAAAAAAAAGTTACTGTTTCAATGTCAATGTATATATAATTTTTAAATTTTCTGAATAAATTGACATATCATCGCTCGACTAAAAGTTGACGATTTAACTGAGATGGTGAATGTTGAAAGTTGACGTCGAATCAAATCTTCGCTACGTCGAGTTTCGTTTAATACTTTGTGACGTCATCGATACGCATTATGGGTTTTCCAGATCGTGTCAAGTGTGCTGCGACTACACGAGAGACTTTTTCGTTCGCAATTTTTTCGCCCGCGCTTCACATATATTGACGTATACCTTTAATAAGAATATCCAGGTAGACTAATTGGAAAGGGGGGGGGGAGGAGAAGGGGGGGGGCCTAATATTCGATTACCGGTTTGCGAATGCCGGGGGATCACGTTTTGTATGCAAACATGCCATCCGTGCTATTCTCGCGCGCTGTTTTAAAAGCAAACAATTTACTTTGCGAACGCCTGCGCGTAAAAAAAATAACGCATTTTATGTATCAGAACTTTGGTAAAAAAAAAAAAGAAAAAAAAAAAAAAATAAATAAAAGATTCTCCTTTGATTTTACGCAAAATATACACGTTGGTGGTTTTATATTTTTTTTTTTTTTTATTTTTAAAATATGCTATTATTAATTTCTGGCTTGCACCTCGGCTGACTTTTCATATCACTTAAATACTCGATATTTTTGGCATACTTCGGTTTTCTCGAGATCGAGATTTGGTAAGAATTATTAATCAACACTACGTATTAATTTTTCTATTGAATAAGAAAGCATTGAATATGGGAGCAGCTAAGAAAGGTAGAAGCCGTTGCGAAAGGAAATTTCTTCAGGCCAACTCTATTGCGATTATGGCCAATTGATCGCCCGCGGGCAATTTGAGGTATCTCGATTATAGTGAGCCTCAAAGCACTTAAAGTAAAGCTAACAAAAAAATATCTGAGGAATGCAGTCTTGTTACATGTTTAGAGAGAGTTCCGGGGATTATTTTACAAAAAGTTTTCATTCCTCCCTCCCTCCCCCCACCCCTCCCCCCAATCGCTTGTTGTATGCAGTGTCAGATGTAGAAACATCGACAGAAGCAAAATTTCGTAGACTGTTTTATGTCTTCTGAGTATCTGAGCAAAATTTATTTAAGTTTAAAGTTATTGATTTTTATAAAAAGTTGCATATTGTGTAGCATTTATTGACAAGAAAAAAAAAAAAAAAAAAAAAAAAACATTGCCAACGAAATAAAAATATTTTCACATACTTGTATTAAGAAAGCTCTAATAAATATTTGTGTAAAATTTGATTTAATTCTTCTCTTTTTTTTCTGCAAATTACTTCTTTTTTTTTTTTTTTAATTTCTTGCAATTAACTTTGGGGTATTCACGATCAAAAGTTTTTATTATAAATTTGAAAAATATTAATTACAACTATTTTCTTTTGCAAAGACATTGAAAACCATATTATTTTGATATTTCAATTTTTCTAATAATCTGGATTTATTTATTTGATTTTTCAAATAGTATAAAGAAATTTTTTTTTTTAATTATGACAAGAAATTTTTTTTTTTTAATTATGACAGTTTTTTTTTTTTTGCTATTATTGTGCAGCCATCCTTAAAATTGCTGATATTGCGTTGGTTTTGTAAAAGATCGATCGAATAAGTAAATTATGATCGTTATATAGATGGACAATCTGAATAATCGATGAACGCTATAAATTTATTGATATACGATTAGTATGTCGTCACAAGCAGAAGTCGGTGTACGCGAAGTACTGGGATTGGATGAAGACTCGGATGGGCAAAAAAAAAAACTTTAAAAAAATCGATGGCATATAATTCGATCTCCCCTTTGAAAGGGCCGTGTAATGATCACCTTGAAGCCCATAGTATACTTCGTAAAGAAAGTATGGATTATATCGGCGACACTGACATTTACCTGTTTGTCTCCGCATTAGACGGAGATGTTTACGCCAAATTACTGTAATCTTCTCATTATTTCTCAATTTCTCAACGAATCCGATCTCAGCCGTCGTCCGTGGAGCATTCCTCCGTAAAGCACGCGCGCAAACAACAGTCAAGTTATTCAGAAGAAAAACACATTAACGCGTTTAACGGTAGACGCGAAACAGGAAACACTTCCATTCAGCAAGGTCGCGTTATCTATTATTTGCACAAAAAAAAAAAAACTCGTTATTTACCGTGGAATCTCTCCGATTGGAAAATACCGTGGGGTGTGTACCTTCCCCCTCCCCTTCCATAAAAATCGAATCGTTATAAAAAAAAAATTTTTTTTTTTTTTTTATACAATTTTGCTCAAAAATTTAAAATATCTTAATAATAATAAATATCTTAATATTTAATATTTATATTTATTATTGTTTTCCCGCACGTGCTTAAATGTACGTTTTTATGGCTTGCGGAGATCACATTTAATTATTGCCCAAGATTCCATTTCCATTCTTGCACATAATTCATCTGCTCTTCGTGTCTTTCTCCTGGAAAACGTCAAAGAGCAATTTCCATGTTTAAATTTCTATTGCGATATTATGTCAAACTATTGCGTCATGCGTATACGAAAATACACTAGTGACAAAGCGAGAACTGTACCGTGACTAACTGACAGTTGTGCTCGCAATTCTACGTAAGCAAATTATGAAGAAATTTGCTGATTGCGGTTTCATCGTGTAATCTATTTGCCGGTTTCCAACTTGCTCACGATTTCAACGATTATGCTTTGCGAATGCGTTACGCGCAATAAATGAATATTGATTATGAACTCGTATAATAAATCAAACCTGATTAAAGTAATAACATGATAATTGTTTAATTCATACATACGTACGTGACGATAAAATTATTGCTTGCATTGCTGCAATTATATTGCATTCTTAAAATTGTAAAATTTTAAGAATACAATATAATTTAATATTTAATTTTATTTTATTATTCTGATTTTTTAATTTATTTTAATTTAATAAAATTTTACATCTTTATTTTATTATTTTTTATTTTTTTATTTAATTTATTTTTCATTTTTTAATATATATATATATATATTTTTTTTTTTTTATGTATGTTTGCAATACGTGGAAAATTTTTTTTTTTTTGGCACCAATATATCAACGTATTGTGAAAAAAAAACTTGTTCAAATTATATATTGCTATACAAGTTTTTTTTTTTTTTTTTTTTATGAATCCATCTGGATTGTGTAAACTGTAAAATGTCGAAATTGAAACTAGAACGAGAATTTAAATGGAAAGCTCCTAAATAAACAAATGACGAAGCAACTTGGGCGATATAGTTGATTCGTATTCAGCATCGACTAAAATACAAGCTCGCAATTTCGCTAAATGTAAAATTGCTGTTTGTGCGCGTGTAAAGCGCATTTTATTGGCACGCCGTTTTACTTTTTAATAACATAAAAAATATTCCATTCAAAAGAGTTTCGAAAAATAATTGTTTTAAATGAAATTGCAATTTTTGTTAATAAATTAAAATTATGTCGGGATGCATAATAAAAATTCGGAATTATTTCTATGTCCAGACATAATTTTTTTATTCGTGGAATTATTATTACATTGCGACATAATTTTAATTTAGTAGCTGATTTTTGACTCTACAATATTGGCAGCACTGATTTATGGCATCCCGTTTTATTTTTTAATAGTAAATATTTTAAGTAATATAATAATAATAATTTGATGAATTAAATTTATGTCGCGACGTAATAAAAATTCGTAATTATTTTTATTTCCAGACATGATTTTAATTCATTCAATTATTATTATATCGTGACGTAATTTTAATTCCTCCAATTATTATTACATTAGAATATAAATTTAATTTATTGAATTATTATTATATTAGGACACAATAATAATAATGCAAATTAAATTTGATAATAATAATGTAACTTAAATTTATGTTCCAATATAATAATAATTGGACGAATTAAAATTATGCGCGACGTAATATTAATTCCATGAATTAAAATTATATCTGTGCATAAAAGTAATTCTAAATTTTTTTTGTCATAATTTTAATTTCTTAATAATTTTAATTTATAATCTTAACTTATTAATAAAAATCTGACAATTATTTTTTGAAATTTTTATATTGAATGAAATATTTTTTATTAAAAATTATTAAAAAGCAAAATGCGTGACGTGGAATAAGCATAGTCGGTAAGCGAAAAAGTGGATGTCACACGGAGTGACAAGTTAAGGGACGCACGTGCGACATTGCTGAAGATTGCGCAATCGTGATAAGAACGAGACAAGTTCTACGTGTGCGTGTGTGGGTATTTCGTTAGACAATGGAGAAAATATGATCGATTTGTAGTCGCCGTAAATCATAAGCAAGCAATAATAATTAAAAGTTCTTTTTTCACAGCAGACTTGTCACATAAATTTAAAGAACTGTAAAGATCGCGAAGGTCAAGAATCAACAAAATCGAGGAAATGGCGAGCTTGTCGAAATGCGTGATAACTGGAAGCTCTAAAGATAAAAAGAAAACTTCAACTCGCAATAACTATATTTACTTATATGATGAGATCTAGTGGTATTTAAAAAGAAATTAATAAGAAATAATATAAAAATTATTAGAATGACTCGCGCGTTTTTCCAAATCTAATTTTTTTTTTTTTTTTTTTTATAAACTGATTGCCGTCAAGTTGCATTTAGCTTGCGATGATTAATGAAGGTGTATTGAAAGAGAATTTATTAGTGCTTTGGAAACTGTCATCTGTGTGCAACGATCCCATTAGAATGATAAAACGTTGCAACCCCAATGGGTTGTCATGGCAACCTTCATTTCAGGAATATGTCACGCGACTTGATATGACGTTAACGTTTATCCTATCCAGAATACATTATTGTACATTATTCTCTCTAATTATTTTCCTACACTCGTGTATCTCGTCGCATCTCTCGCAAAAAAATGTGAATCTCTCGTTGCACGATTAAACTTTTCTGCTTGAGTTTTCTTTCTGCCTTTTCATTTTTATCTATGTTATTAATTTAACGAGACAGGTATCTATGTTAATTAGTTGGATCGTTATGTTAGCGATCAGAAAGTATCCATTCGCGACTTTATTGCAACACACACGTGCGCATAGATAAATAGTAATAACGTGAACAAGCCTGTAATAGCGTAAACATAGTTGGCAATAATCACTCATATTTCAATATTTTTTAAAGAATTATTTATGATGTTTTCACAGAAAAATATTGATAAATGATATATAAAATTATTTTTTAATTATCTACTAATTTCCTTATTTCTATTTTATTTTATTCGGCGATTGCTTTTTTTATTAATTCCGGAAACAGTAGTTATATATAGTAGAGAAAAATAAAGTGATTATGCGTATATATATATATATATATATATATATATATATATATATATATAAATATATATATATAACTACTCTTT
>JBCEZV010000039.1:3914739-3926284 GCA_039654365.1 Cataglyphis livida
TATATTTATATATATTTATATATATTTATTTATTATATATTTTTATTATATATTATTATATATTATTATTATTATTATATATTATTATATATTATATATTATTATTAATTATATATATTTATATATATATATATATATAATAAACTGAGCGATAATATTTTCTGGTTGAAATTTGACGCAATTCATAATAAAGATACATTTTTTTTTTTTTTTTAGATAAGCCGAAAAAAAGCAATTGAAAAACTTGAGTGTACAAAACATTTGATTCTGCAAATATCGATGCGAATCCATCGACATAAGACGAATCTCCTCACTTGGAAAACATTTTGCCTCGATCTTTCTCGCGGCGTAGGAAGGAAAAGGGGGGCCCCTAATCGCTCTAATTCTCACGACACGGATCAGCGTTCGAGCCGGCATCGTCTTGTTTACAAAAAGTTATTATCGTCACGTTTGTTTGGAGCACACTCGATCATTATTTTCACAAGCCTCGGCACAATTTCAGCGGCGTACGTGAACCGCTCGCTCTACTTCAAAAGTACAATAATTTTCGATATACCATAGAAATTCTCGTGTAATAATCCACACAGCTTTGTTCGGACATAACGGCATCGTGTAAAACCCTGAATATCGCGTTTTTCCCAGTCTTTGATACTTTTATATATTTTTTGCGCCGAAACGTACGTTTCAAAAATAGAAGAAGCAAATATGAAAAAAAATGATAAATGATCTAGAAAATCAGTAAGGGAGAGAAAATAGTTATTTGAATTTTAATTGAAAAATTATGTGAGATATTTTGCGGAGATCGTTCTTTTATAATTTCTTTATAATTATATTCTCCTGCAAAAGTCAAAGCTGATTTTTTCATTTCAATTTAAATTGCAGTTTGATATGTCAATCGGTGATTTTTCCTACAAGCTTTCGCGCCAAGTTTCATACTTCAGTCTATGGTGTTTGATGCTTTCATGGCTCTCAAAATAGTGATTGCTGATTGAGACGAATGATCACACGCTCGCAAATTTTCCTCTCATAAATCTGCCTCTAAATTTAAAGCGACGAGACGACGTCACCTTTCAAGATTAATCTCATATTGTCAAACGGATGATTTGTACTTTAACAATTGCTTTAAACGGCAATCAGAATTTTTCATTTAATTAAATAAATCAATTTTTTTTTTTTTTTTTTTTTTTCCTACAAGGTGAAAGAAACAAACGTCATTTACCGCAGTACAATATCAGTTTTATTGTAAAATTTGGATCGTGATTCAATTGATCATTACAGATTAGGAAAATAATTGTCTTTTTTTTTTTTTTTTTTTTTAATTTTTTCTTTCGAACTTCAATGTATACGCGATACATAAAATTATAAAGATTAAAATTGCCAACAAATAATATAATATTTGTCATTTTTACCATCTATTAAATTAAAAACTGTATTTAAAAAAAAAAAATTAATAATATTAATTAAGCTCGTGATGTACGTACATATGCGTGCTTAAAAAAAGAAGGAAATAACGAGACTTCTAAATTGCAAGAGCTGACAGAAAATACATTTCAACTCGGCGTTCTGGAAACTCTTTCTCTCCCGTTGGCATAAAGAAAAAGTTAAACATCAAATATGAAAAATGTACATGCGAGAAAGGTAAAATAAATATTTTACATCCGTTTAAAAAAATATGCTCGCTCTTTATGTAGCGTTGAAACATCCCCCATCATGTAGGCAAGAGCGGCCGATAAAAATAAATTTAAATTGAATTAGTTTGCTGTGGACTCCGAGACATACCCCGTGACGTGGAAATCGTAAATACGATCGCAGAATTTCTTCAGAGGATACTTGTCCTAAAAAAGATACGTGGGCTTTATTTACCAAGTTATTTTGCATCATCATCTCTTTTTCTCTCGTTGCGCTATCTATTTTTAAACGAAGACGGGAGGAAAGGAAAAAAAAAAAAAATTTTTCATTTCCTTTATCGAATTGTACGCGAGCAAGGCTTTTGATTGGCGCAACGATTAATTGGTGGTGAAACGAAGTCGTGCCGCTAATTTGACCACGATCCAAGTTTAATCTGCATTCTACACTACGCACGTACAATATGTCGCCGGGTATATGTCTGTCTTATTATTCGCAACACGAGACTTTGGGCGCGCGCGCGCGCTACAATAAACTCGCGTTATCGCGCCAAACGCGACACCGACATTGTCGGCGAGACACCTACTTTACGCGCTCGAATTACCTCGTCGTAATAACGTTAATCGCCAGCGCGGTGCTTTATTAGTCAAATAATCGATTTGCATTGCCGCTCAATGATTATTCAAATATTACCATCACCGATATTAACGCCAAATGTCAATTGATTATCACATAAATTGGCTCGCACACATTAGGAAAAATTACATTTGCGGCTCCGTCCAAAACGACATATCGTTATGTGCTTTCCTGCACTTCTCGAATTCCACGATAAAATGAAACGATGATGTTTGCACGTGCGTTTTAAATTGAAATTAACATTTTACATGTGAGCGATGAAAAAAAGCAATAAATTCGCAGCGATTGATTTTGTTAAATTTATGTTAATGTATAATTACGGGGGCACAATGTATAATTGCATTTCTACCCCTTGGAAAAACATGGAAAATTTGGAATTCTAAGGGAATTTTTTATACGCGAAAAAACAGGAAATTCTCGTGGAATTCTGCTGGAACTCGGGAAATTTTTTTTTTTTTTTTTTTTTTTTTTTTTTTTTTTTAATTCTCCTTTTCATAATTTTTCTCTTGCACTGTAAGCAGTGTAGACAATCCGCGAATAAGCCAAATTATATGTTTAAAGTATATTATAAATGTATAGTTATCTTTGTTAATATATTCAGTGTCTTAAAAAAATATTAAATATATAATACATATTCTTTATTTTGATTTTTAGCTTCAATTTTTTTTTTTTCGTAATTTTTAATGATGAAAAATTAAAATGTTATGCAAGTTAAAAAATTTTATCTTAACGAAAACTGTCAGTTCGTTCAATTTTATTTTCAATATATTCGTAAATGTAGAAAACGTATAAGAAAAAATATTTTAGGAAATTGCAATCACAAAAAAAAATGTTTACATTATTCTCTTTACCTGGAACTTTAAACAAAAATACCTGAAAGATCAGGGAAATTTTTTACAGGAATTTTGTAGACATCCTGAATTAGAAAAATGTAAGTTTTATATTTAAGATTGAAGTAAATTTGATTAAAGTTTGTAAGATTATTTAAAATAATGTAATATGATAATCTCATGATAAAAAAGGGCACAATAAAAGGATCTCTATTACTTTATAGATTTTCAAGTAAATGAATTAAATTTATACTTATAAATTTATAGTTTATTTTAGAGATGGATGTAAGCGAGCACTTAATTTTTTGATTCCTGTAAGCTTCTTTTTTGTAAGAATTATTTTTTGATTTTTTTTTTACAATATACAAACAAAAAATTCTACAATACAAATATTTGCAAAATTTGCGTGCTTTAATTCTCTCTATTCTTCGACATGACATTCCCTAGCTATTTTAATAAAAAGACAATGTCAGGAAAGAAACATTTAAGTAAAAGATAAATGGAAAGCTTCAAGAAAAATGGCAGTTTTCAAGATAGAGGATAAGAAGAATAAGAAGGATGAAAGAAATGCGGTGAGATCGCTATATTAGTTAGGGGTTAAATTTTTATGTACTTTGCATGATAATGCAATGTTTTGTAGAAGCCACGAGAGAGGGAGAAAGAGAGAGAGAGAGAGAGAGAGGAAAATTATTTTCCATTTGAGCGCGACTTCTCGCGCTCGCGGATTAATTGGCGCGGTATGATGTAATACACCTGGTATATTTTTACCTCTCGGCGAGGAACATAAAAACGATTGTATACGACACGAATAATTTTCAAACAAACGCGTGAATTACGACGCATTGTTAAAGTGCGCGTTGAAAAATTTATGTTAAATTTAACACATATCGCATGTCTCAAACAATCCACACAAATTTTTGTAACTAATTTAATATGCTGATATGATTTATTATTAAAATTATTAATTATGCACAAAATGAATGGAAATTTGAATAGTAATTTTGAATAAATTTTCTGTAAAATCCAATATATTTTTAATGATAAAATAAACTTGCAAAAATGTTACTGATAGGTTCATAAGCACTCTCGCTGCTATTGTAGAATAAAATCAACATGTTTTCCTGTAAATTTTGACAGATAAATCCTGTCATTAATAAAACGAAACATTAATTAAAAGTATGTGCACGTTGTGCATATTTTTATATTTTTTTTCTTTTTCAATTATTTTAATAATTTAATATATAAACATTTAATTAACACAAGAGCAATACATTAAATTAACACATGAACGTGTTAAATATTTAACACAGAAGTTTCAACAAGACAACACACAAATCCAACTGTGTATCGGCATAACATAGTATGGGTGACGCAACGTTCGCCTTTCCGCTCGCTGTTTGCGCCATTAGATAGAGACAGAAAGAGAAAGAAAATGAAAGCAATTTCGGCCCTCTTTAATCGGGCCGAACGTCACACTATCTAATTATGGTCGGCTTTAACACACGCCGCCGTTCACGGTGTTGTATTGTTGTTAGTTCTCGCGACGAGATCGAGGTCTTCCTCTCTCTCTCTTTCTCTCTTTCTTTCTTTCTTTCTCTCTCTCTCTCTCTCTCTTTCTCTATCTATCTTTTCTCTCTGAGTCAGCTGTTGACGCCTCTTTCGAGGGCGCCTTTGCCTTGCCCTGTCGATATCGGCCGGCCGGCAATAACAATGGAAAGCCGCCCGAATATCGAATCGATGTCACGGATCGAAAGCGCGCGCCTTCGTAAATATCCGCGCTATCGCCGTAACGTCGGAAACGCGTGAAATCGCACGAGGATGTATATGTGTATATGCGTGTGTCGAGTATCATCCAGTGTCGCCATCGTATTTCGGAATCACTGTTATCGTGGTAAATAGAACCTTGTTATTCTCTATCCTTCCCTCTCTCTCTCTCTCTCTCCCTCTCCCTCTCCTTCTCTTTCTCTCTCTCTCGCGCACGCGCGCATCAATTATATATATTTATCGGTCATTGATAGAAGCATCTACTTGGAAACATATAAGCCACTTTGATTGGTGAAGAGTGAAGAGATATGCTTGAAAATACCTTGCTGCTATCGAAACTCTTGTGATGCCGAGCGCTCTTGGTATGCGTTTTACCTTTGATATTAACTTAAATATCGGGGACGAATGTAGGCTGATAAATTTCTAATCTTGGATAAGGATCTCTCGATCAAATCTCTTCCGCGTTAAGGACGTTAGTTCTAATGAAATTGATTTCTGTAAAATTTACGTTGCGGGCGTTCGATGAAGGCTTTATTTATAATATAAATAAATATATATTTAAATATAGAGGGACAAATGTTAATCACTGTAATTCAGAAGATACAGCGTTTTTATGGGATTCTTAAATAATGTTTATGTATGTTCCCGAAAGAAATTTTCCTCTATTTTTAGACGAATGTAAAAAAAAAAGAATATTAAAATATACGAATATGATAAGAATGTAAAAAAAAAAAAATTAATATTTTCTAAGAACGATATAGATAAATTTATTTAAATTATTCAGATATTTGTATAAACCTTTTTTCTGCTGCGTAAAATTATTTCATAAAACATTTATGCAATTTTTCATGCAGCTCTTCCTACGCGCGATTAGTTTTAACCGTGAATAATTGTCAGATACACGCGATGACGTCAGAGCTGTTATCTCCTTTTATTTCCGAATGGCATCAATAAAATTGAAAATTATTATTTCGTTGTTCAAGCGTACTTTTATGACGTAGTAACTTCCAATTAGCGTATTCTACTCCTTTCGAGAATGAAAACAAATCGGTTGTAGATTTAAAAATTCTTTCATTTTTTTTTTCTTTTTTTTTTTTTTTTTTAATTGTAAGCATTTTTAATGACAGGGGAATTTCTGGCAAGATTTGTTATACAAACACGATATTTTATCATTTCCTTTCTGTTGGGAATAAATGATAACAGCACATTTACAATTCGATAAGTCCGCTGTGTAGCAATAAATCTGCATGTCGGAGTAAATGCATGGATCATTACTGTGCGAGTTCACGAAATATCGAGGCGTGCGGAAAAAAAAAAAAATCCGTTTTGGAATGGAGGGATAGGGGAGCAATATTTATCTTGAATTATTCGTGCACAAATTACCCACATAGGCGTTTTCATACCACTCCGCCGCAGATGATGAATGATTTCATGATTTAGAAAATATTTCAGCGCGCGATATAAATATAAACAACACATAGAAATAAATATAAACGTATTTAAATCAAATCCGCTATCATGTTTCCTTAATATATCGATAATATGGATGGATATTTTGATTATACACAACGTCGCGCGAAAATTAATATTCGCCAACCAGGTTGAGATGTTTGCATGAAAAATAATTAATATTCATAATTTCACTAGCTAACACGAGAGACGGAGAGAGAGAGAGAGAGAGAGCTTTGATAAACCGATGAATTTAACCGCTTTAAATACCGTGAATCGATTTCATAATTCATAAACTGCCGGCAAATGCATCCTATAATTATCACCGAAATATAAAATTTTACGAGGTTTTATAATCACGATCGTTACACTTGAATTATTTGCAACCAATTGCATTGCTAACCGCCGTTGCCTTTTTTTTTTTTTTTTTTTTCGGTAACGCTTTAAACCCGCTCGCGTTTGATCTTTTTGATTTGATCTCCCTCGTATGCGGAAACAATTAATTATTTTTATCGATAAAATGCGGCCGATAATACTTGGAATAAAACACGCAGGAATATCGCCGCAATGTTTTGCGATGGAACGTGATTTATTGAAATATTAAAATCAAACTGTTGACTGTGTTAATCGTCCCCCCCTCCCCCTCCTCCCCCCTCCCCCCTCGGAGTTTCGATATTCACATGGAGAAGCACGACGAAATTAAGTATACCAAATTGTTTCTTTTTTTTTTTTTTTTTTTTTTTTTTTTTTTTTTGATAAGGGATGGGTTTTTTCGAATCTCTTTTATTCTAGCGTTTTTTGTTCTTTAATAAAGATAAATATGTAAGATGTGGATAGAAATTTTAAGCGATACACAATTTTTTTACGACAATTTATTTTGGGGCTTTAAACAAATTTTTTCTTGAAAATCACTTAAAAAAAAAAAAAGAAAGAAAAATGCGTATATTTTCGGAAATTTAATTATTGCTTTGTCATAAAAAGGATTTTATAATTGATTTTATTTAATATATCTGGATATTTTAAGGGATTATTTAGGATTTATTTAAGACATTTTACATTTATAGAGAATTTATTATTATCATTTGATATCATATTTGTCAGTTTATTACTAACTTGGGCAACTTATATCCTTTGAACTTGTTTTTTTTTTTTTTTTATATTTATCTGAAAGATTTTATTAAGTGGGACATTACTCGCCTGCAATTTCAAGTGAGACTGATGTCACGATTGCGAAACAACTTTTTTTCAACTGAACTTGAGATAATTATACCTGTTTCTTGCGCATCCAGCGTGTTGATCGTTTCTCCGTGTTTACCGATGGCATCAAAGAATGTTTGATCACACGTGAATTGCCCGGCATTAACAGTACAGCCGAGTATCGTAATGCGTAACTGAAATGGAAACCGGCCACTGCGTATATCTGTATATCAGGCTACATTTTGAGGTAATCAATGGAAAACGGGGAAAGCCGATTTGACGGGGAAAAGGGTTTGACATACATAGTTCTCGCGATACGCTCCGATAATTCGCCAATTAACTTGATAAATAAATGCAATATTCAATAAGCCGTGACTAAATATATTTTTGTCCACAGAAAATTCCATTGCTGTTAAAAATGCCCGCTGACCCAATTGTTCGCGAAACCAGGCTATCGCATGTTTTATACATTAAAAAAAAAAAAATTTACTACTGATTTGAATTTTTTTTTTTTTTTTTTTTTTTTTTTTTTTTTTTTTTTTTTTTTTTTTTTTTCGTCAATACACCTTTGACAATGAGACCGCATGAAAAATACGTTTTAAATATTTAATAATATTTTTAATATTCAAAACGCGTTAACACGCGCGCGATCCGCCATTGTTAATAATCGATAGTTTTGTTAATAATCGACTATAATTGTCGAGTTTACGAAAACACATTATTCCGTTTTCAAAGACATAGATTTATAAGAAAAACAATGATTCATAAGCAGAATATATATATATATATATTTATAAATAGAATATGTTTTAATGTTTTCTACTTATCTGGTTCTAAAATTTAAAGGGACCCTCTCAGATAACAGACACTATTTTTCCTAGGTGATAATACGATTACAGTTCACGTAGGGATTATCTTAGATTATCCTTCTTGTTTTATCTTCAACGAAAACTCGTTTACTGATTTGATCGCAATCGCAATTCTCACAACTGAAGAACAACTTGTTTCTACAATTCTATATTTAAAAAGAAAATAAATGTAATAAAATATATATGAGGTGTTTTATAAACAAGTGCGAAAAATTTTAGGAGCTGCTGATATTTTATTGAAAATTAAGGGAGGTCTTTTATATAAAAATACATTCCTATATTCCTCCCTAAGGAGTTACACTTCTTCAAAGGAGGAAGTGAAAATTAAATTTTTTTTTTTTTTTTTTTTTTTTTTTCAAATTTAAATAAATTAGAAAAATGCAATTTGATGCCATATTTCCACTGGTAAAAAGGGCTCTTATTTAATTTTTTTTTAATCTTCCCGTATCGTTACAAGGGGATGAAACTAACAATTCTTTTTTAATTTTTTATTAGAACTTTTTAATAGACTAGAATGTGATCATCTAAAAATATGCATTAAAAAGCTTGATTTGTTTAGAAACTTTTTCATTTCTTCTATTTTTTTTTTCATAAAATCAATAATTTTCAAGAAAAAAAAAAAAAATATATAATTATGTGTTAAATGACATAGGTTTTGAGTTACGAGAAGTTGAATCTTAGAATAAAAAGGCAGGCAAAATAGAATTATAATAAATGTTGGAAAAAATATCGGAACAAAAACAACACAAAATTATAATTAAAAAAAAAATCTAAATCTTATCTCCTAAAATTTTTCGCATTTATTTAGAAACATCTTGTACAATACAAAAATTATTACTTTACCTTATTGCATTATTATTACAAATTTTGATAAATATATTTTATAAAAAATAACACATCTCTCTGATAGATCATCTTTTTTTTTTTTTTTTGAGATCATGATTTTTTTTTTATGTCACATATTTCAGTTAGCAATGTTTTAAGGAATTTCCGACATGCGAATAATTTCTGAGCCTTGTTGAGGATAATGATAAATAACAGCTGTTCTTGTTAATCGTAAAGTAGTACATGAACATCTCAAGTATTTCAATCTGTCATCTCGTTTTCCTTAAGTTTCAAATTAAGTGCAAAGGCGGTAGACAAGTAATTGAAAGTGATATATTTTAGTAACCAGAAGTGTGCTTCATGCGGTTCGAAATACAAATCACTCGGGATTCCACATCCTGCAAGATATATTTCAAAATGATGGTGATCGTGTTACTTGCTACAAATTCATCACAGCTCTCTAGATAACATTTTGTGATACAAATAAATTTGCTTTTCAAAAATGTATATATTTTGAACGATTAGGAAACAAGTTTTCCATTGTTGGACTTTCCTCTATTTAAGTACAAATCTTGCTGATCAAATGTAATTTAAAAAAAAAAAAAAAAAAAAAAAGCGCATTCGAGTACGAGCCTGAGTGCAAAATGGGCATCGATTGATGATGACACAATGTTACGCTGAATGAAAATACGTGACGTTTTGCGTTTTGTATGCGTACGACACTAATGAAAAGCACCTGACATACAGAGCGCCAAAAGGTCGACGTAACGGAAGAGGTGTATTGTAAGTATAAGTTTTGAAATTGGGTATTTCTCAAACGTTCGCAATTTGCAAGACGCCGAAGTCTCGGATCCATAGAATCTACATCTGCGCCTTTCACTGCGCAAAGAGACGATGTTATATAGAATGTAGACTCGATAACTTATTAACATTAATATACTCGCTTGCTACATTCAACCTAATGCGAGATTGTATGTATACACAGGTTAAATACTTTGCGATTAAAGTGCTTGCAAAAGATGTTGGAATGGAGAAAATTTTATGAGAAACTTCGTATAATCTCTCGAGATGAAACTTGCTGTATAAATTGATCAGCCTCGGTTTTTCCGAAGGTATCTTTACAATAATTATTTTTGCCTAATTCCTTAAATAAATATATCTTATTTAAAAAATTTTTAAACTTTTTATATATTTTTTTTTTTTTTTAATTTTTTTATACTAATTATATATCATAATTAATCTATATCCTTAATTAATACAAATATTTTCCTTATATTACTAATATATATTTTTTAAATTATTCTGTTTAATAATTTATAAAGGATTATTAATATTATAAATAATTTTAAATTAATGAATTAAAAAAATATTTGTATTAATTAAGGATATAGATTAATTATGATATAATTAATATAAAAAGATTCTTTTACTTTTCAACATATTTCCAGTGATATAGATTTTTCAAATTACTTTTTTTTAATTATTTTTTTAAATATTTTTTATATATAAAATGTGTATAGGTGAGTTTTTTTAAATTGAGACAAAATATCTCGAAAAGGACGCATTTTTGAAAAAAAATTTCAAACAAAAATTATTTGGTTTGGGGGGTGGGGGGGGGCAAACATAATAGCATTATTTATTTCTGATTCTAATTATTTCAACTTTATATTTTTTTTTATAAAAATCTTTATTTTTTAACGTATATTCTTAGTCCTTCTTAAGACTTTTTTAAAACCTTATATTTTTTTTAAGTATTTTTCGAATTATTATATACATCTTAATCTAATATATTTCGATATAAAGCATAAAATATCTCGAAAAATATTTACTTTTCAATAATTTTACCGGATTACTTTTATGTACAGAATAATGAGATTAATTAATTGATGTAAAAAAAAGACAAATAATTGCTTAAAAAAGAAAATACATTAAGAATAATTACTTTTTTTTTTTAAATACACTTATTTTTTTATATTAATTGATTAAAAATTAAAACAAATAAAATAATCTTTACATATTAAAAAGAACGCAGTCGTTCCTTAACTAAACACTTTGATAGAAGAAAATAATTTTTGCTTTTTTAATAACTACCATACTTGGTTTACACGATGCTCTTTTTATCAAAACACAAATCGGCTTCTTTATTTGTTCTTCGAAATTTTGACGCCCGGTGGAATCGCACCTGCTAGTGCAGTCATTCATTTTTTTTTTAACGACGATATAACGAAGAAAATCGAGAAGCAAGGCACGAGCCTGCCTTATCACCTCGCCATATCTATTCGCAATGCGTAAATGATAAGAAAATTTTATATAAATATGGGATGTAGATAAGAGATATCAGACAATAAA
>JBCEZV010000039.1:3957844-3972381 GCA_039654365.1 Cataglyphis livida
TATATATATATAATTGTGGTTAACAAACGAGTTAACATGCTTGTTTTTTAATGATTTTATCATCTTATTAATTTTAACATATTTGTGAAAAATTAATATTTGAAAATATTATTGATAATATTTAAATCTTATACAATACAATAAAAGAGAGAATAATTATTTTAAATAATTCTTGCATTTTTAACAAAGAGATTAAATTATGTAACAATGTGTCCCTTAGTTATTCACTAATTAATTTTACTCTATTATTTAAAAAATTTGCAACGCATAAAATTTCTATTCATAATTTTTCAATTATTTTTCAGTAGTTAAGTATTTTCAACATCCTGTAATACGTTTTTTATAGTATAATAATTAATCATCGGACCATGGTCACGGTAACGGAAATGAGTAACACATATCACACTTTGTATATGCGATTCTTTTACATAAGCGCCATACAAATGCAGCTAATGTTCCTATATTACGCCTTCGTTTCCGCTTTCATTTTTGTTGAAGCGCACATTCTCATCAGAGAGACGTAACAGTCGCTGATAAAATACTCGGGATTATTCTCTCTACGTTTACAACTACAATGCACGTGTGAAAATATTCCGAAGGTTGTTTATCCTTCTCTCCAACTTCGTCGAAGCCAATCAACAGGTACGTAACAGAGATTTCTATTTCCGCGTGATTAAATTGATAAAATCTCCTCTCTCTCTCTCTCTCTCTCTCTCTCTCTCTCTCGCGATATTCAAAATCAAAAATTTTAAAAATGCGTTTTATCGTAAATTAGACGTTCAATATGTCGGGTACAGAAACGCGCAATATTCCAGTATTCTCATTAGCATTAAACTTACGTGTCAAGATCTGTTTAGCACTTTTTGCTTAATAAATCTTTACCGATGGAAAAATATACATAATTCTTACGCATAAACAACGAACCGTTATTGTATCGTAAGTCAAACATTAGCACCGAATAATTATTATTTTATGTCGAACGAACAATTATATTGCGCCTTTTCAATTTTTTATTCGAGAGAAATATAATATAAATTATTTTAAAGACAAAAATTATATAATCTCTTTCTTTTTTTACACATTTCTATTTTTTAATATTATAATGTATGTGTATATTTTTCTCATGTTCAAAAAGAAATTTATTCGTCATATAACTTTGCTGATTATAATTTAATTTTTCAAAGAAAAAATGTATAAAAGAGAGAATTATGTAATTTTCCTCTTTCAGTTTAAAGAGATTTATTTATTATATAATATTAATTTAAAGAGATGTACACATTAAATTAAAGTCGCAAGCAATTTTAGACTTTATGCACAATAGAGAAAATATTAGAAATAGGAATAAATATATGAAATACAAATATTAAATATATTAAATAAAAACGTATAATGAGTTGAAAAGTCGAAATAATTAATTTATTCTGTTCCCTTGTTTAAAATAATTCAAAATTGCTTTTCCTTATATATTTATTTATATATATTTATTAAATATTATATTTATATTTATATTTATTAAATATTATATTTATAAATATTATATATTATATATATATATTTTTTTTAATATTAAATATATATATATTTATTTATTTATTTCAATTAATATGTTTTCTCTATTAGACCCTACTTTAGCATGACGCAGTTGTTTTCAAGCCTTATGAAAGAGAGAAATATGAGTGATATATGAACGTTATGTAGAAAGTAGAACGACATAAGATTGCAGCTCGCGCAACTCAACGTCGCAAGCACGTATAGACAGCAAGTTTGATGCCTTTTTTTTCCTTGCTTCTTTCTTTCCTTTCTTGTTCATTTCTTGTTCATTTCTTTCCATTCTGTTTTTTTTTTTTCTCCTTTTCTCCATTTTTTTTTCCCCTTTTCTCCTTTCCCTCTTCTTTTCTTTGCGTGTGTCGCAATCTTACAATTTCTTCTTTTGACCGAGAAGCCCTTTGGTGTCGGCAGTCGCTCTCAATAGAGGCTGTCAGCGGCCTTTAATTACACCACCGCGCTACAATATTCACCATTCCGGTGTATTGCTACTTCTGAGGAAGAAATATACTCTTGTCGGAAGAAAGAAATATTCGTGCGAGACAGAGTTTCGACCGTGGTTTCGATCGGGAGAGTTTACTGCTGAAGCTCGCGTGATACCGAATCATCCGCATAGTTTCACGCATCTGCGTGCGCGTCAATTCGACCTTTTTTTTCTCTCTCTCTCTCTCTCTCTCTCTCTCTCTCTCTCTCTCTCTCTCTCTCTCTCTCTCACGGAAATGCAATGTCGTTCCGTGTCGGCGGGGGAATGAAAATGATCGAAGACTTTCGATCCTCTGTGCTGACTTGTAACATAAAACGCTGGATCAGCATTATCGAGTCGCGCTACATACGTAATTTCTCTCCCCCCCCCCTCTCCCCTCCCCACCCCACTCCCTCCCTCCCATCCGTGATTCAACCTCGATCGTGTTACATCCTACGTAAGCAGAGTCTCACGACTACAAAATAATTGAGAGTTTCCTCGAATTTCTTCTTTCGTAAATTTTTTTTTTCTCGGTATATGTTTTAAAGAAAATCTTCAAATATTTCATTTTTTTTTTTTTTTTTTTTTTTTTTTTTTAATTGATCGTGAATCTAAATAAAATATTAAATATTATTAAAATTACGAGGCACGAAGAGAGAAAGTTTTCGTCAGTTTTTCCTTAAAAACGACGATATAAGGAACAGACATTTCAGAATTTCGCGACACGAGCGCAAAAGATAAGTGTTTGTTATTGCGATTAGGACGGAGGGGAAAAATAAATACGATCAGCATTGAGATGATTTATGCGAATATTTCTGCTTAGAGCGGCGGCTGTCTCTTGGAAACTGTCGTCATCTCGTTCACGGCATCACATGTTCTTGAACTTGCCCAACTTGATCACGACGACGATCAGTCACGATTTATCAACGGAGAGAGGTACGAGTGCGCCGAACCGTGAGAAGGATCGAGGACCATTCAGTCGATCGATCGATCATCGTGTCGTAATATTATAACGCAAGTGTCGGATACTCTTAAAATATGATTATATAAGTGATTATTTTATAAGTGTTAATATTATCGCAGCTCGGAAGTACATCCCATAACTTGACAACTTGAAGTAATTTTAATTGTGCAAATATTGTTAAATATTTATTATATCCCGAGAAAAAAATGGACTTACGCGATTATATGTATAAGATCGTACATGGCCATATACGGGGTGGGCTTAATTTTTCCGGCCAGATTTTATAGGAAATTTAATTCTAAATAAAAAGTTTCCTATAAGTGGCTCGAAAAAAGCTTCCAAAAAAAGGTTACAGCTCAAAAAGCTCTGAAATCGCGTTTATTTTATACATTTTTTACAAATATCAGAAAAAGTATGCATTTTTAAACGAAAAATATCAAAACAAAAATTGTAGAAAATTAAATTATTTTTCAAATGAATGACTAGTTTCAAGTGTACAAAAAAGTGTTAATTTTAAAGCGCTAACTTTTTAAGGAAGCATTTTTCAGCCCATATTTATAGGAATCTCTGGCCGGAACGTTTGAGCCCAGCCTATATAATTATATCCGAAATTTGGCGTGATTATATATACGTTTATATAATCACACTAATTTTCGAATATAATTACATATAATCTCGTGTCCATTTTTTTGTACTCGGATGGTTCCGAATAAGCGTAAAAAATATTAATATAAATGTAAATTCTCGAACGCGATAAATAATTAATAATAAAAATTATATATAAAATAATTGAGTTTTTGAAACACTTCACATTATAAAATATCTTAGATGTTATTAAAAAAATATTTTAAAAAATTAAAAAAATAAATAAATATATTCATCACAAAAGGCAGAGAAAATCCTAAAAAATAAATTATAATTTACACGAGAGAGCTATCGTTCGTTTCCATCCTTATTAAATCATAAATGATATACATTATTGCTTGATTCTTTATTTAAAGCAGAAGTGTGCTTCATGTATGAGATCGTTAATTTTTATGACTGCGATAATTTTTTTAAAGCCAAGAATTACGCGTGTGTGCGCGAGAAATGGCAAACTGGACCGAAGTCTAAGGCCGACGTCTTTTTTTTTTTTTTTTTCCAGCGGTAATATTGTAGTGCACACATAGTGTTCGTGGAGAAGAGAATTGAGACGACTGTGGAGGCACAAAGAGGAATGTCGACGTCCCGACGAAGAGGCGGATAGATTTTACTTTACTAACGAGATTTCCTGAGCAACTCGCGAACGAAAATGAGGCCATTCGCAATCGTTCCCGCCCTTGTCTCTTGGTTAACAATCGTCGATTGCGTCTCGACCAGAAGATTCTGCGATCCGGAAACCGGAGACGGTGAGTTATGAAATCACGGTATTCCAATATCACGATGAACAATATTGTTAACGACGAATGCAGCGCTTCAATCGATTGAATATCGCATCGTTGCGTCCTTGTATTGCGTTAAAATATTGAATTCGGCATCATATCCCTCGATACGAGGAAACATTTTCCTTGCGACTTTTTGCCCGGGATTTACAGAGTGTCTCTACTCAAATGTTGTAAAAAAATTCCCCGGTCTTCTAAGTAATTTTATTCAAAATTCCAGGTAAAAAGAATATTTAACAAATTTTTTGATGTAATTTCTTAGAATAGATTTTTTTTTTTTTGTTCTACGCATTTTTTCATGCTTTTCATTTATACAAACGTAAAATATAAAGCCGTTTAAGTTTCAAGTGCTAGAATAGCTTTCGTTAAAACAAAAATTTTTAATTTACGTAACATTTTCATTTTTTTATCACTAAAAATTAAAACAAAGAATATATACTATATATTCGATTTTTCGTTTAGATATTGGAGAATATAAACAGATATATATAATATAATATAATATATAAGCAAAATTCTCCCTTCAAATAAAATTCTATGAAAATTCTCTGATTTCTCGAGATATAAAAAAATTCAGGGAATACAGACATCCTAATTTATATAATTATGTAACGTACTTAATTGTCTTCATTTTACAAAGCAATAATTCGTTTAAATCATCGACATCTTATTGATATCCGTACATAAAACGGTCCTCTCACGGACCGAACACTCTGTATACATTCGTTCCGCTTTTCAGATTTCCAACGCGCACACGTCGGCCTGATTATCTCGCCCATAATGTCCATTAAAATGATACGAGAGATCGAGATTTATTGGAACCACGTCAAGTATCGACCGGGCGATACGATAGCTCTTTACACGGGCGAACCCACGGACGGCCTCGAGCCAATTTATACCCTGATACCGAACGCGCCGAGTGGTATCAAGAGAACCGGACTGCAGGCCACGTTCGTTCCCACCTGGACCCTCATGTTCGTTCAACAATGCCTACGTGCGTATACACGATTACATAATTTTACGATATAGATTACTAATCGAGTAAAGGCTACACGTGGAAATTTCGCTTTTCACTATTAAGCGTAAAGAATGTATTTTACCGTTTTCTTTTTATTTTATTTATTTTTTTTTTTTTAATTTTATTGAGGAACAATATAAAAATCGATCGCTACCTTTCTCTCTTTTGCAACATTCTTTTAATAAGATTAATAATTTAATCTAACAGACTGTATGTATTTTATTTCCAATTTTCTATGCCAAAATGTTCCAAAAAATTGAAAAATCATTTTTTTTTTTTTTTTTTTAATATCTGTATGTATGTATGTGTACATACAGGTGTTTCAAAATACCCTAGATAACGCTCAGTGAGCACAGTAAATTGAACTGGAAAGTCCTTTATATTTTTCTATATTATTCTATCATTTTTTTTCCTATAGTCTTATCAGTTTTTTTCTATAATTTTTTCTATATCCTATAATTTTTTTCTATAATTTTTAATAAAGGAGTTATTATTGAATAAAATGACCAAACGATTTTTGCTCAATAATAATTTCTTTATTAAGCATTATAGAAAAAAAAAAAAATGATACAAGACTTTTCTGTTTAGTTTACTGGGTGCTTTGGGACACCCTGTATATGGACGGAATGCACATTGTATAATCAAAATTGAAAAGTCTGCTTGCTTTAAAAGGCTTAGGCTTTGTGAGCAAACTAAAATGATGAAGAAGTAATGTGCAAATTTTCTAATTTCTAATTTTTTTCATCTTGTTTATATTAGAATACCATGTCGCCTGGCTAAGAAACGGCACAATAAGACTGACAAACTGTCTGCAAACGCAGCCTCACTGGATGGCAGAAAGGAGGAACATTCTAGGATCATTGCCGATGAGCAGAGTATTTTTGCCAGGTACACATGATTCTGCATCCTACGCCATACACGAGCGGGCGAACTCTGAGAATATCGTCGAGAAATTTGTAATAACCCAGGTAAATTCATAATTGCTCATCGAGAATTGAATACTTTTTTAGGTAAATTTCTGCAAAATAATTTCATTATAATAGCACAGAGATAAAGTCATTAAAATGCAAGATATATATCTATGACATTAATCTTTTGTGGCAGATTTTTTTGATTTAGAAGAGATTTTTTCACAATATAAAAATACCTGTAATGATTAAAAAATTTTGCACGGAAAGAAGCAGACTGTATAACTTACAAGTTATTAATTATAATTTTGAATAATATAAATAATACGCGAAATAGTTAGATTTATTTAAAATATTTTAAAAATTTCTTATAAACCATGTATATATATATATATAAATTTATTGAAATCATTTCATTAAAAATAAAGTTTTTTTTTTGTTGTCCGAACAATCAGCGAAAAGTTCTGAACATTATTAACTCATAGTAAGACTTCTGTTTCTTTATCGCAGCCATATCGAATTATGAAGTGAGAAATCACAATCTTTTTTTTGCGTGATAAGAACATGAAATAAATTAATTATTTATCATATATCTCCTAAAAAAACTTTGTTTTTTATTATTCAATTAAAAATTGACTTAGGGATCTCGGATATATTTACATTGTCAAATGCGCGAGTGATGGAAAAATTTATTTCGATTAATTTATTTCGATTTATGAAGCTCAAAAAAAAAAAAAGAAAAAAAATTTCACATAATTTTTCGTTCTCGTAATTCAGTATGGCCGTGGATCTAGGAACATTGAAATCAGATAAAAATTAATTATAGAATAACCGTTGCTGGTAATTGTTAGGATAATTAAACTGCAGGATGTGGACGTGCTCGCGCAATTGATTTATGGGGTTCGATATCTGGATATCAGGGTCGGACACTATCCTAACACGAACTCGATATGGTGGGCCAATCATGGGGTTTTCAAATCTGTCCCCATGCAAAATGTCGTGAACCAGGTGAAGACCTTCCTTAACAATACGAACGAGATCGTGATATTCGATATCCAGGAATTTCCCGTTGGTAATGTTCCTTAAAGGTGTTCGACAAAATATTTTTGATCAGACAAAAATAATATTCGAATATAGAATATATATATATATTAATCTGTAATAATAATTTTTGTAATAATTTTTTATTTTATAATTATTATATAGTAGATACATATATTATAGAATAATATTTATTTTGTACTATTTCTTTAAAACATACTTTATGATGTAATTTGTTATTATTTCCAATAATAACAATAATAAAAATTTAATTTAATGATGAGATATATTTTTAATTCTCTTTTTTTCGTATATAAAATTTTTTTATATACTTTTAATAAATATATATTTTAATAAATTTTTTTATATACTTTTAATAAAATTTTTTTATATACTTTTAATAAAAATTTTTTAATTGCACATTTGATGGTGTTATTAGGCTTTGGGAAAAATCTGGGAGTACATCACGATTTCGTTGGATTTCTCGAGGAACAATTTGCCGGATACTACTTGCCAAAGAATTACGGATGGACCAGCACGTTAAATACAATCTGGTCATCTGGGAAAAGACTCATAATCGGCTATGACGAGAAACGAGTTGTCAGCCGTTACGAGAGCGTGTGGCCCTGCGTGACACATCAATGGGGAAATGTCAGGAATATTGAAGATTTGTTTAACTATCTGGATCGTATCGAAATGGAAAGTCTCGGGTGTGTAAAATTCGTAAACAGGCTGGCAGGCATTATAAACTTATAGCACTAGACTGAGAAAAAAAAATTGTTAATTTGTCTAAATGCATTCAACTGATTCCTATTTTTGTAATTGAAATATTTAAATCAAATATGTCATGTTAGATTTAATATGTCGTATTTAATTTAGATATTTAAATTAAAGAAATAGTAATCACTTGAACGTATTTTTAGTCAAGTTAACAATCTTTTTTTCTCAATATATAAATTATGCTCGATATTACTTTTGATACTTGTGTGATAAGTATCTTTGTTACAATTGCATTTCTTTGATTTCAGACATCCTAGAGCGATACCGAGATCAGCGATGGCAGAATTGACGCCGAACACGTGGGACGTAATATTAAATCGGCTTGGAAGCATTCGTCAGATGGCAGAGAAAGTTAATATCAACGTTACAAATTGGTATAATAGCAAATGGCAACATACGGCCAATATCGTCGCCGTCGATTTCGTCCGATCGTCCGGCATCATCGAAACTGCGATCGAATGGAACGAAAGACGAAATTCGCATTGTTAAGAGAGATTTTACGTAAAAGTAAAAAAAAAACTTATAAACCAAAATTTGTTAATACATTCAAACTATAATAATTCACAGCATGCCGAGCAGCGTAAGAGATTTTATGCTAGTACTTAATAATTTATTATCTCCACACAATATTTTGTGTTTAGTTTATGTTTTATGGATATATAATAAATTTTATACGCACAAGGAATGAATCACGCAAACAGATAATGTCTATAATTAAAATTAAAAATATAAGTATCTCGTGAAAAATATCCTATTATATATTCGATTATTGTCGTAGAAATATAATATACGAGAGCCAATATTTTTGTAATCTAATTCTTTCTTTAATCAGAGCTAATCAACTCGTATCAAAAATCTGTTTACATCAACCCTCCGTTATCTTAAGAAATCTAGATAAAGTATAACGACAGCTCGCGCATTAATCGCGTAACGTACACATTTTGCGTGATAATCACAGTTCCGGCGGATGTGCGAATAATGCTCTAGTCAAGGTAACCGAGAGAAACAAAATTGTCTGTCGTGCACAAAAGCGATGCAACGAAATCAGTTCATCATCCGGTACAGATGATGTTAGTCGCGAATGCGAAATCGAAAATACATCAGTATCTTGCGTTATCCGTTGTGTACGGAAAGAATAATTTAGAGCATTAAACTTCTTCTCTGAAAGCATTAAACGATAATTTTTTTACAAAGTCGATCGCCGCTTATTCCTTCTATGAGGAAAATTATTTCGTTATGTAAATTAATTTCTAACTCTTAATTTAAATTAATTTTTGTTATTTAAATAATTGTTAGAATCGTTTCTTCAAATCAATTAAAAAGTAGAGAATTTTAATCCTTACTAAGGTGACCATCTATTTAAATTCATATTTAGAAAAATGTACTGCTTATTGCTGTTGCTTTTACTGCCAATAGTAACTTCGAAACCGTGCGAGTATTCCGAGTATCAATATTATTTGTGCCAAAATAATTCTCTCTCTTGCCCTGGCAATCAGAAATGCACATTCATCGAACACTGCCCGGCGGTTGTATCTCTAATGGAACGAAACGAGCTCTCCGCCCACAGGTAACGTGATATCGTATTTTTGCATTATACTCGCGTACACCTACATACGTAAATTTTTTGAGTACAGATTACGGCAAGCTGTATGTGGATACGATCGAACGCGCATGAAAATTTGCTGCAGCGTAGACAGTTATTCTGAACGGCCGATATATACGAATCAGGATGCATATCTGACGCAATCATCTTCCAGCTCTTATTGTGGGAAGAGTCTTATTCGAAATAACATAGACAGTTTAGGATCGTATCCTTTCGTCGCGAGGATCGGTTTTGCAAGCAAGTATTTGCGCGAAATATTTGTATTGTGCAAGATGTGTCGCAAAACCCGCTCATTTTTTTTCTTCGAACCTTGCCGAGAATTAAGATATTGTGTCACATAAAGTCATTGATAACTTTCCATTGAATGCATTAATTCTGTTCCAAATTCCTTAATGAAGTTGTATGGTTTCAGTGACTATGTATACGACAAACTATATAGAGTTTGTCTATTTTCTTTTTCTTTTTTTTTTTTTAAGGACAGACCGATTAGCTATACTTCTTTTATTATGTAAGACATGCGCTTTGAAACCATTAGCAAGAGTTAGTTTTTCAGATACATTAACGAGTGAGATCAAATACTCGTGCAATGGCGTGATTGTTAATGAGCGTACAGTATTAACTACAGCTACATGCGCACTCGCGAAATCGGACAGATACAAATTGTATGTATATAGCAGTCGAAAATATAACGAATAATCGTTGCTCAGATTTTCGATTGTGTTTAATTAAGCCTGGAATCGCATGCAATAATAATAATAATAATTTTTGTTCGTATTTAGATGCTCTGTGCTTATTGGTGAATATAATACAGAGTCGAATCCAGATTGCAATCAATTATTTTGCGGACGTAATACCAGTAGCCACGATATATCGTATGTGATAAAACATCCGGGCTATGACGCCGCAAGTTTTTCCAGTAACGTTGCCTTACTTCGTTTAAAGAAGGCTATCAATTTTACAGGTATGTACAATTCTTAAATATACATATTAGAACGCTTGACAATCAGTCTTAATGAAATGCATATCCGATCTTCTTTAGCCACAGCGCAACCAATCTGTTTTATACCAGAAGACAGATACGTCAGCTTGGAAAGTTCATGCACCGTTGTTGGCTGGGGAAAATTGTCCGGTCAAAAAGGTATTATAATAATTGAACAAACTATTGTAAAGCATAAACTGTAAGCAGTGTTTATGTGTTATGTGAAAATGCGACAACTCTGTGATCCAGCACAACCACCGACGCAACAGTCATTACAACTAAAACTCATACCTAAGCAACAATGCTCAGATTATTCAAGCCACGGTCTGTCTGTTGAATTATGTGCCAAAGGGAATTGTGAACCTTGTTCAGGTTACAGTGGAAGTCCTCTATTATATAAATATGCAGACACATATTTCCTGGTATGTTACACTATCTTATAAGATATATATATATATATATATATATATATATATATGTACACACACTAAAATGGTAGTTCAAATGTTTATATATACAATATTCTTTTTATCAGGTAGGAATCCTATCATATGGGTCTAGTTGCGACTCAAGCACCATTTTTCCATCTGCGTTCATAAATGTACAGAAATACACAAGATGGATCTTAGAGAATTCTTAAGATTGCAAATGCAACCGTCTCAAAATGGCACTTAAGAACACCAATTGGTATTGCACTTTCACGAGTTTTATTTTTTTATCTACGAAATATTATTTATGTTTAAATATATTCAAATATTTTCCACGCGTCATTTCCTTAGCTTCTTCTAGACCCAGTTGATAAGCTAAATCGTGCAGTTTTTTCACTTCCGAGATAAGCCCGGTCATTGTTAAATTACCCAATTCTGCAAGAAAAATTTCGTTCGATATTTAGCAGCAGAAGATGAAGAATTATATTTTAATGCATATTAACTCACGATGCAATTGACTTATGTCGTCCGCTGAAAAACTCGCAGTCCAAAAACATGGCTCTGTCTGCGGTGAATTTTGAGCAACGAACTCATGCACACCTGGAACTTCATTGCTCGCTACATATATGATGTATATTATGTATATGTATCTCAAAAAGAGATCTTCCGAAAAAGAGATACTCACTTTGTTCAGGCCATAAATCAGGAGATGCTCTATCCAGTTTCTCTAGACTCATTAGGCTCTCCTCCACACAAGATAAATCTATAAAATAGAAATTTACCACTTTAGCTCTTTATATTTGAATACAATATAAAATATTATTTTCGAAATCTATAATTTTAAATTTAATTCAATATAAGAAAGATCAATTTGTAAAAAAAAGATACATCGTGGATTCTGTTTTCTATTATTTCTCTTTTTCACACAAAAATAAAAAAAAAACTATTATTTAATTACATTTAACTAATAATATTACAAATAAAAAGGATAAAAGATAGAAAAAAATAACACAAAATAATTTAAGAAAAAACATTTACAGCGTGTTGCTTATTTAGTATATATAATTGTGACCTTAGTGCACCAGAGTATAACCAGTGTACTTTTATTCTCTAAAGCTCCAAACTTACCTGGTTGATCGATAGTCTCTTCAGTAGCCATAACGTTCGTTGAATCGGAAATTTATCAAAGGATTTCTAGAACGAAAGATCACAACGGATCGACAAAACGGAGTGAAATAACGGAACGAAATACTTGAAACACACACGAACTATCCTATGTCCTTTATATAAAAAAAAACTCTCAAGCGACAAAGTGTAACTTCGCGTTACGTGTTCTTATCTCCAATCGTTGTTATCCCTCTGCGCAATTCCTCGGCTAGTTCAGCCTGTTGCTGCAGAACGTAGACATTTTCCGCTTTTCGGCGCTCATGTCGCTCGATGTCGCGTATCACACCTAAATGAAGTTGCTCCCTGTAACGTAACGTAGCATATCGTCTAGCTTATCGAATATTCAAATAGCAATAACGCGCAATACTCTCGCTTACCTGTCGTACGCCTGTTTGTAATGAACGTAGCCTATTATTCCGACAGACGCCGTGCAACATAAGCCAAAAGTGACTTTAGACGCTGTTGACATGCTTGAAGAATGACACGCGCTGTCAAGTTGCCGCACATGGTCGCGCGAGGCATGATGGGATAATCGATATTTAACTGTGTTCGATATCAGGTCAGCGATCATGTAACTTTTCCCCTAGGACGAAAACGTGAAAAGTGAAGTGATTTTCTTTATTTTAGTTAATTTTAATGGCAAAATTTTTTACGTTTCCACCTTAGAGGAAAAGTTACATAATCGTTGCCCTGAAAATTGATATTTATTTATATTAGATAATAAATATTATAAGGAGCTTACCAGCAAGAAACACACATGATTAGCTGTCAAATAGAAAAATTTTAGAATCTTTAAAAATTCCCTATTTAATAACCAATTACATGACATAGTGTCTATTAGTGTTTTTTTTTTTTTTATATATAATTTTAATAATTTTTTTCTGCATATTTAAAACTGCTTCTTTACAATCATTTCCTACTACAATAATAGTTTTTCAAACTGTATCACTGTCATTTGTGAATCTGTTTCTGTATCTTATTTGTTTGAATATTTCAGCCAATTAAAACTCTTGCTGCGTTCTGTTTTAATTTTATTCTAATTTACACTGCTAGAATAGTGACGTTTTATAATATATTTTGATTAATAATAATATTACACACTTAATATATAATAAAATAAATAAAATAGAATTCTGGCAATAATATTCTGCTCAGACTCTAACATGTAAAAGCATCTTCAAACACAATGTGAAACTACCTTAAAGTTATTAACTGACTACAGCCAATAGCCAGTGTTGTTCTTTCAGAGGAGACGCTTTCTTGCGCATGCGCAGCTCAGTAGTAGAAGAAATCCAGTGACGGAGTATCTAATGCATATTTGTGTATAGACATTGTTTACAATAATATGTTTAATGCCAGAAGTTCTTAATTATAATTATTTTTTAATTAATTTTTAAATTAATTTCTTAATTATTTATTTATAATTATATTTATTTATATTTCATTAATTTGTAAAAATATAATGTAGATTATTTTTAACATTGCTAAGTAAAGGGCCTAATAGCACTCTTTTTCTTACAAATTTGACATGTACCTTAAGACAACGTTTAACGCGCATGCGCGAGGAAGCGTCCTCGAGAACAACATTGACCACAGCGAGTCAAATCTAAACACGATTTGTTCCGTGACGTAAAGCGTACTAATGGTATTATCACGCGATTAGCAATTATTTTGTAATTATTGCAAGATTGCTGAGCATTCTACAAATTTTTTATAAAATGCTGAAAAAGCTTAAATAAAATGTACATCTACAATTAGCATAAAACGAAGATGTAATATGGGACTACATAGTGTGAGGGAAAAGTTACGAGCTGCTATTCCATGTCTTCGAAGGTTAATCTTTTATGATATAATAAGAATAAGTTAAAAAAAAGGCTATATTTAATCTCTCTTTGCAATATGTTTGAATTGATATTATAGCAATATAAAATTTGTGTTAAAATTATTTGTATTGATATTATAGCAATATAAAATAGAAATTATGTAGAATATAGAAAATAGATATACATGTTTGTAATGGAATTTTTTTACGCAAGCATGCTATTTAATATTTTGTTTTCATCGAAAAGAGGCATGTGTTTTTTTATCATTTATTCATATGAACAATCTTAATATATCATTATAAGTACTTTCTGATAGTCTCTTTTTTGCTTGAAAAAAATGAATACTGATATCAACAGCAAAAATTTTATGTATATATATATGTATTATATATATATA
>JBCEZV010000039.1:3972689-3983539 GCA_039654365.1 Cataglyphis livida
TATATATATTTAATATATTTAAACAAACTGAATAGATTCATATGAAACATGATATTTCTTTAAAGATTAATTTACGATCCTATTCAGTTTGTTTAAATGTGTAATTAATGATTCTAACATATGTCATTTATTTTATTTTCAGAATCAGAATAAAAATGATATTGTTCTGAGCAAAAAGTTATCATATCTATTACGTCATGGTGCTATAAAGGAAGGCTTAAATATTAAACCAAATGGCTTTGTTGCAGTCAATGAACTATTGAATAAATTGCACCAATATACTATTGACGATATCAAGAGAATAGTAGAGAATAATAACAAACAGAGATTTACTCTCGATACTATTAATGGTGTTTTGGAAATCAAAGCAAATCAGGGTCATTCAATATCTAAGATAAACGAATTGACTTTGAAAGAACTTGATAATGCTGAATTTGATATAATTCACGGAACTTATTTTAATTATTGGACAACAATAAAAGTTGAAGGTTTGTCGCGTATGAAAAGAAATCATATTCATTTTGCTAAAGGACTGAATTTCATTAACGGCTTGCGTCAAAGCGCAGAACTTTTTATTTATATTAATTTTGACAAGGCAAAGAAAGATGGTTTAATATTTTTTGAATCTGAAAATGGTGTTATTCTCTGCGCTGGAAATTTAAAAGGATTTATTGAAACAAAATATTTTTTAAAAGTGATTACTAAACATAATCAAGTATTACACTTTAATTGAAAATATTGATATTTTAAACTTTATTTTTAACATATTGATGTTAAGCAACTGATATTTCCTGCAAGGGAGTAAGGAAAAGAGAGACAAATCAATATAATATAATTATTTAAACAATTTTACATACTGTGTCTTTAATAATGAATTCTAAATCATCTGCTGAACCTATTAATTATGCAAATAATCAAGTTGCTACAAGTTCAAATCATCGTGAAGTGAAATCACGGGAGCATAAATTTCGAGAAGAAGATCAGTATTATTTACCTGGAAAATCACTTTGTATTGCTCCTTTACCAAAAACTATCACGCGAGAGGATTTAGCAAAATTCCTTCGCCAGTTTGGACCAGTTAAAAGGGAACGTTTTGGACGGAATTCCTTATGGATTGAGTACTATGATAGGTAATTTATATAAAGTAAATTTATATAATATTTTATATGATAAAAGAACAAATAATAAAATTATACCTGTAGTTAATTTTGCTAATATATATATATATATATATATGCACAATAATTCATATAATTTTAGATATGTTAAGAATGTATTATTTCTCTTGAATTTTGGTAAAGATTTAATGTGTCAATTTACACATTATGACAAATATATTTATATTTCAAATTTAGAAAAAAAGAGAAATAATATTCTCTTAATATCTAAAAAAAAAAAAAAAATATAGATACAAATGTATAAGTCATTGTATGTATGAAATATTTTATTTATTATTACCTTGTAATATTACAGTGCACCTGTTAATATTTTAATGAGCAAATCAAATTGGTTTGCAAATGAAGAATTATGTCTGAGAAGAATTAAAAAAAATAGAGAAAACTCTGGTTTTGACAGAAATAAAGGTATACTACAAATTTTTCTTTGTCTAAAACATGCTTATTATTCTTATTTTATGAACATTGCATAATGTATTTGTTTATTGTTTCATTAGGAAAGAAAGCTAATCATATACCAAATAAACCTGAGGAAGAAGAAGATCCAATAAGTTATGATCGTATAAAGGGTGTTATTGAAAATGAAGTGACATTTGACAACCAATTAAATGCTCTTTTAAATACAATACAGCTTACTGAATTTGAGTTAATAACACGATATGATGTCATTTGCACTCATTTGAATGAAATATTCAGGCCAGTTTTTCCAGAATGTCAAACATATAAATTTGGTTCGACAGTGGCTGGATTAAGTTTTAAAGAGAGTGATTTAGATATCTATATGTATGTTGGTGAAATCGGTAAGGAAAATAATTTTACTATTGTATATATCATAATATCATCATACATGTTTAAATATTTTAATGAGCATTTTCATTTTGTTCAAGGTTTACCACCGTTTTGTCATAAACCGGATATTCCACCATACATGCTAACGCTAACAATATTCAAAAGAGTAAGGAGAATCATGTACAGCATGAAATCTGTCTTTTCCAATATAATATCAATCCCTAAAGCAAAAACACCTATTATAAAGTTTCGTTACATACCGACTAATGTCTCCTGCGATATCTCTTTCAAGAATGGCCTAGGTATTTATAAAAGTAATTTCCTACGTTATTGTGCATTACGCGATCCTCGATTACGACCATTAATGCTGCTCATCAAATATTGGGCGAGGCATTTTGGAATTTCCGGTATCGGAAGAATCTCTAGTTATGGATTAGTGTGTTTGATTATTTTTTATCTTCAACAAGAATCAGTCGGTCTTCTTCCGCCTTTACTAGATCTTCAAAAAACTTGTGTTCCACATGTCATAAACGGATGGCAAGTAAATTTTAATGAAAATACTATCTTACCACCCATCAGCAATAACAGTAGTATTGCAGAACTTTTTCACAATTTCTTCTCTTTTTATGCCACGTTTCACTTTCATTCATGTGTGATATGTTTGTTGGATGGAAAAACGTATTCAGCAGCTGATTTTACACAAATAGACAAGTTACCTGATTATATGGACAGATACAAAACTTGCGTCATGGAGAATAGTGCCAAGAAATTAGATGTTAACAAACCGTTATGTCTTCAAGATCCAATTGAACTTAATCAGAATACAGCTGCAATTACATCAGATCGCGCATTAATAGCATTCCAACAATGTTGCATGTTTAGCGCCGAAATCTGTGCAGCCGCTAAAGCAAATAATTATGAAAATGTATTGAAAACGTTATTTAGTACGGTACCTCCTCAATTAATACCGACGAAGAAAAGGAAATCGAAATTTAAAAGTACAATACGGGCTGGTCGGTTCCTTCATGCTGGATTGCCGGACGATTTCGACACACGTACAGACATCTCCAATAAGGAGCAGTACAAGAAAGATAATTGGTATTTCATAATGTTTAATCTAATAAGAGATATCTTCGAAATGATTTTTAAACTACAAGTCGAGATACTCGTCGATCAAGAAACAAAGCAACAAAAAGTTGAAGTATTATCTGATGTACATACTAGAAGTCAACAGAAGATAACGTTCCATTGCACAGGCAATAAATGTGTATGGTATAACAGAAAGAAAAATAATAGAACTCTATTGGATATTCAATTAAGTCTTCTGGAGAAAGAAGCTATTATGTCAGACAAGGTAATGGAACAATTGAAGGATGATACGAATAACATCAAGCTAGATTTTATATGTACATTAGAAAAGGCGGATAATCCTGTGTCGGTAATTATAATTCTACATGACGAAGACAGTCAGAATCACATCTTTCGACAATTTGAATGTTTTGTAAATAGTTGGATACCAAAAATAATAGAGAAAACATTGCTACATATGTTACAGTTCAAAAAAACTTACAGCCAATTGCTGTACCACAAGAAACCGTGATGGTCCTGTGTATATATATGTATACATCACATATGTTTTCTGGCATATATGGATCAAAAATTTAACACTACTTTGTATAATTTGATTTTATCAGATATATAACAATGTAAATTGATTTTTGCAATAACATTACTAGAAATCATTAATTTCTAATATAGGTTTACAAATATATATTGCCTAATTAGAATATATATTAGTATATATATTTACATATATATACCAGATTAAAAAAAAATGTATAAATTCCAAGAGTGTGATTTTAATAAATAAGTATAAATAATACAAATTATATAAGTCTAAATCTTTTCTGATATTCATATATACTACATATATATTTATACGTATTATGATAATTAGTATTTATTATATACATGTATGATTTATCAATTCATGCAGAATATTTGCAAACTATAATTATTCTACCATAATTAATGAATTATTAAATAAATACAATTTTTTACAAGTACAAAACGTCTATTGTGTCATAATTAAGGAACCAAGTGCAGATTTTATTGGACAATATACTTAAAATTGTTCAATCTATTTTACAATAAATTTTCTATTTTTTTATAATCCATTTGCATGGATTTTGCATGGAATTCTGAGAATTTGCACTAAGCTATATGTATTATATTACACTTATAATGTGATGTATTATATATATGCAATAATTCTGTATTTTTCATCTTTTTTTTAAATATCTTTTATGTCTATTAAATTTTAAATATAGGGAGTTGAACAAAGGGAAAAAGAATGAATATAAATAGTACATATATTCTCCATCTCGGTTCAGTTCCATTCACATCGTTGTTCGTTCCAGTTTCCAGTACGAAACATTAATAGAGTGATTGTTAAATATATTTCAATATAAAATTTGACAACAGTTAAAAAAAAATAGTACACGAATTCTTTGCGATACGCATTCGTATTCCTTTAGTAATAAATCTAATGAACGGTACAGCAAAAAGAAGCATTGTGAAAAAAAATCTGTGCATGATAACGAATGTGAAACCTCGTATACGATTGTATAAGATATTTGAGAATCTAATCAAAAGTTAGGTTAGATGATTGCACAATATGGTGGATTAGAAAGAGAGGAATTTTTCGTCGGACGCACATGCATTCTTCAAATTAAGGGTATTGTTTCAGTCGTGCATTCACAATTGTATTGAAGCAGGTCTGCATCCTTTATCAATCTGTCCTTCTATCGGTCGTCTTATCGTCGCAAGACACGTGCAATTTTCGATTATATGAAAGTTGCAATTATTTCAATTTCTTGCAACGTTTTTTTTTTTTTTTTTTTTTTTTTTTTTTTCCACGAGTATGCATCGGAGACAAAATAGAATCCAAGTTTTAACCTTCGACTAAATTCCGATTAACCTAATCGGTGATTAAGTCAAGAGAATTGTCTGCAACAAAAAAAATTTTTATTTATGTGCATATTATTCGTGTTTCCTAATTTAGTTTTTTCTCCTATGTATATATCGAATAATAAAAAATAATTAAATAATTCTATTTCTGTTAAAAGGGATGATGAAGATGAATTATTTTAATTGTTAAGGTCAAGTTTATCAAAATTTGATTATAATGATAATAAGTGATCTTAATTTAATGGCATAAGCAAAAGCACTGTTGAGTCATTTCTTAATTTGAATTGATTAGGCAAATTTACATTCGACATCTATGCATATTGAATTTTTGCACCTATCAATTATTTATCAATTTAATTTTAAATTTCACAATAATTTATATGCCGTGAGAGTGGAGATATTTTTAAATGTTAAAAATTGCAGTGTTATATTGAATCTTAATGAACATCTTAATGGAAAATAACTTTGTTATGTTACAGACATACTCAAGTATGGATAATATAGAGATTTTAGAATACAATATTATATGTGATAAATATTATCTAGCCATATGATTGAAATAGTACTGTTTTGCCAATTGTATCATACATATTTGCTCGAGCATGGTATGTCGCACTTTCTATGAGAATTGAATTGAAACAAATTGCGGTAACGATGTAAATATAAACAGAATAGTTGAGTTTCAAATTTTAAAAATTGATATAATTAAAAGAATATTCTATATTGATTACTTTAGATTATTGAAGTAATCAGTACGAATTGGTGAGCAACATGAACAATACAAATGATAAAGAAGATGACAATCAAATGGAAATAAAGCATAGTGAAAAAATGAAAACTACTAGCAAGATATATGTGAAGCAACCTCATGAGATACTCAAGGATTCCTTGTTGAAAAATACCAATGATGACGTGCAACGTGCAATCGAGGGTCTGAAGGAGATACCAGACGAAGAACTGCAAGAGTTTCTTGACGATGAAGACTTTATGGAAGGATTGGATGTTGTCGATGCATGGGAAGGAGACGAAGAGAGAAATCGTGAGAACGAGCAAGATAAGACAAATGCTGTGGAACGAAAAGAGAGACGATCCTCTAGGTAGTGTCATTATATAATGTAAATGGTTCTTACACTATTATATTGTTGTTACATATATACATAAATATGTATGTATATACATATATATATATATATATATGTATATACAGTGTTATTGTATGAAATGTTTTTACTTACCAAAGTCCAGTTGTTACAAGAGAATTATAATTAATTGTGACTTGTTAATTTGTTAATTATATTAATTTACATTATAGAAATATATTACATTCTAATTTTAACAATTTAATTATAAGTTACAAAACTATATTATTAAACAATTTATACATTTTGGTATATATTATTGTGTATTTATTATGTTTAATAAGAAAACTTATAATAGGATTAACTAGTTCTTTAATAAACGAATGATGGCAAGAGTAATTATAGGGAACGCCATCGTCCTGAGCCTAAAGGATCTTACAGCCGTGTAAAACCGAAGAAAGAAGAGAAGAAACGCGAGGAGATTCGTCGAGACCCTTTGAAAAGCACGAAGGATATCGAACGGGATAAAATACGAACGAAGAGAGATACTGAGAATAAACTTCTTGCCGAAAAGGAGAAGGCGATTAAGCATTTGCTTGATTCGGACAATGTAGTCCCACCTGGTACAGAAGCTGAAGCCATTCAGAGCCTTACGGAGGAACAGAATAGGGAACGAGCGCAGCGCGAAGCGCAACGAAGCAGGGAACATCGCAGAAGCAAATCGTTTGATCATTATTCCAGACCGAGTCCGATACGACGTAGATCTCCCGATAGACTTCGACCAAGTCCCCATCGACGAAGAAGTCCTTTTGTAGCAAGTCCAGAGCGTCGTAGGAGTCCTTACAGAACGAGCGCTGAGAGACATAGAAGCCCTCACCGATACAGTCCAGGCAGACGAAAAAACTCACCGCGATATTTTTCCGATCGAAGAAGTCCCGTCGTGCTAAGTCCAGATCGACGAAGAAGTCCTAGACGACTTAGCGGAGAACGACGATCCAGTGTAGATAGAAAATGGAGCGTTGAACGATCGCGAAGGAGACGCACAGAATGGATACATGAACGGTGAGGAAAATACTTCTTGATTTTTGTTAAAAGATTTTCAGATGTTTTCAATTTTTTCTGACTCGAGAAAGAGATTCAGAAAAATTCACTAATTTTTTCAAAATGTTTTTTTTTTGCGCTATGTGTCTATATGTGTGTGTGCATATGAGCGCGTACTATAAGATGCATTTTGTACAAATTATTTTGTACAAATACGTTTTATTAGTATTTAGTAATAGTTATAATTTCTCGCAAGCATTATGCATTAAAAATTTTATATTATTGTAATGTGTATAGAGATATACACAGATATATTTACTAAGAATGTATTAGAGATTGCATCTCTAATAGTATCTAAGTAATTTTATTTATTTTAAGTAATTTTAAATAGCATCTAAGTAATTTTATTTTAACACATCGCAATTGTAACTGCTTTAAATTGTTAAGCCGGAGAAGTCGATCTCACGATCGGAGGAGCCGAAGTACGGAACGTCAAAGAAGACGCTCGAGCCGCTCGCCAGCAAGTAGACGATACAGTCCTCGTCGTCGAAGTCGCACACGTACGCGCAGCAGATCGGTAGAGAAGCGTACGAGGAAGCGTTCACCCTTCATCAACGAACTGGCGAGACAACTGAGGAACGAAGCGATGAAGCCGACTGGTATGAACAGCAGTGGATACGTGCCACCCGCGACGATGGAAGGAATTGCACCGCTGCTGAATCCACCTGTGTATCAACAAGAAGCGGAACCTCGACCACCACCACCACCACCACCTCCATCAGCTTCTTCAACGTACATGCATCAACCAGGTCCACATGCACCACCATTGCCACCATCATCCATGTTACCTATCCCAAGTGGTTCGCCGTTTATAAATTACGAATCCATGCCGGGTGTACCGCCAATGAATTTCGAACCCATGCCGCCACCAGCGCCATCACACATCCTACCTCCAGCCGATTATTGTTCCGGTCCCGTCATGTACAATCAACCGAATGTCGTTCCACCACCCCCGGCATCGGCGATTTGTCCAGCCTTACTCCCTACGCCAGTACTCTCGCCACAACCTGTACCTGCACCGGTGATGGATCACACACAGATACCATATAATTCTTCGCACACTATAGCTTCTGTCCGCCGATCGCCGATTCGTCAATTTGAATCTACGAGCAAATCTTCAAATCATTCAACTGCACCGTCCACGGCATCGCAGAATTACACGGAACGTGGATCAGCAACATCGTATACTGAATTTCATGCACCGCACGAGGAACGAATGAAAACACCTGAACCACCGGTCATCTCCAAACCAAAAGTAATTTTAATCTGTATAATAGCGACGAATATTTTGCTTTTGTGTTAAATGAGAAACGTTTATCGGTATGTCGAAATTAATTTATTTTGATTTGCCGAGCGTTATTTCAATTATATGTGAATAACATGAAGAAAAAAATAGATTAATTTTTTATGAATTGATCTTACAGCAAAAAACCAGCTTATCTAGTCTACTGGAAGCGTCTGTTTCAGCCAAAGGTGCGAATATGTTTTTATTTTTTACGTGTTTGATTGTAAACATTTGTAGAAGAACTTTGTATACAATCTATTTTTTTGTAATCGATCACAAAAAATCATGTGATCCTATTTGTTAAATAATACTAATTTTTTATATTTTTTTTATTACATTCTCTAGATCCATCTAATATACCGGTGCTATATCCAGGTAAGAATTTTGATATTTTTAATGAAGTGTTTATAATGTATATCGCGCACTTCGTGTATGTGAAAGTTGCGCGATATGTCCATTTAATATATAATCAAAGTGCATTCTTTTATATAAAGACACTTGTGCCTCATATTCTATGATTTACAATGTGCGTGAAGATCACAAGAAGCATGACGTACAGCGTATCTTTATAAGCATGCACGGCGTGCCCATCATTCAGGTGTTGATTCTACGCGACTCTGTTTTCTTTTCACTAATAGGATTCAAGCCTGAAATAATGCGGCATTGCGAACAAGCACTGTGCCAGCTTCCTCTTGAGGATCCACGTTTAAAGATGAAGGGCAGATTTTTCTATGATCGCAACGAAGAGGACCATACGAAAAATGACGCTGAGGATCATACATCAAATTCGATACTTCTTCAGAAAGGCAAAACCAAGATATTTTGGGAAGAGAGCAACGTGGAACAGCAGATACCGATTCCGAAATCGACAACTCAGATGCATCAGAAGATTTGCCAAACAGATGAGGTGGAAACGGAAACGAAGAGTGTGCAAGTACATGTCACTATGGTTAACGTCGAAACACAGGTTTATTCGCATGATCTCCCGCAAATAAAGGAGGAAAAGCGACCAATAATGGATCGTCTTGATTGGAATGTACGGGAAACGTACGAATATGCTCCCAAGTTTCGTGAAGTAGAAGATCTCAGGTGGAGTCTAAGTAATTCTTCGCAGAGACGTTCTTGGAACAGGCAACCATCTCCTTCTAGAAGATCCGCCGACGAGCACGAACATCATGTAGATTCCATAGATCATGGATCTAGAGATCATGGATCTAGAAGCCTGAGATTAGAATCTCCTGTTAGAAATAGAGATGATTTCTCCGCTCATAATGCACGTGATCATTATAATCATAGCAGATATTCACCAGAGTATCATAGACGTTCTATGGAGCGCGACGATTTCCATGACAGAAGGAGCGATCATAGCCGCGGAGAGAGCCCGATGGAATTGGAAGAATCCGACGATGAGTTAGTGGATGAGCATGCATTCCAAAGAGAACACGATTGGCATGGAAGAGGGAAGAGTTTAAGAGGCAAAAGTCACATTTTGAGAGGAAAACACTTGGGAGGAAGACCTTATCGGAGTCGTGGAAGCTTTCGGGGCAAGTTTTAAGACTATTAATTATACGTACATCGAATAGAACATCGTGTTAACAATGATGATGACAGACAACTTCAATGACTTTCATGTTAATAATCTACATGTATATTGAAAGTTACAAGGAATATTATGTTAAACATATGATCGCAATACCATAAACTATTATTCTGTGATACTATGTACACGGAACTTAATTGATGTCAAAAAAAGTGAAGGGAGATGAATATTTAAGCATGAATTTGTAGTGAATTCAGAATGAAGAGAATTATAAAAATATATGCTCAGATATTTCTGTATAAGTGTGTTTAATCGTCAAAGGATAGTGCATATCGCGCCGATAATGGAAAACAGTGCTTGAGAAAAAAAAAGAAACATCATATTGTCGTCTTCTTTTTTACATTGCAAAAATTCAAAATAATATATATTGTATCATAATATTGTAATATTGCATATTACGCAATGATAAATACTGTTCGGTTATTGTCATTTTTATTGTACATTTATATATGCCGGCTATAATATGACAGTTTAATAAAAAAAATTATATATATATATATATATATATATATATGTATATATATATATATATATTTAATAGAAGAATATTATATATATATATTTAATAGAACAATAAACAAATCTTATAAACTCACACATACACAGAAAAAAACATGACATGTACTAATGTAATAAAGAATTACAGCAGAAATAATAAAGATTATAAATGGAATGTATTGTGAAATTGCGAACAAGTATACACGAATTTTTTTTGTGAAAATTTTATTATAGAATTATTCTTTTTATCACAGATCACCATTATCTGTAGAACGTTATCGTAGAACTTGGATGTTTTATTGGCCACATCTATTTTCGTGGTTGTAATAACTCTTGTAGAATAGAGAATATAT
>JBCEZV010000039.1:3983639-3994896 GCA_039654365.1 Cataglyphis livida
CCACATCTGTTTTCGTGTGTGTAATAACTCTTGTAGAATAGAGAATATATATATATATATATATATATATATATATATATATATGCGCGCGGAAAATTAAATTATGTAGAGAAATATATGTTTATTGGACCGAATTTAAATTTCTTTTTAAATTATCATTTTATTAACACTTTTTTGTTATTGACGACTAAATTAGAACTATATGTGGTGCTGTATCGCTCAAGTGTTGCGTCATATTGTGCAGTTTGTACAATTTTGTCTCGTAACGATCATCTCGTAAGCATTTTTTTTTCTTTTTTTTTTAATTTTTGAATTTCACCCATACTTGATATATTCTTTATTGTACACATGTATGATTTTCGTAAGGAAAAAAAAAAAATATATTTTATCGAGTGCCATCTCATCTCGCAAATTAATTGTACCGTTGTAATAATTACGTTTACTTGACTAACGTTATAAATATGCGTGCACTTGTTAATAAAGTTCCATCATTTAACAGTGTATATATTTTTTTATTATATAATTTTATTGCCATTAAATAACTAATATCGAGATATGCATTTATTACAATTAACTGTTTATAGATTGCGATGACAACCTATTGAAAAAATTTAGTTTACTTTCGTATTCTGAGTAATTTCTATATTTATAATGTTTCTTTTACAAAATTATTTTAAATATATCTACGCGTGAATTTTAAATTTAATAGTCGATTTTAATGAGTAATGCTTTTGCAAATGAGGCTATCTAAATAACTTTGGTATTTTTTTCCTCATTTATAATTATATGTCCTGTTAAAAAGATTATTATTAACAGCAAAAGTTTTCACATTTATTTTCAAAGAATAGTATAAATAAATATATAATATAAATGTATAATATAAATATAGAATATTTATAAAATTATTATATAGATATAATTTTACGACTTGTAATTTTTCCTCCAATTGTTTTACTTGTATCAGTTTAATTATATTTTTATATGAACATATGTTGAACATATATGTATAGTTTATATTTACTTATATTATGCTTGCATTACAATGTAATTATATCCATTAAATATACATGAATTAATAGAGTCATCGATTACTACAATAAATAAATAACAGCAAGTGCAAACAGAAATATCCATAGATCAATACAATTATTAATTGATCTGTATATTTAATGTATACCATATAATAAAAAAGAAACCGTTTTCACTGTTAATTTAGTGATTATTTAATTTTGCGCATATCCGTCATTATTTTGAAAAAATTAATTTCATACTTTTATATAAATTCAATATAAAATCTTAACGCATTCTTTCAAAGTTAATTGCACTTAAATTGCATTCTTTTAATTTTCAGGCACGCTATCATGTTGATTGCTTTAGCGAGTAATTTATGTTGCAATTTAACGCGTTTTTCATTTATGAACCGGCCAATCAAACATTGCTTGCAAATGATTCCTTTGTCAGCCTGAGATGTAAAAGCCTTATCACTGTTATATAATTCTTAAATGACTTTAGAAATCTTAAGAGGATGCATATGTCGATCGCTACATCCCATATCCATTTCCCTAATACAAATATGATTAGTGATTCATCCTCCTTTAGCCATTCTTTCCAAGTATTTTCCGATAAAGCCGCGATTTCCTCATCAACCTTGAAAGCGGCAATCAAAAGCTTCTTACGCGAAATTATGCTTGCCGAGCGATTATCGGAAAGAGTGTATCGGGATTAGATGAATAAAGAAATATAGGAGACTCGAAAGTTTAAAATGCGATCCTTGAATTTATTATCGATTTCTTATATATGATAAAAGAAATGTGACAATTTAATTTCGTAAAATTCAATTATACATCGACAAATTAAAACGGAATTTTATTTTTATCTTTTTGTTCGATATTGACGCTTGTTCTGTCCAGAAATCGATTGAAAATCATCCTAGTTATCGCGGGGGCGACGCGGCGCGTGGTGCCGGCCGTGCGCGCCGAGGAGGCGGCGACATCTGGCGCGAATAGTGCACATTCGCTGTTGTCAAGCGGCGCGATATCGCGTTGGCAGACCTGTCGGCCGCGATCGGCGCCTGCGCAGCGCTCGAAGGCTGCGCCGTAGCCGAGATACGCGCGCGCTATCTCTCTCTCTCCGCCATGGACGGTAGCGCCCGAGTGCGCCGCCTGTCGGCCGATTCGCCAATCATTCGGCATGGATCCAGCTCCATGTTCGCCCGTGAAAGCGATGCGGTGTCCCCGCGGTTAGGACGTTGTACGATTCTCGTGTGTGCTGCGAGAACGTCGCGCGTTACGCATCGCGCTCGTCGCGGCCTCGTCGTCATCGGTGCTCATTCGTGCACGTTCGCGAAACAGTGGTGCGTCGAACGACCTCGTATCGTGTGTCTCAGTGTGGCGTGGCGGCACAGCAACAGCAGCAGCAGCAGCAGTAGCGATAGTAGTGGTACTAACATCAGCAGCGGCAAGAATCTTAACTCGGTGCAACTCCTACGAGGCGTCCGCGGGGGACCTCGTGGAAGCCGATCGAGGGTGCGACGCGAGCTGGCGAGGAGGAGCGCTCGTCGGTGCGTGTCGGCGGCGGTGGCGACGGCGACGGCAGCAGCGGCGGCGCGTGCTGCGAGGACGAGGTGAATGCACGGCGGCCGCGGTGTGTGCCAGTGGTGTGCGCGCTCGTCGCCCGTGGAAACCCGCCAAAACCCGCGGCCGCGAACAACCACCACCGTCACCGTCAACAGCAACAGCAGCAGCATCATCATCATCATCATCATCATCATCATCATCGACAAAAACAACGACGTCGGCGGGAGGAGCTTGGTCTTGGGTGGCTACAAAAATCCCGTGAGCAACAATAAAAACAATAACAACAAATACATCAGCGACATTGTTATTAACGGCCGCATCCGTCGCGTTGATACTTTAGCGCGACAAAGACAGCGACGACGACGACGGCGACGACGACAACAACAACATTGTCATCGTGCCGTCTCGTCGACGTTGCTTCGACGCGGCGTCGGGGCGTCGCGCCGTTTCTCTCGCGAGGCCGTCGCCGGTTACGGCGGCTAGTAGTTTCGGCTGGTGGTTCTGGCGAAAGAGAGAGAGAGAGAGAGAGAGAGAGAGAGAGAAAGAGAGAGAGAGAGAAAGAGAGAGAGAGAGAGAGAGAGAGAGAGAGAAAGGAGGGTCGCGCTCGTGTGACAACGGCAACGGTGACAACGACGGCGGCGATTACTGGCGAGCTCGCACGTCGTTGGCGGCGACAGCGGCGGCGGTGGTCTGTTATTATTTTGCCGCGGTGCTTTTGACCCTACGTATACCGGGCGAGTTCATTGCGACGCTGTCGCGGGGGGTGTCAGCCGGTATTATACGTCCACACCGCGCTCTCCACCACCGCGTATCCTCGGTTGCCTCATCCTCCTGCTTCTCCCCTCCCTCCCTCCCCCATCTCCATCCGTCTGGCGGCAGCGCCGGCGTCGACGGAGGTGGCGGGCGGCCTCGTGATCGTCGAGCGCGAGGAAGAACGACGGAAGATCGGGGCGCGTCCTTAAGGCGCCCGGTCGGTCCCGCGGGGTCCGGGGACCCTCTTTAGTCTCGCGAGGAGGAGGAGGAGGAGGAGGAGGAAGAAGATCCGTTCGCGTTAAAGAGCGGAGAATCGATCGCGTCGTGTCGCGTGGAAAATCGCGCCAGTGAGGAGGCGACGATCGCGCGCGCGAACCACGTGATAATACGTCGCCGCACGCGAACCGCGAATTGCGAGTGGAGTCAGTCGGTGATCCACGGGATCGCGCGTCTATTGCACGCGGTGATCAACCATAACCTGAAAGACCCGGCGTGCAGCCAATCGCTTCCTCAGAGGAGGAGGATAGCGCGCGGCTCCGCTTACCAACTGTCAAATCTACTCGAACGCGAGAAAACGTCAGAATAATATATTATTTAATCCGCTCAACAGGAGCGTATAGTGTGCATGTGCCTCGAGCAAAAGGAACATCCTCGTGAATCATTTCTCGGAGCGCGAAATATTATCGGTCCGACATTTTTTTTTTTTTTTTTTTTTTTTTTTAATAGCAGGAGGAGAGAGGACGCCGGTGTCCACGTGTGTCCCCGTGATCATCAGTTACCATCGATCATTAATCATCGCTATCATCAACCTAACCTTTCGAACATCACGACAAAAAAAATTCCGCGAGAAAAAAAAAGAGAAAGAGACGCGTCGACGAGTTTCACGGTCGCGATCCGATTACGATCGGCGAAAGGAAAGGCAGCGAGGGAATTATTTCGCGCGCGCGCGCTCTCGCGTGTGAAGGAAGCCGCGCGATCGGAACTCGCGTCGTACTTCGCTTCGTTGACGTCGTGTGTCGGTGGCCGTGCGCGTCGCGTCGCGTCGCGTCACGTCACGTCGCGTCCCGTCTTTTTTCGCGCTCCGTTCGACGAGGAAAGTGCGTTCGCGCGCAAACCAGCGCGCGTCATGCTCGCGGTGACAGCTCGGCGATAAAGTGTGATTTTTCTCCCGCAGTGTTCCGTCTTCTTTCACATACGCGCGCAAGTATCTCGGATATACATACATATATATATATATATATATCCGGTTTTCATTTCCCTCTCCATACTGTCTGTGAAGTGAAGTGCGCGACTGTTAAATCTGTGAAACGTACGTGGTGTGTGCGCCGCATATACAACACATAAATATTATCTGTATCATCCAGTGTGTCCGGTTGTGCGAAAATTTTCTCGTCGTGTGCCCGAGTTTTTCCCCTTTCTCGAGATTCCACTTCTACCTTCTCTCCTATTCACGGCGTCATCGGCGTACTTTCGGCGAACGAAGAAAAGATCCTGATAAATGAAAACGCGTTCCCGCCTTTGTGAGAGAGGAATCGCATCGAAAGGTACGCACATCGATTCTCTTTGCTCACCGCCGAGTTTTTGTTTAAGGTTAGATTCGACCGCTCGCGTCGTGCCAGTCGATCGAACGGTCGGAAAAAAAAAAAAAACGATAAGGTAAGCGCGTGTCGTCGCGTCGCGCATTGTTTATGTGTGCGTCGTAAAGTGTGCGCGTTTATTTTCCGTGCGCGTGTACTACGTCGTTTCGAGATGTACGGAGATGCGTCGGAGGTGGAGAGATGCGTTTTGAGCGAAGCTTGTATTCGCGTCTGATCCGCGAATTTTTTCATGACGATGAACCTAACCTCAAAGCTCGTTGTAAGTATTAGCGCTAGTTCTCTGTTGCCGCGCCGCTGCCCGCCGAACAGCTGTTTAAGTGGCGCCGTAAGCGGGGGAGAACTTTGTGTTATTTTTTTTTTCCGTCGACTTTGCGCTCTTTCTCTCTCTCTCTCTTTCTCTGCCAAAGTAATGCATCCTGATTCGTAATAAAATGAAATTCATCACTTAGCCGTTCGATAGTATATACTTGGAAAATTTGACTTAAATTTGACATATATCATATGTTCCAAACGTCAAATTGTTGTGTATTTTGTTAATTTAATATAATATGGATATATTAAATGATGATACTAATACCATGTTAATATTTCAACACAAAATAAATGCAAACTAGTAATAATAATGTGAAATAAATTTTGTGTAAAATTTATATATTTTTAATGATAAAATTGACTTGGAAAAATGTCTTTGACGGTCTGTAGTCACTGTCACTCTTATTGTAGAATTAAATCAACATTTTTTTCTCTAAATTTTGACAGATAAATTCTGTCACTAATAATACTGAACATAATCTAATGTGTAAAATTAAAAATATGTGCACATTGTGTTATTTTTACACCTTTTTTACTTGTTTTAATAATTTAACAGCAGAGTTTAATTAACACAATTATATTAAATTAACACATGAATGTGTTAAATATTTGACACAAATTTTAACCAATATTTTTTATTAAGAAAACAAATTTTCCAACATATATAACGCGATAATATTTTATATCTTTTTACTTTTAATAAGATTGCAGGAAAAAAAATTGAGTTGTGGAAATAATTACTGCCGGTAAAGTTTGACTATTAAATGTCTAATCCTATAAATACATTTCTTCTAGTTTTTTAATATGAACGTTATTGCATGTCGTTTATTTGATCATCAAAATGTGCTGTTGCTGCATATCGTGATTGAATCTCATTGTAAAAAAAAGAGTGAATTATATCTCACACTTTTGCTAATATAAAACATTTATGCATTTGCAACTTAAACATTCTTTTCTGTCGCAATAGCTTATTGACAGTTCCAATAGAGTCGCAAATAATATCACATCACCTGATGATATTATTTTTATATATATTTCTACTCGCATCATCACCTCATTCGAATCAACATTTTAGTTTTTAAGATTATTTTTGTTTCTTGGTGAAAAAAAAAAAAAATATATTTTCTTTACCATCGTCTTGATTTTATAGAACAGCCTGTATGGCTATCTCCGGCACGGCCTTAGCAGAGGGATTTTTCATTATCGAGAGTCGCGGTAGCAAGAGTGATAAGCTTTTTCCAACATAATCTTGCAATCGATTTTACTTTTTTAAATTTAAAAAATTTTACGGCAAAGATAAAAGTGCCTTAAAAACATTCGGAAAGCTTGAATGCGTAGAAAGGATCGATATAGCATAGAATAAATAAATCTCGTCTTTGATCGGGATCAAACGATGCAGGAATATGTTGTTCGTTCTCTTACGTCACCGCGTGTTTCATATTATCGTGCAATCGCGTTATTAAACTGCGAGTGGTAGGTTTACGACCAGTGTTGCCCCGTAATTACAATCGCAAGGAGTTTCGTGGAACAAAACACGAAAATAAACGAGTGTGCATATTAAGGTTCGTTAACGTCGGGGCACTTCCGGGATCTAAGGTCATTAGATCTTATTTTCTAGATATTTATGGATCATAACTGTCTTGTGATTAAATAATGCTATACTACATATTTTTATCCATTGATTTTATACCCTATTGCTTCTTTATCTTTCAATCCTAATCAGACACTTACAGATACCAAACTATCAGATTGAGTTCTGAATCATGATATCTAAATAGTATGTATTTGACAGAAAAAAAAAAAAAAACTTGTGTCCCTAGATGTCTAGAAAGTGCGTTGTTAAGATATTAATGAACCCTTAGTGTGTACAAGGAAAAAATAAAACCTTAAATATATCTGATAAAGAGAACGATAAGATACAAACGAATATTTATACGATGAAGACTGACAAATGTACATGCGTCACACATATAATAATTCAGTGAGATAATATGTAAAAAGTTTAACAATAATTTCAATATACATATACATTTAAACAATTTTCTTCAAATCTTGACACCTGTCAAAATGCAATAAGTAAAATTTTTACAAGATTATTTAGAGACAAAATGATATTTATTTTTTGTCAGATAGAGATGTAAAAAAAAACTCTTTTTTTTAATAAAAAAAAAAAAACGTGTTTTTGTTCATTATTTTTTTATCTAATATTTATGATCTAATATTTATTAAATATATTAGATATATTTTTATCTAATATTTATTAAATATAATATCATTTTCCTTTATATTATTTTTGTTAATGTAAAAAAATTTAAGTTCTCATATTTCTAATTTATTTTTTTGGAAAGTAATTTTAATGAATTAATGAGACTTTTGCGGCAAATTACAAACTTGGTGTAATTAATGCATAACAAAAATTTTTATTATGCTTCAAATTGAAAATTACGTCGCATTTGACATTTTAACTGCAAAAATCTCATTAATCCGTTAAAATTGTTTTGGAAAAAATAAAAGAATTGGTTTTCAGTTTACAAGCTGCTTACATTATGAAATAATTAATTGGAATACGAGCTGCATCTAAAATAATAATTTAATTAATTTTAAATTCATCATTTAAAAAGTTAAAAATAATGAAAAATATATTTGCAATAATCAAAATTTAAAGATATTAAATAAAAAAAAGCCTTAAAAAAAAACCAGAATTTAAAAAAAGATGAGACTTGTCTTTTTTTCTATTTACATTTCCATCGACAGGTATCGTAAGCGTATTGTCAAAACTGTTTTTATTACTCCAAAAATTTTATAAATGCTAACACTATATAGGAAACGTATCGCGTAATAAGGCCTCCGCGCGCCGTTGCGTCGCGCATTTCGCATTATCGCGCAATCATGTTATTGCGCGTGTCGTCCGAAAAAAGTAATAAACCCGATGGTGGGAGCGCGAGCGATTCGATATCTCGGAGTGGACGCGAACGATCTCTCCCGAAAATTGATATAGACCGATTCCAAGAAGCGATAAAGAGAAACACATTTATCTAAATACTCATATTTTTCTAAATACTTTATCTGAGAATGCCGGGGGTTGGCTGGGAAAGTCCAGTGTGTGAGAAAAAAAAGTCATGGTAAATTTCGCTTTTTATTGTCCGAAATCGAATGTGATTTTTATGTTTCCCTTTGCATATTAAATTTATATTCAATTTTGCATTAATTTTTATTTTAATTTATATTATTCAATTATATTAAATTTTTATTTTCTATTTAATAATTCTTTTATAATTACCATAAAAAGATGAAGTTATGTAATTCTATTCTAGTCACAATTTTCTCACTTGTCAACTCGAGTTTCCTACACTATTTACATGAAAGTACGCAAGTATATATTTCATCTACGATAAGTTCCATCGATTGTATTTTCGAGCATCAATCTCTTCGATTCACGTGTACGCAAGATCGTAATTTTGAAGCGGCGATGTTATTATCGGTTTGATATTAAATTACGTGTCTCGAATTAACGAATCTCCTCGCGCGCGAGGATCCACGACACATTGACAGTTGCGATCACACACATCTCGCGGTGAATTTATTTCGTGAATTACACTGTCACCGATTTCTCCCCCCCTCCCCCCTCCTCCTCCCTTTCCTTTTAATCGGAGACTTTCTTCTCGGGAGATTCGCCTCGAGGAAGCTACGGTTGCACTCATCGTGCGCAAAGATCCACTCTATTGATTCGGTATGACTTTGGACGCGTCGACGCTAACAATGCTGTTCCCTGAAACATGTTGAGTCACGTCGGTCCGTGTGTCCGTTACCTTAAAACAAGAATAAGGCACACTCCTCCCCGCCGCTTCGTACGCATCGATTAATGTGATTTTGTTTCTGTACGTCTTCCCCATCCCGTTTCCCTGTGAATGTAATTTCTCGGATTCGCAATGCACTGCATTGTCTTCTTAATTCCGGTTATAAACTAATTACCGATATGGGGCGAATCTAATTTTTCACGTAGAGCCGTCAGCGTAGAGATCATGTTTTTTTTTTTTTTTTTTTTTTTTTTTCTTGGGGGGGGGGATAATAATTAATTACATTGCTATTGAAGTGAAGAAGAAGCTGCATACAACGTGCTTTTTAAAATATTGATCAAATGTAAACAAATTTTTCAACAAATTGATTTGCCTTTGACAGAACGACGCGATTTTATTGCAAGAGAAATGTAAATTTTTTTTTTATTAAAAAAATTAAAAAAATTACATATCTTTTTTTTTTACATCGTTTAACTATTCAGCGAAGCATAGATGGTGTCTTAAGTCTTATTCTATGGTTATCTACAGTTCAATTGGAAAAATCGTTTTAAAACGCAACATGAAAACATGCACATGGATAGTTTACAGAGGAATGTATGGCGATAAAAAAAAAAAAAAAAAAAAAAAAAAAAAATATGATTTCTGCTTGACGTGCATCGGAATTCACGCTGACTTAGAGGTCGATCAAGTATTTTTTTTTTTTTTTTTTTTTTTTTTTTCAACGTCTGCTTAATCAGCGTTGACGGCCTCTCTCTTATCGCCGCGATATATACCGTAACTGATTCATCGCGCACTTAAGGAGCGTCTACGTGTTATCGTAAAATTCCGCGAAATTCGCTTATATTTTTCGGCGATTTGCACGGCGAAGACGAAGAGAGATCGAAGGCGACACGAGCGAAATAACGATGGTAGGTCAGTTACGAGCGCGCGTTTTATCAGATCGGAGTTATCCTCGAATTAAATTCAAGCCGAGTGAGGAAACTTTTGGATTTTTCCACTTATATCAGGCGCAAACACGCTTTCGTTTGCACAGTAAAAGAAGTCGCGCCGATAAAACGAGCCGGATGCCCCGGCACGATTACCAATGTCGCGATTATTGTCGAGTGCGATTGAGCCTCGTGAGAAGAGTTGAAATTCCAATGATTACGATATGTGAAAATAAGCAAGAAAGTTTAAAAAAATTACTCTTTATGATATGTTGTATTTAATTTTAATTACATAAATTATACAATTTTAAATTAAATTAATTATATAATTTATATTTATCTTAATGTATTATAAGGATTTATATTTATATAAATAATTTTGTATATATTTATAAAATTTTGTATAAATTTATAAACAAAATATTTTCAATTATAATCGAGAGGACACTTTTTGTCGAATAATAATTATTATTATTAATTATTAATTATTTTGTCAATTAATTTTTAAATTTATTTTCTGTAAATTGAATGACAAATGAGATATCATTATTTAATTGCATCTTTGAAACTTAAATTACACACTCTATTTTTATTATTAAAAAATTATATTTGTATGTTGCTTTTACTAAGAAAGAAAAATCTATTTAAAATCAGATGAGAGAAATTGAATGAAATATTACACGATAGAAAATTTCCTACAGGTTCGAAGTTTGATATAAAATCCCTCTCTTGAGATTATATCCGTTCAGATATAAATAACATTTTATAATAATGTAAATGATGACGTCATTTCAAGTAAACTCGAAGGAAAATAATCATATCACGTGACACGATAATTTATACAGCATATATTTTGACACATATTTTCGCCCTTCTCTTCATCGATTTTTTTCTGCCTTCACCTTATCATTTCGTCCCTTTCACAACTGAAATAGACAAACAGCTTTGCATCATTTTCGTCTGATCTTTTGACTTGATCGCACAACGGGATTAATACGAGAACTCTCGAACTCCACTTAAATACTTGAGAGGGTTAAGGTCGTGTTTTTAGTTGGTACGCGCGTTTCGTTTTTTGTCCCGTTACCCTTTAACCACGTGCTTGCGGGGAGTATATTCTCGTAAAATTCTGACCTTTCGCCCGCGTCCGTATTTCGAGGGCCGAAAGAGAATTATTTGACCTTTCTCGTCGACAATATCTAGCGTCCGATTGAAAAGAGTGAGAGAGTGAGAGAGAGAGAGAGAGAGAGAGAGAGAGAGAGAGAGAGAGAGAGAGAGAGAGAGAGAGAGAGAGAGAG
>JBCEZV010000039.1:4021360-4040484 GCA_039654365.1 Cataglyphis livida
TCTCTCTCTCTCTCTCTCTCTCTCTCTCTCTTTCTCTCTCTCTCTCTCTCTCTCTCTCTCTCTCTCTCTCTCTTTCTATCCTTTCTCCTGTTCTTGCTCTCTCCCTCGCTTTCCATCTTTCCGCTCTCTCTCTGTCTGCCTGTCTGTTTGTCCATCTGTCTCCCTTTCTATCTACCATCTATCTCCCTGCTTTTTTTTTCTTTTTTTCTTTTATCTTTCTCATTCGTTCTTACGCTTGCTTTCTTTCCTTCTCCTTTTTCCCTTTTTTTTTTTTTCTTCTCTTTCTCTCCTTTCCTCTCTTCTTTCTCTTTTCTCTTTCTGTTTTCGTCCTTCTTGCTTTTTTACTTTTTTCTATTTTAATTTTTTTCCATGCTTTAAACTTTAAATAAAAGGGCAGAATCTTTAATTTTTTCTTTTCTCTTCTCTTTCTTCTTTCTCTCTATGTCTCTCTCTCTCTCTCTTTCTCTCTCTCTCTCTCTTCTCCCTCTCTCTTGTCTTTTCTCGTTTTCTTTTTTTTCTCTTTTCTTCTTCTCTTTTTTTTATCTTACATTTTTTTCTTACTTTCTTTTCTCTTTCTCTTTCTCCTTCTTTCTATCATCTTTTTTCATTCTTTTATTTCATTTTTTGTTTCTTTGCCACTTTTTCTCTTGCTCCTTTTTTTTTCATTTTCCTTTTGTCTCTCTTTTTTTTCTCTCTTTCTTGTGATAATTGTTTTAAAACTCCATTCTTTATCTTTATTTTTGCTGCTTTTATATCACGCTTTTGGTTCATCCGCGATGCAGCCGAGCGATTTCCTACTCAGTAGCAGCAACAGCAGCAGCCAGCAACCAACAGAAGCGCGCTCGACTGGCTGTTCGTTTCGAAGTGGTCCTTCTGTTGCTATGCCGGCTTCTCTCAACCTTCCTTGGCCCCCTTTCTGTTTCCTCCTCTCGCTCACCTACTCTCTCTCTCTCTCTCTCTCTGTCGTTTATTCTGTCTTCTTCCTTTTCCCCTTACTCGCTCGACCTTACCACACTTCGTACCTCTCTCCTAGTGAGAACGTTCCTTCTTGCATTGGCATCGTCCTGCAGGATAGCTCTGATGTATCTTTTCATCAGGGTTGTTTGCACGAAAGATCTCTCTTTTTTTTCTGCAATTGCCTTCTAAAATTAATCCCCCCTCTCTCTGTCTATCTGACAACTCCATTTTTTTTTTTTGTTCCGTTAGCGGGCAAAACAGCTGATCAGGAGCGTCGTTTACTGCTAATATTATGGATATTTATCTACACGTGGCGTAAATTACGCGCGCAAAGCCGGTAAACATTTTGCACGGCTGGCCGTGCGTGGGCGGTAAATAATCAGCGCCGCCGGAACGAATAAACATGCCGCACCACATATTTTGCTTGAAAGCTAAGTTTGGCGGTAGCGATAAGCTGGTCGCTTTGCGTTAACAATATCGGCGGCCAATACTGTCTTGCATGGCGCGCGATAAGAGTTTCCCTCGCATTAGGGGGCAAAGTAAAATATGCGCTTTCTCGGGGAATAAAAAGTCTTTGGCATGTAATCTTTTTTATGCAAATTTTCGCAATGAGCTTGAATACTCATTTTTTTAAATATTCATTTCTTACACGAAATCTTAAGAAATAATATAGTTGATTTGATCAAATTAAACATTTCTGTGTATGCAGGTGTGCAAAGTATTTTTTTTTTTAATAAAATATATTTGGATATACATGTTATTTTATTTTCTGAATTATGAAATTTGATAATTTTTCTCAAAGAAGTATACATTTTCTAATATACGTTTTAATAACAAGATTAGTTTATACATATTTTTAAACAATTTTTTAATCTGACATTTTATTTTTTAAATAATTATAACGTGATATATTTATTTATATTTATATATATATACTTTTTTTTTTTCCATAATTATCGTACAATTTCAACACAATTCTAAAATGTTTTAACATAGTTTTAATTTTTAAATATTACTAAAAATTTTTTAAATCTTGTTCATATTATTACTTCATATTTTTGAGAATTATTAATGATGTTGAAATTAAGAAATTATTTTAAAATTTTTTTTAAAGACTGAAACTATTACTAAATCATATCAAATTATTAGAATTATTTGGAAATTATATAATTCCATGATTGCAATAATATTTCTCAGAAAATGAGATGTATGTTCCGGAAAATTGTCACTTTATATTTTACAAATGTCATTCTTTTATCTAAATTAATTAGACAGAATTGTTTCCGAAATCTACAAGGAACTGTGAACTATATATCGTCAGCACAAATGAAACTATCGATTTTTGAAGAATTTTTGAGATACCAACTTTTAATAAAAGTCACAAAACATCCTTCAGGAACCTGAAGCACATTTCACACGAAACGCGAAAAGTAAAAAAAAAAAAAAAAAAAAAAAAGGGAAAAGCATTCGCCGCGGCTTATCGTCTGACAGATTTCGAATCTCGGATCGCCACGCAAATAACGCGTGCTCAACCGGTCAAAGTCCTTCCTCTCCCCCTCCCCCTCCCCCTCCCCCCTCTCCCGATAGACGCGCGGGGGAATATAGGAATATTCGTCATATATTGATTGATAAGTGTCCGCGCCGATCACGCGCGCTCGCTCGCTCGAAATCTCACGTCGGGCGCAGAAGTCCCCTCCCCCTCCCCCCTTCCGCCCCCCCGGGTTTGTACCCGGTCGTTCCGCTCCATCTTTCGCGTTAACTCGCACCACGCGTGAGACTCTCCTTTAACCGCGATCGCGCGCGGCCACGCGCATATTACACGCATCCTACGTACGCGCAGCCGCCAGTCCGTCCAGCGCGGGGGAGACATAGGCGCGACGAGAGGGGGAGGGGTGGGGGAGGGGAAGGTGGAGGAGGAGGAGGAGGAGGAGGAGGATGGTGATAATAAAAAAAAGGGTTCGGCGAGGTTTTCTCTCACCCACACTCGCGCACTTCGCGCTTGTTTGTCGGTCGTCGTCACCGTCGTCGTCGTCATCTGCGAGCGTCATGCACGCACGCACGCACGCACGCACGCACGCAAGCACGAAAAATAACTCGACTCGTACAATTTCCTCGGTTAAGCACCTGTTTATCGATTAAACATCCGCGCCGTTTATCGCGGACGGGACGGCTGTTGAAAAACTTGGCCGAGAGGTCAACGACCTTTGGTGCGTTATTTTTTTTTTTTTTTTTTTTTTTTTTTATTTTTTATAATCGATTTATATCGCGTCGCTTCGTTTTATCCGCGAACGAGAAGTCACGAGGATTAATCGTGCCGATTAACTCGAAAAAAAAAACTAATCGAGGAAAGAAAATACGACGACTTGTATAATGAGGGACGATGAATTTCGTGACGCCGATTCAATCGCGTGGCACGCTTATCTCGTCCCTTATTCAATTAAATTCAGTAATAGCCTTGCGATGCTCCGCTTAATTAAAATATAATTTTTAAAAATACACCACATTCGCGATTCAATCATCACGTGATTTGCAATCTTTAATTGGTATTCCCGTCGAATAGATCATGAGTGGAATATTAATATATCGTGCGATACGAGAGGGAGAAAGAGAGAGCGAGAGAGAGAGAGAGAGAGAGAGGCGAAATCTCCTGTTCTATATGACTGACAATGAGAGTAGTCACGCATACCGTAAGAAAGTAAGCTTTTCCCTGTACTGTCGTGAAACGAAGGAGTGATTAGAGACGCGTCGATGAACAGAGACAAAGCGGGGGGGACATTTAACACACGCAGCTCGAGCCACAACCGAGCTACTTCTTGAGGAGTCCCCTCTCCCTCCCCCACCCCCCTTCCCCCTTCTGGTCGAACCTTGAATAGCCGGAACGTCCGCAACATAGTTTGCAACTTCGTTGCGTTTTCTCTCTCTTTTTCTCTTCTTTTCGAGAAAACATGCGCGGGAGGAAGGAAAAGTGAGAATCGATCTTAAAATTCAGATTTCACTTTTCGCATATTTTATATTTAAGATTTAAGATTTAAGATTTATTTAAGATTTAAGATTTAAGATTTATTTAAGATTTAAGATTTAAGTGTGCACGATTTGACAGTTGCAGCATTAATTGCATGGCAATTTTTTTTTTTTTTTTTTTTTACGCACGTTTAGATATACCATGTTTCTTGGTAGGAAATTTAATTCCTTTCGCGGACGAGAGAGCGAGAGAGGGTGAACTTGTTTGTACGCAGCGCACTTGGTGCAGCGAAATGTTATCTGTCACGTTTTGGCATGCCGCTAGTTTTATAGCCGCCATCGCGCGGACAACGATGAGTCGCATGTGTACGTTTTGCCGGTAACAGGCAATTACCAGTTACGATTCGAACGCATATTTGTCGTGTCGAAGCACGTTCGAACGTAAAAGTAGATCGCACGTGATAGAAAGAAAAAAAAAAAAAGAAAAAAAAAAAAGAAGAAGAGATAGAGGCCGGCGGATGATTAAAGAGCCGATAACATTTATTGAGAAGAGAGTCTAATACTTATTTATTTTCTTCTTCTTACAATTCCATTCTTACTTTCGTTGTATGTAAAAAAATTACTGAGTGTGTGTATTAATTATCACACTCACGCAGGATTTTCATCAGAGAAAAAATTCCAAATTATTTAATTACTTTGAAATCGATTGATTTTCGAGAAAAATATTTAGGAAAAATTTTTGGAATACTACATTTTGATAGTTATATTATTTTGATCTCAAAGTTATATAATTTAGAAAGCTTATTATAAGTAAAGGTACTTAAATTATTTTAGAAACACTACAAGAATATATCAGAAAAATGTACGATTTTAATTTAAAATAATTTTATAAGCCACCTAAATTGCAACCAATATAAATATTTAATATCTTAATATTCTGAGATTTTTTTTTTTATTTTGGAAATGTATCGCACGAAATTATTTTCAAGATATTTGACGAATTTATTTATAGAACAATTTTTATTTATTTTTATTTTTATTTACAAGCATATTGCCAGCACTGTCTTCTGTCGTTGCTTGTATCGTTGCACATTGTATATTAATCGCTTGTTATGAAACATATCTATTGTAAATTGTATAGTAAATTTTGTTTTGTATCAATAATGTGTAAGAGTAGAGACATTGAAAATAAACACGTGTTGTGCTAGCTACTCTCGCTTTGCATCACAAATCAACAGGATCAATGGCGAGAAGGAAATATATTTCTATTGTAACATATACACGCACGCACGTACGGAAGTAAGAGCAAATCAAATCAAGAGGCGCGATGTAGTGTTTCGATTTCAAGTACGCAAAAGTAATGACAGGTTGATCGGCTATGACAGTGTTTCATGTCATTGTCTATCGTCGTACGTTGTCGCTCCTCTTTCAAGATAGATTTACATTGTACGCCAATGACACGACGCGACAAAATATTCTTTTATAATAAATAAACATATCCGTTTGTATTGTATTTGCAATCATACGTAAAGATAAATACGTTTATATTTATGGAAGTATATAATGTGATTTCTCCTCTATTCTAAACTCGTGTAACGACAACAGCATTTCATCTGTTTCTCTTAAACTTTTGTCATTTTTATTTTAATCGCATATAATAAAAATGAATGTGATTACGTGACAAATGAGAGAGAAGAAGAAAACAATTAAAAAGAAATAGCTAAGATTTTGGAATAAAAAAAAAATAGATTTTTTTCAAAATTAGATCCAATCTAGTGCCCAATGATCTTAAAATCAATTAGTGACAATATCGCAATGGCTATTAAAATAAACATCGTGCGGTTTGCGTTTTTTATCGCCATTTTGATATATTCGCAGTTATTTTATTATATTTTTTTATTTTTATTTTATTTTATTTTTATTTTATTTTATTTTTACATTATGCTTGCACTCAGAGGAATTTTCTTCAATCGAATCAATTATTTTCTTTCAATTAAAAATTTTATTATTAAGATCCGCATCAACACGACCACACAGTTAATATTAATATACACGGTGTCCCAAAATTGTATGAATAAAATTAGCTTCTTTTGGTGCTCTCTATAATCTCCTGAAGTTTGTCGGTTTAATTTTGGAACACCTCGTATAATATCACTATTTTATACATATACAAATAAATATAAAATTAATACTTATAATAAATTATTTTTTATATCGAACATGTCATAGTTTCGCGCCAAAATGCTTTCGCGCCAAAATACTTTCGCGCCAAAATACTTTCGCGCCAAAATACTTTCCCGCCAAAATACTTTGAAAGGAACACCAGCTTCTTAATTTGCTCTCGACCTCTGGCGAAGAGCGTTGCGGATGAAAAGAACGAAGAGGAAAACAGACGTATTATGCAAACGAGGAGTACGAAGTTTCGGATAAAACCTCCAAGTTCTCTCTCTCTCTATCTATCTATCTATATCTGTCTCTATCTCTATCTCTATTCCTCGCTACTGACGTTCTGTTTCTTTCTCCTCTTCGCGTCAACCCTACTCTTCTGCCTGTCTCTTTTTCATAGCAACTCCTCCTCCTCCTCCTCCCCTCGCTTCCTCCAGGTTTTCGTAGTAGACCCCGTTAAGAACAGGTCGGAGGTACGAGCGGAGATAGCGTCCGCGATGACTGCGACTTACGGCACTGCCGCGGTCCTTAGCGCGGGATTTCGCAAATCTGCCGGTCTCTAGCGAGAATTCGGGGCAAATGGAGAAAGAGGAGAATGACGGATTGTGAGGAGGAACGGAAGGATTGTGCCTCTCGTATTCGCGTCACATGCGACTTGCTGTATACATACACAGATTTACACAACCAGCTGTCCTTGTTGCCTTTCCGCTCCGCCTCGTCCTCTTTCACACTCGTCATCTCTCTCTCTCTCTCTCTCTCTCTCTCTCTCTCTCTCTCTCTCTCTCTTTTTCTCTTTCTCGCATACGATTCTTATTTCCCGGGGATTATCTTATTATTATTATTATTTTTATTTTTATTATTATTATTTATTATTTTATATCATCTTTTTTTATATCTTAAAAGTATATCGTCATTTAAAAAAATAAAAGTGATTTTTTTACACGATCTTTTAATAAAAAAGGTGATAAATTTAAGGTTCGTTTTCAAGAGTGAGTGACGTGTATATTTTAAAATAATTGATCCTTTTTTTTTACATCCATGAATTGTCAGAGAAATAGAAAATATTCAAATTTATAATAATGAAGAAATAAAGTGTTCTATGAATTCACGATAAGAGGAGGGATTTATAAACGGTGTCTCTTTTTTTTTTTTTATAAGACTCTACGTACGTAATAGATGATTGTTACGTCACGCGATATATCGGTAGCGTCAAGGAATCAGAAACAGAATGCTGGATATATACTATTGATCCATTGCCTCGAAACTGTTTTAGCAAATAGAGGGTTAATATCGCGATCCGTCGTCTCGAACCTATACACCGTGTTATTTCTAGCCAGCTGTTCTAGTACTCTAGTAATCTAAGACGGGGAGTAAAGTAGAATCATAATAATTCACAGTTTCGAAGCGCATTTCGGAGATTGATTTTTTTTTTTTTACAAGAACGCTCGTCGATTACAGCGTGAAGTGAGTAACGCTAATCACGAGAATCTTTTGACATTTCCGAATGTAGGTTGATATAATCGGCGATCCGGCTAGCGGGGAAGGTAGAGAGAGAGAGAGAGAGAGAGAGAGATACAAGACGCTACTTATGAACGGTGACACGTATTACGTGTCGATTGTACCAGGTATACTCAACGTACTCACTGGCCAAATAAATCCGTAATTTTACTCGTGCAGATGCTAACTTTGGATATGTTCGATTGAAATTTCAACCCGGTATAATTTAATTCCCAGTCGGTTAGCTTTTCTTATATTTTTCTATCTTCTTTGCTTTTCTGATTTTGAATTTTTTTTTTATTATTATTATTATTATTATTATTATTATTGAAAAAACGATCTGCAATATTATTTCTTACTAAATCGAAGATTTTTTAATTACATGAATTTATTTTCCATTGTAAATATACAATAAATATGAAATTTCTTTTCGATCTTTATCGATAATAGTCACGAAAAATCGTAATAAATGAAGGCAAGTTTATTTGTGTGACATAAAAAATTGTCAGAAAATCTCCGAGAATGGTATATTAAACAATATTTCTTTTCCCATCATATAATTTTTCTTCCTGATGTTAATTTCAAAACATTTTTCAACGAAAAAGAAAGTTATTTTTTTGACAGAAAGCGTCTCCGCATTGACGGTCCATGAATTGACTAAATCAGTTTAGATCGACATTAGGATGCTAATGAGAAACATATTGTTAATATCGAAAATATTGTTAATATCTCTCCTCGAAAACCAACAATTAAATACGGATTTGATTCACCACAATGGGGATGGCAGCGCTCAACGGCAATGAAAATCAATTACTGATATAGAGAGCGAGAGCTAGCGAACGAGAGAGAGAGAGTGAGAGGGGGGAGGGGGGAGGGAGGGAGGGAGGGAAGGAGGTCGTTTACCGATGTGCTTGGAGAAAACGAGAATATTTTCCGTTAGCATAATTTTTAACGCGCTCTGAGGAGTGGGACGTCGCGTCCGCATTTCACATTTCGCGACGCGCGACGAGGAAAGGAAAGGAATATAAATGATAATTTCCCGCGATCGTAATTAATCGTCGCTTTTTAAACATCACGATGAATGTAACCTGCGGCGATTATTATCGGGCGCGTGCGAACACGCGAGATTGAACGTACGCGTCGCGTTAATGCGATTCACCCGGTGCATTCCCGCGAGCGATAATGTACAGCTGATCCCCGAGATGGTTGAAATAGTTTTTTTTTTTTTCCCCCTTTTTTTATCTTCTAATGACTCTTTTTTTATATGAATTTCTCAAAAGCTGTAAATTTTAGAAGGAATCTTTTTAGAACAAATTTGTTTAGTTCTGAGGGAGAAAGAAGATAGGAATATTAATTAGACCTGAGATGGCGTGGTTAAGGTCATATCAAGGTCAAATTAAATTTTTTAAATGAACATTTTTTATTACGTATTTTTATAATTCTAGAGATTTTTTTTTAAACACTATGATAAAGTATTTTTTCATTATTTAATATCAAAATATGTCAGATTAAGATATAAAATAACTCGAGAAATACTTAACGAAAAAATACTTTATTATAGTGTTTCGAAAGGTCTCAAGAAGGACCGCAAGAATATGTAATAAGAAATATAGGTTTCCATTAAAAAAATTCAATGTGACCTTGACAACGCCATCTAAGGTCTAATATTCCTAGCCTCTTTCCCCTTCCAGAACCAAACAACTTTTGTCTAAAAAATTTTCTTCTAAAACTTACAGGTTTTAAGATATTTGAGTAGATAAATTAAATTGAGCCACCTTGTTACATGATCTTTACATGAATAAACTGCCTGCCTTCAAATGTAACTTCGATAAAAAAAAAAAAAAAGTAAAATTGTGCAAAATGCAAAGAAATCCCGCGATTTTAGACTCACTTGTCTCCTTTCGTATCTCGATATAGGATCTTCAGAGATGCTAGAAAGGAAGAAAGGTTTTTCGCGAAAGTGCTGGCAGTTTTTCGCGCGAGGAATCATTCGGCGAGGAAAGAGATACAGTTTGTCGCCCCCTCGTACCTGCGAGTACACCCTCGGAGAGCGTGTGGGAAAAGGGAGAGCAAAACGAGGGTATGTCGTAGGGTTGTGGGAGAGGTAAACGGTGGGTGGGAGGGGGGAGGAGAGGGCAAAGAGGTGGATCAAGAAGCATGAATGGAAGCGGAATGCGTGCTGGCTATCGCACGGCCTATGTCAGCCTTTCGTGACCTCTCGCGACCGCGGTTCTCAACTCGCGTTATATCCCGCACTTTGCGAACTTTACACCTGCTCGAAACTCGCGAATAGCGTAACGCAAAAGAGTGTGCGCGAAAGAGTAATCAAGAGTTAAGTAGTACAGCGTCTTATAAGCACGACTTGTTCGAAAGAATGGATTCTATTTTATCCGATATCATGTACAAGTCTAAAGTTTTGAACTCTCGTAGGAAAATTTTGTAAATAAGATACGTGTTATAAAAAGATTTTTATATCTCGCGACAGATGAAATAAATAAATTAAAAATTATCATAAAATTTTAATTATTATTAATTATATACTGCAATAACTAGGGAAACCAATAGGAGAGAGAGAGAGAGAGAGAGAGAGAGAGATTTAGGGTACTTATAATTATATTTAGAAACTATAATTTAAAATGAGATCTAAATAAAATAGATATTTTTAGAAAAAAAAAAGATTTTCTTTCACGTGTACATAATCTTACTTTGCCTATTTCGTCTCTTCATGGCGAATAATGAGAGAGACGAAATTGTTACCCATCGACTTATATGAGATTCGGGAGATTCCAAAATTTTCCATCTCGAGGGTGAGAATGAGGGACGGTAAACACAGCTTGACAGATGGCACATAGATTTATGCGGCCACGTGCTCCGTAATTCGTTTCGTGGTCGACGAGGCCGATTCCGCGATCCCACGCATACATCCGTGCTCTATCTCGACTTCGAATCTGCACCGGTCCTTCGCGCGTGTGGAGATAAAGGAACCAAAGCAAATAAGAGATAAAAGGGAAGGGAGGAAGGAAGGGAAAAAAAAAAAAAAAAAAAAAGATCGACGCGTGCGAATTTCATGTATTCACGTGAAACGTTCCAGTTTCTCCATGGCGCGCCTATATCGACCGACGAGGATAATCCTCCCCTCCCCTCCCCTCCCTCCCCCAACCTCTTCCCGTTTCTGTATCGATATGTTCGCATGAATTTTTCACGATTCATGCCGGGATATACTTTTGGAACGGGAAAAATTTTCCTCGACTAGATACTAGACCTCCCCATATTCAGCGCATTCCCGATCCAGTCGCTCGCTCATTCGCCGAGTCATTAATTGCAGCCTGGAATTATACGAAAGTATAGCTTTTATTTATATATATATATCGGGTGTCTGTCCCTAAAGATCCGAGCAAATACCTCACAAGTGTTTGAAGTTATAAGAAAGTTTAATAAGAGAAATTAGTACAGTTTTCAGTCCGCAATAAAGCATGTAAAAAAATTTTTTTTTTTACTCGGTAACCTTTTAAAGATCACCATCTTTTTTTTAAATGGTCACCCTATATTTTTTTTTATTGCATATTCTTATAATCCTTCTTGAGACCTCTTCAAAATACTATAATAAAACATTTTTTCATTAAGTATTTTTCGAGTTATTTTATCTCTTAATTTGACATATTTTCATATAAATATATTTAATTTTCGATAATTTTACTGATAATACTTTTATGTATTACTTATGTAATACTTTTATGTACGGAATAATGAGAAAAATCAGTTGAAGTAAAAAAAGAACATAATTTTTAAGAAAAATTATGCAATTATATGCAATAGATTTCTTTTTCAGACATTTAGGGACGTACACTCATATATATAATTATCGTTTAACAAATAATATTTTATAAATGACGGCTTGTTTGACATTACAATTTAATAATATCAAAGAATCGAGAATTATTTTATTTTGATTTCAAAACCATATCACGTGTAATCGAAATCTTCTATCCCTCTGTGCTCTGTCGTTATGCACCGAGAGAGAAAGAGAGAGAGAGAGAGAGCTCTCCTTACGAGTAGGAAAGAGAGATCGGCCAATCTTCGACTTGGGCCAAGACGCAGGCATGCAAACGAGCGGTTTATCGTCGGTGCGTGTGCACGCGAGTCGCGTTTGCTCGTACGCGAGAGCTTCAGAAGGGGTTGGGGAAGGAACGGGGCGGGGGGGGGGAGGGAGGGAGGGAATCGCGTACGGAGAACCGCTGACCCGCGCGCGCCGCGTGTTAATGAATATTTTTTTCATTCAACCGCGCCCTGGCCTACATTTCAAATGGAAGCACACGACGGTGAGCGAGCAGCCGGGACGGGAGTTAGCTCCCGCTTTCCGATACGCAATGGCTCGTGAAAAAAAAAAAAAAAAAAAAAAAAAGGAGAAGAAAAAAAAAACGAGGGAGAGATCGGGGGTGGAGGGAGGGTGAGTGTATCCACGGAGGAGAGAAGGGTGGAAAGGGGAGGGAGGGAAGGAGGGAGGGGGGAGGGAGGGGCACAAGCTTTCGGGGAGCAGGAACGGAGGTCAAAGAGGATAGGCAGCCCGCAAATTTCACCCGACCTAGTCGTGATTTTCTCGTTACCCTCGTTGTACAACCCCCGTTTCCATCCGTTTCCTCTCTCTGTCTCTCTCTTTCTCTCTCTCTCTCTTTATTCTCCTTCCCCCTCGCCCCTTTTTCTTCGTTCTCGCATGTGCGTATCTCTCACCCGGCGTCTTTCAATAATGCATATGTGTATTTAAAGTCGCGTGACGGACGATCGTGAACGGTTGATTGGATGAATTAATGTCTCTCGACTCGCGAAGAATTTGAGTATTGTTTTTCTATCCGGCTTTTCTATTCTATCGTCGATGGTGATCTCCCAGTTTTTCCGATGTTTTTGGAAATGCGCATTTCATTTAAAAAGACGAGTGTAATTAATGACGAAGAGATATTTAAGCATCTCGATTATATCTTGATTAAACTTTTCCATCTATTAGCGATTTGCCTGATGATTATTCGCCTGACATAATCAGCTGATGGAAAAATTAATGCACTTAGCTTGCGCTCAGATTCAGATTCGTCATGTCATTTACATGATTTAAATACATAATAAGTAGCGATAAACAGTGTTAAAAAAAAATATATATATATATTTAAAAATATTCTGCTATATAATTATACATTTTAATTTACATTCCGAATAAAAACTTTTGAGATAAGTATTTCTTCAATTATTTGATTCTTGGAGAGAGATAATCATTACATTCTATAAATCTGAAGAGAGAATTCTTGAATATTTGTGATTATTTCATCATTTTAAATAATAAATTTATAAATAAAATATTTTTGTGATAAACGAAATATAAAATATAAATAAAATATAATAAATGTAAACATTAAAATAAAATAAAATCTTTATTTTTCATACATTTCTTTTTCTGTTTAATATTATAAGACGTTGATAAATTTCTATTATAAATAACTTCTCTTTACACATTTTACATTTACGTAAAATAATAAATGTATATTACGAATCATCGCGTTTTTAAGTAAAGATAAACTCGTATATAAATATTCGATAATGCTTCGCAAAGTATCGTATAAAGTGCAATAGGCATTCAATTTGCTTATATTCACTATTGCTTATTCATTCATTCATTCGTTTATACACTCGTCCATTTATTTGTTGTCTCAATCTATCACATATTTATTTGTTCGAGCCAGTCGTATGCATTCTTTTTCTTTCTCATTTTATAATCGAAATGCAACGGATAAAGCACGGTGAAGCCTTTATTTAATAAATTGTACCGCGATCTAAAACAATAAAAAGCACTTCAAGACACATCTACTAGTGATTAATCAATTAATGTATGAATACATATACATTATATATATTATATTACTCGTTAATTAAATTATTTGACTACATATATAGTCAAATAATTTAATTTTTCAATATTAAATTGTTTCATTCTCTTTATTTTGACAGCTGGCTGACATCCTGAGCATAAATTTGTGCTTTGATTAGATTGGTTGATTGGCATCGAGAATTAATGAACTTAATTTTTTCCGCTGGCCTTATTCAATTTATATGGAAAAATAATTAAATTGTTTTTAAAGGAGAATTATATTTCGTCTTCACGCCTCTTGTCCTGCTCTGCTCGAGGAACTTTAAAACGTATTCGAGGTAAACAAAACATTCAGTATTTACCATCGAACTTTCGGAAAGAAAAAAAACTCTATTTTCATTACCGTGAATTAACAAAATTTTTTTATCACCGTGAGAAAAAGAGAGAGAGAGAGAATAAATATTTCTCACGTAAATTCAAGAAAGTCACGAAGATAGATTTTTATCCGGGTTTTTTATTAGAGATAATTTCGCTCTAAACTATTTCATATGCACTCGAATTTTTGCAGAGAGACGAATTAAGCCGTGCGAAAGTAAATTCGGCGCATCGCAATTAGAGCCGAGAGGGCTGCGAAATGGGGGGGGGGGAGGGGAGTGGTAATCCAAGAAGGGGGTTGTTTAACGCGGTATCAAGCGGTCGCCGTTAAGCCGGTTTGCGCCGCCTAACAGGATCGTTAAAATGACAGTAATGTTGCCAGCGAGAGTCGAAGCGGGACGGACGGACGGACGGATGGACGGACGGACGGACGGACGGACGGACGGACGGACGGAGGAGTTATACGTCAAAATTAACGACCGCCCGCCACTGCCGTCGTCCCGATTCACCGCTGCACACTCTATCCCTCTGACGGAGTTGTTAATTATCGGCACTTCCGCATACGCTTTCTCCTCTCTCTCTCTCTCTCTCTCTCTCTCTCTCTCTCTCTCTCTCTCTCTCTCTCTCTCTCTCTCAACTTCCGCGAGATTTAGGTCCCGCTTCCAACTTGATTAGGAGCTCGAACTTTTGATTCTCTTTAAAGGAATGATAAAAACGCATTTTAATTTCCTTAATCGCAATTGATTTATAACAAATTTATTTATTTATTTATTTATTTTTTTTTCTTTTTTTTATCAGGGGAATAACGTATACTTGTGCGTTATTTAAAAAAAAAAAAAAAAAAAAGATAATTAATCAGTTTAAGAAAGCTTTATTGCGCCAGTGTAAAGATAACTTCTCTCACAAAAAGATAAGCGCGCGCATTTAATCCTGGTAACTCTGGTATTATTATCGGATTATCCGGGAGTAATTTCAACAAAACCGATTCCGTTTGCGGAGGAGCAGCGCGGCGCGTGTCGCGTTTAATCGCATATTTATTCACGAACGCTCTTGGCGAGATATCACTCTCTCTCTCTCTCTCTCTCTCTCACTCACTCTCACTCTCTCTCTCTGCGAAATTTTTCTAATGCTAATTGCGTAGCGGCTTTAACGACGATAAAAAGCGAGCGAAACGTTTGGACAAACGGTCATATCCTCTCGTCAGAAGAAATGTCGCACCGACAAAAGAGATGGTTGTTTTTTTATCCGAATCTCCTAGAATGTTGCTTTAAATTAGCGAAAAATATAATTGCAAATTACTGTGATTAAAAAATGCGTACAAGATACGATAAAAAATTTGTCGCGTATTATTGCGTGTAATATTCTTTTAGCAAAAATTTGTTTACTTTCAGGAAAAAACCTGGAATCCAGGAAATTTTTTTCTACCTGTAGGTGTCAGGGAATTTTCATAAAATTTTATTGGGACTCGTGGAATTAAAAAAAAAAAAAATTCTCTAATCATTTTGCTCTATAATGTATAAGCAGTAGAAATAAATAATAGATATAAATTAATAAATAAATTAAATTATAATTAATTTATAGATAATAAAATTTTTATTTTAACAAAAACTGTCCCCCCTTTTTTTCCCAAATAAATTTAGCACTTGAAACGCGTGCAATAAAAAAAAAAAAAACTTAATTTAGGAAATTGTATTTAAAAAAATTTTTTTAATATTTTCTTTACCTAGAATTTTGAATAAAAATAGAATTTTTTTGAGTAGACATCCTTCTTGTATTATTTACGCTGTTTGTCAGTATATTGTCAATTTTAATGGTCATAATTTTTTTTCTATTAAAAATAATTTATATTTATAATTTTTTCAAATTTATACTCATGAGTAAAAAGTAATTAAGGCATTGCGTAAACAAATGCTCTCACGTATTTAAGATAATATTAATCAAATTGGTATTATTTTTCTATCAAGTTTGTACATTATTATGTCTGTAATAGAATTTTATTTGTTGCGAATTAATACAATAATCTGAAAAATCGGCATCGATCGAAACAACTTGCGACTTGGTTAATCGACATTGCCTAATTAATACGCGGATCTAATTACCTAATGATAAACTTAACAGATAAACGTCAACATCAAGCAGCAAACATACAAATATTGATCATTGATTATAAACTTGCGGTCGCACATTGATCTATTTCTCGCGGTACGCACAGGCAATCAAATTCTCCCTTGCAATTACATGATGCAGATTTGAAAAACCGACATTCAATAACATATAATATCGTATACTGAATAATAAACTTTTATTTATATTTTTTCCAATATATATTCATATATATTTTTTATAACATTAGAGATGGATGATAATTTTTTTGCACGACTTATTAATAATTTTAGAGATCTTTCAACAGGGATATAACTTAGGAAAGAATGCATTATAATTTAAAAATAGAAAGGTTTTTCTTATGATATTAATAAATAAATAATAAATAAACAATAAGGAATTCAAAAGATACATTTTTTAACAGGATTTTACTGTGCATAGATTTTTGACGTTTGACATCTTAAATTTTACTAATCTTTCTATAAATTTACTTTCTAGATTAAATGTTAGAGAAAAGATACCAAGATAGATTTTCTAAACCGGCTCTCTATTTATCGGTGATTAAACACGCTGCACTTTTTATCAGATAACTGATATGAACTTGGTCTGCTTACTTAGTTTACTTATCAGAAGCACATAGCTTATTGGTAGCCCGTTTATATACCGAGTCGACTTGCATCGAGTTCCCAAAGCTTTTTTTTCTGTGATTTTTTGACGAGTTACAATCAATTTAAATAAGAATAAGTGTTTATTATAATATTATCTTAATTTGTTTAATTTCTATTTTTGTATTTATTGCTTCTAGAGAAAAGTTATATTTGATATTTTATAAAACGATATTTTATAAAATAGATATTTTATAAAATTTACACTTTGTGTGTTTAATATATATTGATATAATCTAATATTTTTTTTGAAATGTCAATTTTTGTGTATCAGTTTGAAGAATAGAAATAAATATTTTATTGACTGATTTTATCGCATATTTTTTTTTGTATCTTGAAAAAAAGTATCGCATAAAAATTTTGGTTTTAAAGATAAAAGTAAAAGCTTTATTAAAACTCTATATCGGTTTTTCATAATCAATTTCTCAATGTTTATCTTCTTTTAAAAAGGGTATTGTTATTTGTTTAAAAAAAAAAAAAAAAAAAAAAAAAACATGCAATAAAAAGAGATTATAATATTATTAAAACTGCCGTACAATATAAAGAGCAATCTCTAATATAAATAATCTGTTGAAAAATATAAATTTTTATTATATAAATATCTTTTATTATATAAACATCTTTTATTATTTGAATATTATATAAATATTTGTTGGAAAATATAAATTTTTATTTAAAACATTTAATTAAGGGATAAAATGAAGAAATAAAATAGTATACATGTATCGCTTTGGGTATATCCTCCCCCCCTCCCCCTCCCCCTCCCCCCTCTTCCGTTCCTCCCCAAGTAACACATTAGTCTTACAATTCGAAACGATCGAGACTGCGTGCAAGGTGCATGAGTACTCTTCGCTAAGCTGCGTGCATTGATCCGTTTGTCTCTTGATGCTTTCAGTGAGTGGGAGGACGGGGACCGGCGGTGCGCCCCTTTACGGGCGCCTGGTGGCCGAGGAGCCCATGCCCTCCGCGGTATGCGGCGGTGCCGGTGCCGCGGGTGGCGGGGCTGCCGGCGGGGTCCCGCAGGAGACCCCCTCGGACATTCACGCCATGCAGGCCAGGATACCCCACAGGTTTCGCGATCCAGCGACGGCGCCCCTCAGGAAACTCAGCGTCGACCTCATCAAGACCTACAAACACATCAACGAGGTGAGGCCCCTTCCGCTTTATGCTCCATCGATCTTTTGTAAATCTTGTACAGATCTTCTCGCGATTTCAAGGATAGCCGCAAAAGACTGTCAAAATTAAAAAAAAAAAAAGAAAAATATTTTTTACGTTTATATTGTTTGAGAAATCAAATAAATAAATGATTATAAAAAGAATCAAAGTGTCACGAAATAATTTGGTTTTTAAATTGTTGTAATTAATATTTTTTTTTAATTTATGACAAAAATTTTTGATCGTGAATACGCTTTAAAATTAATTGTAAGAAACAAAAAAAAAAATGAATAAGAAAGAAAGAGAAATAATATTTTTCTACAATTTTTAATAAATAATTGTTGCAAGACAAATTTTTTATAGAATTAATATTAACGTTATATTTAAATAATTTTTAAATCCGTAAAAAAATTGTCAGGTTTTGCATAAACATTTTAGAAGAAATAGATAAAAATAAATAGATAAATATTTACAAGAGCCTACGAAACTTTTACTTTTGTCAATGTTTTGACATGTGACACATACATCCATTCTTCATAATAAAATAGTAAATTTATATTGTTGTTTTTTTTTCAAATATTTTGACTTAAATTTTACTAAAAAACACATATTAAGAAGAATTAGAATTTTCTTATTATTTTATATTTGAATTATGTGTAATTATTATACTATACTTGTCGCGTCAAAAATTTTGCGTCAACACTACAATTTTTGCGAAAAAAGTATTCAAAATAGCAAGGAAAGAAAGAGAGACAAAGACATCCGAGCTTACGTTATATCATGTCCCTTTTATTATTTTATTTTTTATTCGACTGTCAAAATACATATAACTGTAAAGTTTTCGGGGTTAAAAGCGATTCTCGCCCGAGCGGATTCCGAATTCTTATATCGACCAGGCACGAAGATTAAGATATCCGAAAATAAAGTTACAGGGTTTTACGCGTGCATTGTTTGTTCGGTTACTCCCACGCTTTGCGCGAGATGTGATAGATGCGCGTGTCTGTATCTGATTTATGGGAAGATAATCTATCGAAACTTATCGTGGGCCGATTGCAAAATTAGGGGGAAAGCTTAGGATGTTATGATAATGAGAGGATACGCAGAGCATACGATTAAATTAGTACCTACAAATTTCTCATTTAGGGCTAATAAATTCAAATCTTAATTTGGATGATATAATTAATATTAATTTATTATGTAAATGTTATAAAAATAATTATTTTGATCTTTCCTTGATATTGAAACTCATGTTACTTCTATCGATAAATAACAGTATATAAAAAAGATATAAAAGTGATTAGCAATTTTTTGCAACTTGTAAACAATTTATTTTGGCTATTTATATATCTCATATTTGTAGGCTGATTATAAAATAATTTTTTTACAAAAAATCC
>JBCEZV010000039.1:4073700-4095586 GCA_039654365.1 Cataglyphis livida
TATATTATATATATATTATATATTATATATTATATATATATATATATGTATATATATATATGTATTATATGTATATGTACGAATGTGTGTGTACGAGCGGTCTTTGTAAAAGTCTGTAAAGCTCACGCTCGCAAGTCTTAATTCCGAGGTCATTGGAACATGTTGCCGCGGCGGGGAAGTAAAGTAACTTAAGTTTCCTAACGTCATGTGTAAAAGCATTGTGTTCAGAAACAAATATAACTATAATATGACTGATGCGCCTGAGAGGCGATGTGCGAGCGTCCTTTGAGAATTTAAGTATGAGAGAGGTAAATGTGGTAATGTCTTGATGATGATGATGTCTCGTTTGGCGCAATGGTATGCACCACAGTCGGGACAAAAAAAAAAAAAAGAATATAAGAAATGAACGCAGAAAGCGAGGGAAAAATATGTATATGTGGATGCGTATGTACGTTTGTATGTGTGTGCGTGAGAAAGAGAGAGAGAGAGAGAGAGGAGGAAACAAAAAACCGATTTATTAAGATGAAAAAAAAAAAAAATAATAATAATTAACAAAAACTCTATACCGGATGAAGGAAAATGAACTTGTATCTAACGTGTATACATTGTCATAACATTATTATGATGATTATTATAATTATTATTATACATATAATAATGTAATTGAAAATTTGAAACGATATTACATAAGGTTAATAATAAACAAAAGCATCTTCACTTTTTGTTGTTATACTTTTTTCTTCCGCTAATATTTTATAGCGCATCCGATCCATCCTATTGTAACATGAAAAAAATTATAGTTATATACATAGATCTTTTTAACAAAATTATATATATAAAAAAATTATAGATATATTTCCTATATACATATGCGTAAATAAATAAATAAAATATATATATATATATTTTTTTTTTATTTATTTATTTATTTACGCATATGTATATAGGAAATATATCTATAATTTTTTATTTAATTTGATAAATAAATTTTTACGATGGATGTGTGAAATGATGTGTTAGAAAGAGAGGAACATTCTTTGCAAAATATATATGGAAAAAAATATATTTCTTGCAAATATTACTAAAAGTAAAATTTTAGTGAGTTTAATTTTTCGAATTTAGTTGTTGCTTTTACCAGTAAAAGATGATAATATATCAAAATAAATTTTTAAAATTCAATATATGTTTATATCAATCAATTGCACTCGTTATTTTGAAGAATATTATCTTGAAAAAGAAATTGAACAACTAAATATACACTCTCTTCTCTAGATAAATGAGGGAAATGATATATTACTTTGATAATTTAAATAAAGATAAGGTAAAGAAATTACTTTATCTAGCAACTTTTTTTAGCTATTTTATCATTTATCAGATAATAAAAAAATATTAAATTTTATTAAATATTATTACTGTATTATTACTATTATTATTACATAATAAAAAAGTAATTGCAAATTTTATATATGTATATATATATATATATATATATATAATACAATATAAACAATAACAATAACAATAACAATAACAATAACAATAACAATAAACAATAACAATAAACAATAAACAATAAACAATAACAATAACAATAACAATAAACAATAACAATAACAATAAACAATAACAATAAACAATAACAATAACAATAAACAATAACAATAAACAATAACAATAAACAATAACAATAACAATAAACAATAACAATAACAATAACAATAACAATAAACAATAACAATAACAATAACAATAACAATAACAATAACAATTACAATAACAATAACAATAACAATAATAATAATAATAATAATAATAATAATAATAAATAATAATAATAATAATAATAATAATAATAATTAATAATAATAATAATAATAATAATAATAATAATAATAATAATATAGCAATGATATTTGATATTTAATATTTTTTATTATTTGAATAATAAAATAGCTAGAAAATATTGTTTATATATATATATATATATATATATATATATATATATATATAACTAAATAATTTATATTGAAAAAATATATATTGATCTCAATTAATCGCGCGCCATTTTTCAAAATAAATCGCCAGCAATTTGCATGTGTATAAATGAAATAACTCTAGTCAATTCCGAGAGAGATCACTAGTGCTGTTTTCTGCAAGGCAATATGTCTATCTCGTGGGATAAGAAAGCGTGTCAATTATTATAGTGCTTCAATTTTTTGGCGATCACAGGCGGACGGATGGCATCCACGTCAAGCTAATCGCGCGTAATTAATCGCTGTTGGTGGAAAATGAGCTTCTCCGTGAAGAAAACTGGCGGTAGAATGTGGCACGAGGCACGCAAGCAGGAGAAAAAGATCCGTGGCATGCTGGTCGATTATCGGCGTAGAGCGGAACGTAGACGGGACTACTATGAGAAAATTGTAAGGCTCGCGAAATATACACTTTTGACGTGTGTAACAAGTTACTTCGTGTAATCTACGGAGTTAAAAAAAAAAAAAACATTTAAATTATTTTTTTATGAAAAATACCTCTTATCGCTCTTAACTTTCAATATACTAGAGTAGTCCATTAAATTTTTTTTTTTTTATGTTTTCTCTGTCTCTGTCTCTTTCTGCTTTTATATCTTTTATATTAAAAATTAAATTAACAAGGAGAAATATTGTCGAAATAATAATAATCGAATATTGTTGTTTAGAAATCAGATCCTACGCAATTTCTTCAATTACATGGTAGACCATGTAAGATATATCTGGATCCAGCAATAGCTGCTGCAGGTGCTAGTCCTGCAAACATGTAAGTTGTGATAATCAAGCACTGCAGCATGATTAACTCATTAATCAAATGAAAAAAGTTTATTTTATTCGTAGGATGCCATGGCAGAACAATGATGACAATCTCATAGATCGTTTTGATGTACGAGCACATCTCGATTGGATACCAGAGGCACCTGATACTATTGATGTTGATATTGCTTTGACAAGTGAAGATAGACATATCAATTATGAACGCTATCGTATAATTGTACAAAATGAATTTCTAGGTGGTACGTTGCTTGTCTTCCTCGTTAAGATTTTTTGATAGTTTTTCTTGTATCTCTAACTAAACATTTTTCTGTTTAGTGACTGAGGAAAAGTTTCTTCATCAGATACATTTGGAAGAACAATTTGGTTCATCTACAAAATTGGATACCACAAAGGATAAGAAAAAATCTGCTAATAATGCTGCGATCGGGTATAATTACGAAACGGAAGAGCCGATACCCGAGCCAGTAAAATCGGGAGATTCAATAATATCGGAAGAAAAGGGAGATGATGAAGATAGTGATATAGATTTAGGTATAATTATTTTATTTTACACAATATTTTTTTGATTTATTTTGAAACAATATTGGAAAAAAGGAATAACATTTTTTAATATAACATTATTTTTTATTAGATATATGCGTAGATGTATCTCAAATAGAACCATCTCAAGCACATGAGATGAATCTGGTAGCTCAAAAATATGGACTTTTGGGTGCTGATTACTTTAGCTTTTTAACACAAGATTTTGAAGAAGCTGAAACCTTGCGACAAGCTCGAAAGCAGGAGGAGGAGAAAGCTATGTACTCGGTAAATGGTTATGTTAATTTTAAAAAATATTAATATATAATATAATAAATATTGAAAATATTATTCTGATATAAAAATTCTATTGTATATTTATTTTTACTTTATGTAGGGTCGACGATCGCGTAGAGAACGGCGTGCATTTAGAGAAAAAAAAATGATAGGTCGCGTTATGAGTCCTCCAAGGTAATAATTTATTATATTTTCTTGAATCTATTTTACATGTTATTGTATTATTGTATTATATAAATCTTTTTTTCTTCAGTTATGCAGCTAGAGAGAGTCCAGAGTATAATCCTTATAGAAAATCTTCTTCCAAATCACGATCGCGATCCGCATCGCCTGTAAATACCGGACAGATTACTTATATCACGAGCTTCGGTGGGGAGGAAGAGAGTCATGGAAGCACATCACATTTGTCTTCGTCGAATTCGAGAAAAGTCAATTATTCATATCTTAGACGACGAAGATCGGATAGCCCTGCTTTTAACGAGAAAACCGTTACTAGGAAAATATCCAAATCTAGATCAAGAAGTTGTTCACGCTCCATTAGTAGAACTAAGTCTTATAGGGTACATGATAAAAAGCGAAGTGGATCCAGAATAAGTTCTAGGTAAGTGTTGCAAAAGAATAAGAAAATCATTAAAGCATGGATAACTTTAAAAAAATTGAATACATATGTTAATGTATAATATGTTCAATTTTTTCAATTTGTTCTTGTATTTTAGATCTAGAGGTACGCGTTCGAGAGTTCGAAAGTACACAAGATCTCGAACAAGAAGTCATTCTAGACGATCACGAACGCGAAGCAAATCACGCTCGCGTTGCAAAAGTATCAGTAGATCTCGATCGCGTTCAATTTCTCGATCGAAGACGAGGTCTAGATCCCGTTCGCGTTTGAAGAAGTTGAGGAGCTCATCCTCAAGCAGTGTATCCAAGTCAAGATCGAGATCTAAATCACGTAACAGAAGCCGTTCACGGGATAGCTATCGAAAGAAACGTTATTCGCCGTCAAAATCGAGATCCAAATCTCGTTCGAGATCAAAATCTCCATCGAGATCTAGATCACGGTCGAAGAGTCAATCCAGTTGTAAACGATCGCGAAGCGACGATAATAAGATACCAGCACTGCCAAGGTAAAAATTTTATGCAAATTTTGTCGAGCGTTAATGTAAACTCTATATAAAATTTATTGTTTATTTTATTTTATTTTATTTTTTTTAATGTAGGTATTATGGTCGTCGCGGAAAATCGTCAAGCCTCGAACTGGAGTTGTCTGATAATGAAGAAAAATCCAATTCAACAACATCCAAGACATCGATTAATACAAGCATGTAAGCAACAAACGCGATTTTGATTAGTAATATATTTAACATTATTAGTATATAAATTTTTTAAAATCTTTAAATATTTTTATTATATATTTTTTCTTTATGATTGTGTATTTTTTTATATTAAAGGATTTTCTTCTCGTTTAATAATAATAATAATAATAATATAATAATAATAAAAATAATAATAATAATAATAATAATAATAATAATAATAATAATAATAATAATAATTTCAGGAACAAGCCAAAAGCAGGGTTAAGTACAAATTCTGGTGTCGGACACAAAGTCAGTAAGAACCATAACGCTTTCTTAGTCACTTAACGCGCAGAGAATAAAGACAGAACATACTCTAAATAAGTACCATCCAAACGGGGAGCCTCAACAAAGCGCTTCTCGTTTTCGTTGTTGTATTACGTAATTGACGTATCGATGTATATTTTACGTTTTTATTTGATATTTTATTTTTAATATACTTTAGAACACATTTTGTTAGAGAGCTAAAGAAATCAAAATTTCCATATGAACTGTTATGATATGCACATAATATAAAGTATTACCCGACGAATTTAAATTCAATTATAGTTGTACACAATGCTATTATTTTTTTTTTAATTTTATAGCTGATAGCTGCATTCTACTAATCATTCAATAGAGGAAATAATAACTTTTATTATATGTATATTCAGTTATGTTCTAGAACTGATAATATAATATGTTATCAGTGCATATAAGTGTACATATTGATTTATATATATAGTGGATTAGACATTTAAATTACGCCAAAAAGGCTAATACTTAGTTATACTACTTTTAAGAGTTTTAATCTTTCAGTCATCGAAAACTACACCTCAGGAGCGGCTTAAGAAGAAAATGCAGGCCTTGTTAAACAGGCAATGTAAGTTAACATGCAGTCAGAAAAAACTCTATTATTATATATTATCAGAGAAAACTAAAAATGTATTTTTTTAGATAAAGCAGACAAGAAAGCTGAACAATTGAGAATCGAGAAGATGGAGCAACAACGACAAGATCGAGAAGATGAAATACGAGAAATGTCTTTGAAACTTCGTAGAAAGTAAATAATTTTTCTATATTTCTTGTGTGACATGCAGATACATTTACTTGAACATTTACTCATATTGATTTCATTTTATCTCTCGCAGACAGAGAGAGCGGAGACATCGTTACGAAGGCCACAGTTCTGATACGCGTTCTTCTGCGTCTCGTACACCGAGTCCGAGCCGTAGTAGTCCAAGACACCATGTACGTCGTGAGAGACGTGACGTGGACAATGATCGTGAACGGGAGCGGGAACGGGATAGAGAGAGAGATCGACGCGATGATCGCGATCGGAATCGAACTGAATCACGCAGAAAATATAGAGATTCGCCGCTTCGTTCGCTGAGTCCGAGGAGCAGTCGGTAAAAAGTCTTCTCTGGATTTTGATTAAGTTTGAATTGCACCGAGAATACGCGATGCGTATGCTCTAAATGCTATGCACATACTAGTCGATTGTATTTCTATTAATTAGTATGTACTAATCACATAATACACATGGAAAAAAATTATTTAACCATAGATCAATGTTTATTTTGCAATTGCATTGATGCCATTGCATCTGGATAAAATAAAATAAGTTTGCATACTGCTAATTATGCTATTTTCCATTATTTCAGAGGCCTAGTCGACTACTGACTTCAGGATACCATAGAATACAGTTAATCTTCCATCCAAATAATTTGAAACATCGCGAATATTTTCTGTACAACTGCATTCCTTCCTTGAGCTATTATTGACTGCTTAAAAATTTATGTCACGAAGAAAAGGTATATGAAATAATGTATTACACATAAAAGGAATTGTTCTAAAATATGCGTCATATGAATTATATTTTGACTTAATCCGCTTTATACATATATTACAACTGAAAGAATATTTATATATAATTTATGCATATTTACATATATAAGAATAGAAGAACCAATGTAAAAATAATTGCATTCTTACGTTGTGTATTAGTGAAAGCTATATAAAAATAATTAATGTTATTATTACAAGGAAATCATGTTTATAATTCGTATTTCACATGAATGAAGCAAGAGTGGACGGATGAATAATATGGATTCTTGTATCAAAAGTATACCATTGTATTTTAGAGTTGAATGCACTTTGCTATCTTATTATATAGATACATTATTGTTAGATAATTATTCAACAATAAAGATACTCGTTACTCAGCAGGAGACAAATAGTGATTCTTTTTCATGCAACCATTTACATAAGTGTTTATTTTATTAATAATTTATTATATTAATAATTTAGTTTCATAAGTTTTTTATATTAATACTTTTACCTTATGTAAGTTATATTACCTACTTATTAATTTTCATTATTAAAGACTGCTTCAGTGCGCATAATGTAATTGAGAGATTAATAAGTCTGTTTTTGCATTTGTGAAAAAAAAATCCTAAACTTATAACATAGTGCAATTTTTCACATATGAATATGACTTACTAGAATTACATTATTTAACAATTTATCATACACTGATCATGTTGTATAGTAATTATAATTATAATTCTAAACAGCATAAATCATTTACTATTATTCATATATACGTATATATACACACCTATATATATGTATATATATATATGAATGTGTACATATGTGTTTATTAAAGATTTATTATATGGTACAAAGGATTTCCTTATAAATCCTCACTTTTAGACTTTTATCTTGCTTTTTTATATGTGTGTATGCAGTACATATGATTGCATCAGAGTTATCTCTGATTTTTTTTTGAGAGTGAATGAAAGATTACCTATTCGTCAAAAACTTATTGAAAAGATAACAAATAATGGCATTAATAAGATTTGCAATTTTAACTGGTATGTACTATATATATACACTTTATATTAAAATTAAATCTATTTTAATGAAAGATTATACAATATTTAACTACGTACATATTTTTAAGGTTACATATGACATTACTCTTACAATTAGTTATTAATAATCTTTCTATTTCTCTTATGTATTTTATAGAATTATGCATTTTATAGAGTTATGTATTATATATATAAAGTATTATATTTTTTTCATATAATTTTTCAAAAAAAAAAAAAAAAATTAAAATATGTATATATTATTCTCTTATAATTATTTAGTAAGCGATACTTGTGCAAATGGTGAGAAAGTAGATGAAAGTGGTCCTAGATTGGTAGCACTTATCAGCGATACAAATTCGACAGAAAATGTACTTAAAGGAGAAATTTCTTGTACCGCAATTGTGCCAGATGATGAAGCTTTGATAATGGTAGCTACATGGATATACTTTATATACTTTATTTTTTATATAATGTATTTTAATTTATTATATTTGTATAATGCAGCAACATTTAATTGATTGGAGCGATGGAAATAAAGCTGATGTCATTCTCACTACTGGTGGAACTGGATTTTCTAAAAGAGATGTTACACCTGAGGCCACTAAAAAAATTATACATAAAGAAGCTCCTGGAATGTCTTTAGCAATGTTCATGTCAAGTTTAAAAATAACACCAATGGCTATGCTTTCTCGGTAAAGCTATTTCTATTCGTTGTGTATCTTTAAAATTATGTAATCTTTAAATTTTTAATGTATTTTCAGAGCTGTATGTGGAATAAGAAATAAAACACTGATCATTAATTTGCCTGGCTCAAGTAAAGCTGCAACAGAATGCTTGAGTGCAATTGCACCTGCAATACCACATGCAGTAGATTTGATTTTAGATAACAAAATAAAAATTAAAGATACACATAATATTGTCCAACATACTATTACAATTTGTTTACATGACAAGTCTTGCACAAATCTGGTAAGACACTTGTTACAAACAATAATAATTAAATATATTGTTTTTAATAAAATAATATGTATGTGTGCTTATGTGAAAAATAATTATTTGTGTGAACATAATTATTTTATTACAGATAAATTTCGAAAATGTGGCAACACGCCTCAGAGAATCCCCGTTTCCTATGATTTCTGTAAAAGAAGCAATAACAATGATTCGTAATTCTGTAGAAAAGAAAAGAGAAATCGAAATTATAAATGCAAATGATGCTTATGGCAGAATATTATCCGAAGACATATATTCCAATTGTGATTTACCACCATTTAGAGCTTCTATTAAAGATGGATATGCGGTATTAGCGAGCGACGGAACAGGCAGCAGAAGAGTGTTATATGGTGTTAAAGCAGGGAATATAGTAAGTTTCAAGAATAAGTGCTTATTGCAAAAAGCGCTATAAGATCTATAAGAAAAAACTTTTTTAGTCCACACTAGTCTCTCTTATACCTGGCACTTGTGTACGTGTGAATACAGGTGCACCCATTCCCGATGGTGAGCGATTTTAACTGCACATTACATTGATTTATTAAAGTATCTACTACTATTTTTATTTCTGATCGTAGAAGCGACAGCAGTTGTACAAGTTGAGGATACAAAGTTAATATCAAAGAGTTCTGATAATATGGAGGAAGAAGAGATCGAGATAATGACTCAACCGAAAGATGGACAAGATATTAGGTATATAACTCTATTATTATTAGTATTATTAGTATTATTTTTCATATTTTTTTTTTGGAATAAATTTTATTAAACCATATATTTATTTTTTACTCATGTTGTTGCAGACCTATTGGTTGCGACATAAAAAAAGGAAGTTTAGTTTTAAATTTGTACACAATTATCGGTCCAGCGGAGATGGGACTTCTGGCAGCTTGTGGCTGCAAACAAATTACTGTTACTAAACTTCCAACTATAGGTATATTGTCTACCGGAGATGAATTACAAGAAGCTGGAGAATTTTTGAGACCGGGACACGTTTATGATAGTAATAGAATTACTCTAATTACCCTATTAAAAGAAAACGGTTTTAATCCTCTGGATCTTGGAATTGTGATTGATGAGTAAGTAAATCGAAATTTGTAATGTTTTCTGCTCATCTTGGTGTAATAATTACATTATTTAATTTATTGTAATTTTATTTAGACGATTTAATTTATTAAATATAATAATTATAATTGATATATCACATTACATTAATATAATTATTATTTTATAGTGAGTCTACTATGGTATGCAAAATCTTAGAAGCTGTAAAAAAGGTAGATGTAATTGTGACAACAGGTTCTGTGTCCATGGGCGATAGAGATATGTTAAAACCTATTTTACAGACATATTTTAAAGCTACTATACATTTTGGTACTTCAGCTTTTTTTTCTTTTATTTATCAAAAGTTAAAGATTTTTTAGTGGGAATAAATAAAAAATATTTTTTTTTTTAGGTCGTGTAAACATGAAACCGGGAAAACCGACGACATTTGCGACGTGTATGTGGAATGACAGAAAGAAATATTTTCTCTGTTTGCCAGGAAATCCAGTATCCGCTACTGTTACCGCACGCTTATTTCTTTTACCTCTTCTAAACGAGATGCGCGGGGATTTTTCCGAACCCATCGTAATACAAGCTAAGGTTTGTGAGATTATTTTTATATTTCGCAAAACGGAAATGCATGATGCGTATTATTATGCATGTATATGTTCTAGTTGATGTCATCATATAATTTGGATCCGCGTCCTGAGTACGCAAGAGTGATCCTAAAATGGAATGACAATGAAGCATTCCCGGAAGCGTACAGTACGGGAAATCAAATCAGCAGTAAGCTACTTAGTTGTAAAGGCGCTAACGCGCTTTTAATGCTACCGGGACGAACAGCGGAGAAACAAATGTTGAATAAGGGTGATCTTGTACCAGCGATGCTTATAGGTTTTAAATAATCTCTATCAAGATATCGCGAGCAAAACTAGGATCAAAAATATATTCAATATTCTTATTTTTTACTCTCACACATTTTATTATTATACATATAATACATATAAGTATATTTTATTATGTATATATTTATTATATACATAATTATACAAATAGGCATAACATAAATAAAATAATATTTTATTACATATTAAAGTTATACATACATCAGATGCAATCATGCACTTTTGCTGTTGCACTACTTTTTGTACACATACACACACACACAGTACTTTAAATATGTAAACAATTTCAATACCTGTAAAATGTAATTTTTACACTATTACTTATTTTTTTCAACTTTTTTCCAGCCCGATCTGTTTTTTTATAACCGTATTACATCATTTTTTATAATCACAAAAAATATTAATGTAATAACAATTTTAATTTATATTTTTTTCTAATAGAATCTCACTGCAAATGTTTAATGTTGCATGACATTTTGAATCGTTGCGCCAAATAGTAGCCAATTAAAAATAGGAATAGCTTTTCCGTTTCTTTTGTCATGTGATCACTGATCAGCTGATAGCAGGAAGCGCGGCGCTGTCACTCAATATGGTTGCTCGCAGAATCGCTCTTCCGCGATATCAACAGTTTATTACGCATCTTTATTTTCTAATTAATCAATCCCAGTTTGCGTATACACGACCGACATATGTTCTTCAAGAGTATACGGCATTTAATTTGCGCAGAGTTGACAGATAAGTTCGCATCGATATTAAATACGTTTTACTGTGAGCGACGTTTGTTAGGTTAGACTACATATTTGTATACCGAGTAAATCGGGATGAATTGTTTCTACAAAAGCGTTTCGCAGACAAGAAGCCTGCGCACTAACTGCACGCTATTGAAAGAGACGCCACGGAACTTGAAAGGCAAGAAACACAGTTCGCAATTATGGTTAATGAGGCAAATACGTGATCCTTATGTGGAGAAGGCGAAGCAGGAGAACTACAGATGTAGAAGTGCCTTCAAGCTTCTGCAAATCAACGATAAATACAAAATTCTCAGTCCAGGTCAGACTGTGATTGATTGCGGAGCGGCACCTGGTAGCTGGACGCAAATTGCCACCAATCTGACCAATGCACACGCCAAAAATGAGGGTCCCGTTGGCAAAGTATACGCTATTGATAGACTACCATTTTATCCTGTGGAAGGTGCAACTGTTTTGGGAAATATGGATTTTACAAAAGCAAAGACGCAGGAAACTTTACATAAATTATTGCAAGGTAATAAGGCTGATGTTATTTTATCCGACATGGCTCCAAATGCATCCGGTATAAGAGAAATAGATCACGATAATATAATATTATTAGCGTACGCGGCTTTGAAATTTGCATTGCAAATTACTAAAGTGCACGGTGTGCTTGTTATAAAAGTTTGGGACGGCGGTAAGTCTCAAGAGCTGGAGCAGAATCTATTGAAATTTTACAATAACGTTAAAGTGGTCAAGCCTGACGCAACGAGAGATGAATCGACGGAAAAATTCTTCTTGGCTAGAGGATTTAAAGGTCTCAAGACTAGTTGATTTTTATTAGAATCCATAGGTATATATTAATTCTCTATTGTAGGACATGATGATGTGCGGACAGGTTGTATAAATAAAAGTATACAATAATTTTGATATCATACGGACAGAGCGTATGTATTTTTTTTACAACTCCTTTCACTTTGTTATCTAACAGGCGACCTTGCACAACACGACAAATGCAATAATATACATCGATATAGTACGCTATAAATAATACAATACAGTTACACAATTAATACGCATCGGGACGTTGTTGTTAACACTTACTTATATTATGCCTATATTATGCTATGCCTATATATACATTTCTCAATAATAAAATTAATATGTACATGAATCGACATCGAATAATACAGAGAGACATTACACACCACATTAAAACGCATGTAGACTTACTGGCCGCATAATGTCAAGTATTATAAAAACTTTCCGCTTCATTATCGCGTTCGTAGCGAAACACGCATTAAAGTAACAAAAGCTAATTCGAAATGTTTCGTGACGGTATCTCGATAACAACCGCTATAATGATTACAGCTTTCATATTGCGACATTACACGCAACAGGTCATAATCAAGAAGGAAAACGACTTGACAAGTTTCGATATGCAACAGGATTTAATGAATATTGTGAACAGCTTGGAAAATTATTTAATTAACGTAACTATTTAATCAATGATGTATTCGCTATATTTTTGAAGTTTTTCGATTTTGGAGAAGAGATAGAAAGCTAAAACAATTCCAGGAATATATTAATAATAATATATATGTGTATATATGTATATATTTATTTATATACACATATATAATTATGTATAATTTGTAAAAGAAATGTAAATACTTATTAAGAAAATTAATTTGTAACTGACACTAAGAAATTGAATTTTTTTAATTTGTAACTACATTTTTGTCCGAATAGTTCAGCCATTGACCTAAATAATTACATTGCATGTCCATGCTTTCTCTCTTTTTTTTCTTTCTTTTCTCTCTAGTATTATTACCATATAATACTATCTAGATAAATAAAAGTTTTATTAGGCGTTCCTATTGTATCCCGTTGCTGGAAGTGTTTATGTTTATTATAGCGGGATGTCGATGACGTTTCCGTCCAAGCGCATGTAAATTCAAAAGTAAATATACGACAAAGATGATCGAAACTTGTCAACTCGGGAATAATTTCGGCGGATTCTTCGAAAAGCGAAATCGCTTTTCGAACTGTCGACGTGAAAGAACGATTGTTCAGGTTCTTTAGGTCACGTCGAAAAAACTTACACTACGTTGCCGGCTACAATGTAGGTGTAATTCATGATTGATCTGCGACATGAAATAATCTAAGACGTCGAAAGGCTCGCTTAAAATCTGTCAAAACCGAGAAGCGAGTTTACGTCTTTCTCTCTTCGAAAAAAATCTTACAACGACGTGCATCGAATTGATTGACCGTGTACGACATTATTCCGTTACTACGCGATTCTCAAGATTTCGTACGACCGGAAATCTTGATTTTTTTTCCCCTACTCTACAATAATAACTCTAAAGATCAGTCTGCTTCGATAACGCCTCCATTAGTAGATTAGCTCGACATATCGCTCGTGAACTCGTTAAACGCCGCTTATATATCGTTATCTCGAAAGTAGTGTTAGCACTCTGACAAGTCCAATAACGATCCATCCGCTTATATGGAGAAGAAAAATTCAGCAACATTTCAGATGAAACTTTGCATGAATTCGTGATTTCTTTCAACGCACGATATTTATTAGCAATATATTTCGTACTACAAATTTATTATATTTTTGTGTGTTGCATATTTATTAATTATTAGTATTAAATGTCATTATATGTTTTTTCTAGGTGTGTTATCTTCATATTAAAATAATAGAATAATAACAGTTGATTCCAAATGAATAATAACAGTTAATAATGTGAAATGAGCGCAAATAAAATTTTATTAAAAATTGTTACATATAAGATCATTAAAATAAGGTTAATAATAAAAAATAAAAAATATAGGGATCCAGAATATCACACACAAAATCAAATATACAACGAAAATGTGGCTCGTTATGAATTTCTAAGATTGATAAAATATGTATATATTGTATATAAAAAGTCACTTGTAAAAAAAATTTAAAAATGATCTCAAGCAGTGCGTTTCTCTTCTAATCTATTTTAGCACATTTTAGTAAGACCTTACCTACGTTTGGCTGGCTTGCTTCGTAAATATTAGCTTTGTCAGTGAGATTCGATATAAAATTCCAACAATTCGATTTTTGTTATTCGACATATAGTAGAGATGCGATTTTTTTCATGTAATTCAATATCTCAACATCGTTAAATGCAACAAGTTCGCAAAAAATACTCGATGCACCAAAATGCTTTTGTCTAAATGGACGATGCAATTCAAGTAAAGTTTCCGTAAAAAGTTCATTAGTATAGTGAAAATTCTGTCATCGGGATTATGCAAATATCTTATGCAAATATCTATACGCCTTACACGCTATTATTATTGTTTTTATTAAATTTCGTTATCGATTGCGCAGCTATTAACAAAATGCATTCTTCATATGTTGGAAGCGACTGTTGCGATACAGCTATGGATTTCTATGGAAAAAGAATTTTTCCAGATTGGAGCTTAATAATAATTCAATATGACTCATAACATTCGTTTAGTACGTTTTTACTAAATCTTTTCTTTTATTAACCAGTGTAATTCTGCTTTCTTTCCATACGTGAGCCTGGAAGAAACCTAGATCACTCTTTCTGAGATCGTCAAAAACCTTCCAGATAATTCGCAGTACTCACGAAATACTAGATACAATTTAAGACGCAGTATCGATCTATGAAATTATCACGGAGTGCAATATTTTTCATCGACGCTTCTTCTCGTCAATCGTGTTTCTTCAACGAAGTTCTAGCGACCTAAACGTCGCGACTTCGTGCGATCTTGGAATACTTCTCGAATCATTTGGCACAGTTCCAAACAATTTACCGGACTTCTCCTTTAAGAAAAGGATAATTAGACGCCAATCGACGTTCTTCGCTTCTGTGCGAGCGCTCTATTGACGTTCTCGAGCGATATTTCCGCTGTAGAGGGACTCATCTTTCGCAATCGCGATGCCCGGAGGAATCGGTCACGAGGTAGCACCCGAGTGTCGTCAGCCGCTTTGTCGTCATCCGAAACCTGATCGATGGGATAGATGTCAGGATCTCTGATCAGCGGCATCTTGCTCCAGAAGTCCAACAAATCCGGTCTCTGCTTCTGCCTCTCGCTCGTTGGGACGTGATCAGCTTGCAATCGGTCCTGCTTCCAGCTCGGCAAATAATAGACCGGTTTCTGGCGAACGGGGACGCTGCTCTTGGTGCTGGTGCTGTCGTGAGGACCAACGTCGTCTATGGAATGATGCGAATGCTGCTTATAGCCCAGGCTGTGTATGCTATTGGCCTTGCTGGAGGGGAACCTCACGTAACCGTCCTGTTGTGGCTGCTTCACGTAATCAGGAAACCTCACAAAGTCCTCGGACGAGCCATGAAGATTCGTCGTCGTCTGTTTGAAATTCGCGGGGATATTTAGTTGAAAATCTTTCGAGTTTTCCTGCAGCGCGCCCTCTTTGACAGTTGATTGTTCTTTATCCATCATGCGGATCTCCGGATCTCCTATGGGATGATCCTCAGGAAAATCGTATGAAAGCAATTCTGATGAAGATGACGCAGTGATGAGCTCCTCGTTCTTCTTATCCTGGAATCTCGTTAATTGCTCGGTTCGTTTGCGTCCGTACAGGCTGGTAAACGTCGTGCCGTGAGCTTCCTGAGAAAATATGACTTCCGGTTCGGTATTAGGACTTTTGCCGGACGGTTCTTTCGAACTCTCATCGCTGTTCTTTATAATCTTTGGAATCACAATCGGCGACTTGGTACTAGTTTGCACCTTCTCAGTGTTTACGTCCAAGAGAGTTGTTTCCAAAATGAGATCCCCGTTGATACTGACCTCACTGGAGACGTTGCTGCCCGCCTCGTCCTTGTCCTCCATGGACGAATCGTTAAAGCGAATCATGATCAGATCGCGTACCTCAAGTGTCTTCTTCTGATCCGCAGTTTGGTTCTGTTGTGGCTGATCGCGATGCAATCGTTCGACGTTTTGTGTAGGAATCGTCATGCCGGCTTCTCCATGTCTTAGGATCTCTTCGTTCTCCAACTCCACCGAATCCTCCTCCGGTAGATCTGTGCTGTACGAATATTCCGCATCCTCTTCCTCATCATCATCATAGACAAACTCTGTTTCATGGGATTCGTTCAATTTGGAACTTTCCGATGTCGTCTCGTCGTTCGCGTGCGTCTCATTATCCCGCTGCTCGTCCGTTGCAATTGACGGAACTTCCGTCGACTTGTTCGCAGACGGAAGCGTGGATTCCTGCACAGTGTCAACGATGACCTCCTTCGCGGTTTCGTTCGAGGTGACGTTAGACATCTGCACAGTCACGTGGCTGTCTTTCGTTTCACGTGGCTGTGTTTCATTTTGCGTTATTGGTAGATCATCCGCTACGCTTGGCAATTTTGTAGACGGAATCAGCAAGATTAGTGTGGGCGACAGTTCGGTGAAGTTCTTTGGTTTTTCCATCATCGAAACATTTCTCGTAACTTCGCTCGCATTGAGTCTTGTCACGCTCGAAATGTTCAATGAAGTTCTCAGGTCTATCGGGATCTTGTAATCCACCACCTCTGAGAAACTAGTATCGTTCGCCTCTTCGACGAAATCGGCTACTGGAACCACTACGTCAGCCTTCTGAATTCCTACATCATCGGTATTGGAATTTCCAGCAAGAAACGTCGTCGCCTTCTCGTCTAGCATCGTTTCATTCTTCATTTCATATTTGCTCGCTATTGCGACCTCGTGCGGCCTCGTCTTCTCTTCATCATCCGGATGAGTTTCATTACGAGACGGCACTACGATTGGATCGTTCATCGAGAGTGTTTCCTCGACCTTTGTCGTCGAAGGCTTAGGATTAGAGGGAATCAGGGGGATGTTAAGTTGTAATGGACCACTTGATTTCCTTTGATCGTTCTTGTTCCCGGAGGCTTGCGGACCACCGTACATGGCGTTGAGTCGCTGCAAAAGGAAACTGATGTGCGCGTTCTCGTCAATGTTGACACTCTTCACGCACCTGCCCATAGTATCCGCGCGATAACCCTCAGCGCAGGCGGGCAACGCCGGTGCGATGAACACGCTTTTGGGTGTTATCCTTCGCAGAAGAGTGGCGGAGTCCATGCCATGTTGAAAGCTGTTCTGCGCATCCACCAGGAGCCACGCTTGCCAGGCGAAGTCGCTTAAGGAGCCAATGTCCTGTGGTTTTCTTTTGGCGGTGGGCGCTGACGACGATGATTCAGGTACATTGGCGGGTGCCAGTTCACTGTTGCAGGTCAATCCGAGAAACGCTACAAAGATAAGAGACATTCTCCATCGAGAATGCCTTCGCCGTTGGCTCAACATCTTCTTTGTGTTCCTGCCAAAGCTTCTTCAGGAAGGGTTTCGGATATTCTCAAAGACGCGTGTCCGTGTATTGATCTTTTGCTTGTCACCTGTTCTTCTTTGGAAGCATCGGATTAATCTGTCAACAGATAGAAAAGATAAAATTAATTATTTTGTTTGTATATGTGCATATAGTAAGTGAGTATATTTAAATGGTCGAGCGGAGAAATTAGCGATACGTTTACGTAACGCGAGGATGAATTAACTTCGCCGCTAGGGCTTTCACTTTAGTAGCCGCTCATCTCCCAGGGAGCAATATTAACCCAGTTTCTAATCTTAATTAACGCCACTTAGCCGATGCGTATACCGGACGCGACGTTCCCTGAGGTAATTTAGGACTGCGAGTTTCCTCAGGACTTTCTCAGAATGTTGCGCATCTGCTTCAGGCGTCTCTAAAGTGCCCTTAGTAATATTTCCATCTGTCCGCAAGCCGCATAATAAATTGATAAATTAGAGCGAATTGAGAGATAGTGTATCGCGTTTACTGCAAAGGATAATACATAAAGAAATATCTATTATAAAAAATAGAGAAAACAAATCAACATTAAAGTAAATTTTTCTCCAAATATTCCGAGTAAATTATAATTATAGACACATGGCACGTCACGTTTAGAAAAAATAATAATAATTCGTTATTCTTGTAAAATAAAAATTGCTTTTTGATTTACGAACTCTTAGGAACTAATAAAGAGATAATAAAAAATTCTTCAGATATATTTCTATGCGTCAAATTTGATGACATACGCATGTGCGTTGCACAAGTCAATTGCCGGTTTTATTCATTATTTAGTCGACCGCCCGCAAATGTCACATATTAATCAAAAGCGATTCTTAAACGCGAAACAATTTTTTTAAAGGGAATTTTATTTAAAGAATTTAAATTTTTTTAAAAAGAATTATATTGTTTCAAAAATTTCTTTCTAACTAAAAATCTTTCACATATAATATAAAAGAATTCTGGAAATAGAAGTCTTTATTGATTTCTGGAAAAATATATTTATTATTATTTATTATTATTTGTTATTATTATTAAGTAAAAGCATTAACCATATTAGAGCTGTCATTTGCATGGTGATTTTTCCTTCTGTCAATTCATATATCTGTATATATTAATTCAGAATGTAATTATCTTTATATCTCACTTTTTCTAACTGACATAAGACTCTTGCATCGAACATAAAATCTATCATAAAATATACTGGAGATACTAAAAAAAAAATTGGATGCAGATTGCATCATGAGATGCATTATTTCTCGAGTAATAGAATATATTTCGGCTTGTAATTAGGTATATACCGTTTGCATATATTCTTAAAAGGCACGCTGCAAAGTGCGTGTCTCATATGCGCGTATGCGACTGAATAGTACGTTTGCGAGTGTGCGTACGCACAGCGAGGAAAAGTGAATGCACGCCGATCTGTTTTTACCGTTACGCAGGTTCGCCGGGATTATGTCTGCTTCGTGAATAAGACGTACAAATATGAGAATCGACTTCCCGATCGTTTATATGTCGTCGCCTCGCGGAATATACGGGGCCTCTTAAGGGTTCTTTTGCCTTCTATTTTCAGTAGCAATAACAGCAAAAGCAACAGCGGTGGACATTTTATGACGTTCCAAGCGAGAGAAGCCGCGAAATATATATCGCATAGCTCGGTTTATGCCGCTAATTTTTATCGGCAATTATTTTAGGATAAATTTGTAGGATTGCGATTTGAAGAAAAAAAAAAATACTAATTTTAATTAATAATTATCACGATGACCGCATCTCTTTTCAAAGACGAACAATCAAGCTACATAAATTTTTGAAAATAGCAAACTGAAATTTTCTTATTAAATCTCACACTTTTTATGAAAATTTATTTAAATCAGGCAGGACAATGTTATTGTATATTATTGTTGAATTTTATTATTTTCTCCGAATTTTTTGCAGTTAATTCCTATTTATTTAAGACGATTATATTATACAAGATTTTCTTAATCCTTTGCAATTATAATAACAATATGTCAATGACATTTGATGCAAAATTTGTTCTCTCATTATTAAATGATTCGATTAATGATATAAAACAAGTTTATGTCAATTAAATTTATCTCTCTTTTATTAATTTTTTTCTTTAAATGCTTTAATAAAAATAAACAATGTTTTGCCATGTTTTTTCATGTAATATGGAAAAAATTTAAAAAATCATGAAAAAGAATTAATCGAATTTTTGCTAGAAAAAAAAAAATATTTCAAACTCACAGAATATGTATTTTAATGTGTAAGTATAATGCAAAAGTTACATAATAAATTATAGAATAATATGTATTAAATAAAAATATATAAATTGTAAAATTTTATTTTTTAATAAATTAAAGAATTTCTTTTTCTCTCTATTTCTTTTCTATAATCGATTCATGAATACAAAAATTAATTCCCTGATCATAATTGATTGTATTAGAATTTCTGCGTAAAATTATACATAATTTGAATATCTATGAATAGATTAACTATTTACATTCATTAGTTAGCTAAATATATATAAATTTGCATCATACTCGATATGTAAAAGATAAATTAATTCCTTTGCTATTCCTGTCAATGGCACGATGTTTTTTTTATTTATTAAATAATATAAATAAATTAACACATAGACATGAGTAAAAAAGGCTATAAAAATTCAAATAACTTAAATATTATTACGGTGAAAAACATAGAAATATATGTGTTCTTCAGGGGATCACAGATTCTTCTCTCAACAGTTCTTAACAAAGTAAACGACCGCGTTTAATCTAGACCAATTTTTATTCTAAGAAATAAATTTATAAATTATTTCCGGAAGGGGAAAAAAAATTCTAAATCACTATTCAAGCAATTTATTTCGAAAACGTTTTAAGTCTAGTATTGAAATATGAGAAATTTAGACAGATGCAGATATAAATTGATGCTATGTCGATCAACGAACACAAATTTCTTCTTTTTACTTCCTCTATGAGGAAGCTTGTTTTCGTGTCAATTTTTTTTTTTCTCAATTTTCTATACCTATGTGTTTTCCAAAACGTGAAAATATCATATTTTTAAAAAATATCTGTATGTACGTGTGTGTGTATGTATGTATGGAATAAATATTGTACAATTTTTAATTTCCGTAATTTTTGAGATATCGGATTAAATTTTTTTTACATGAATATAATATTAAACGATTATTTAATTATTATTAAAGGATGGTTGGCATTGAATTTGATGAAGATTGATGAAAATTTATTTTTTATAAAATTTTGATTTTTTGAGAAATGTCCGTACACGCTGTAACTTTCGCAAATTTTGAGATACCTACTTGAGAAAATCAAAATTGAAAAATCCGCTTGCTTTAAGGAGCTTAAGCTTTTGCGTACAAAATAAAGTGACGAGGAAGCAATGTGCAAGTTTCTAATTTACATAATTTTCATCTTATTTCCTTTCATAATTAATCTCAAATGACACAATTTACGAACGTGTATTCCCCGATGCAGAAGTAAAATATAATTTCCTGCGAGCAAGTCGGTTAACATTCCAAAATAAAAAAAAAAAAAAAAAAAAAAAAAAATCAACGTGTCCCAGGACTGTTGAAATTGATGGTATAAATAAAGCGACCGTGTAATGACCGAGGAGATTGAATATCTTTCGCGCGCGCGATCATATTTATCAGGCTTTCCAATCAACGAAAGTCGATGCATCGAGGTAAACGTCAGACCGTGACAGGAAGCGCCGTCGTCTGGCTTTTCCCGTTTTCATGCGAGTATTTCTCGCCGGCTGCCACTCGCGCAATAATTTCGCTCGGCGAATGGAAAATCGCATTTTCCACCACCATATTGACAATCTCGGTTGAATTAACGCGCCCATTCTCGATGATCGCCGATATCACTGATATCGTTCGAGTAGAACAGAGTGTGCGGAGACGGTGAATATTTCAAACGTGAAACATCGATAATCGTTATCGCGAGAGGAGAGCACGCCGGAACGGAGAAAGGATTGTGTGTGATGATTTATGCGAGAGCTAACTATAAGTATATATA
>JBCEZV010000039.1:4095630-4110718 GCA_039654365.1 Cataglyphis livida
ATATATCTACGTGCATCTTGAGATCATCGTCGCGATATCGGCGCGATTCTTCTTTCGGAATGACCCTATCTCGATGCGCACTATAAAGCACGTGGAAGCGTCTCTATTAAGTGCTGTTAAAGGCGTAAGGGCGCTCCATTAATGTTCACAGCCGATCGCAGTAAGATCGCTAAACTAGGATACTTATCCTTTATAGCCTATTTCAACTATAATCGCTAAATTGGTTATTCAATGTATTTCTGTGCTAATAAAAGGCATTATAATGCATTCTGCGACGTGCATGAAGATATTAACATGAGCAAGATACGCGCAAGTTCTGCAAATTTTTTTTTTTTTTTTCTTAACAGACTTTAAAAATTGGAATAAAAATAAATAAGATTGAAAAAATAAAAATAAACAAGGTGATAAAAAATGAATAAAGATGCATAAAATATAAAAAATATATGAAATAAATAAAATATAAAAATATATAAAATAAGTAAAATATATGAAATAAATAAAATATAAAAATGTATAAAATAAATAAAATATAAAAGTATATAAAATAAATAAAATATAAATAAATATAGAGGCGTAAAATATAGAAAAATGGATCTGTCTATAAAACTTTTCCTTTAAATTTAGAATTTTTTTTTTTTTTGTATAACAAGAGAGAGGGAGCTGTATATTCAAAAATTCGGGCAGAGCGAAATAAATATAGTGGGTTTTAAATTTTTCCTTGCTTGTCGGATGCGATGATTGTTCGAGGTCACCGAAAGAAAATTAACGATCGCGTATAGTGACACTTTATCGCGATCGTTGTAACGCTTCGATCTCTTATTTTGTAAAAATATGTGTTCTATATATAAAGATCATATGAGATATGAGTATAATAATATTTGACTGCCACTCTCACCGCCAAAAAGGCATCAGATGTCGATGCGAGGTGTTTTAGCATTGGCTCCAATTATTCTTCGTCGCTGTCAAAACATTCTGACTTATTTTCTTGTTGATTTTTTTTTTTTTTTTTTCAAGATTATTGCGTTGTCGAATTAATAGAAAATTAATGAGAATTTAATAATCAATGATTTTTCAAAAATATACGAATGGAAGAATTCAACAAAATAAAAGATAAAGAGATGTAGAGAGTAAAGTATACACACACTCACACACTTAAATATAATAATATAATTTATATTCAAAAATAATAAGGATATATAACAAGGATATTATATATATATATATATATATATAGAAATTGTGTCATCTAATTATAAAATAAAGTTAAATATAATTCACGCATTAATTTGTGCATTGCGCATTGTATTCTTTGATTCTTTCTGAATAGTTTTTGTGTGAAAATGTTTTCACTATTCAATTTCAATCGTACAGCGTAAAAAAAATATCGATAGCTGGCCGGATCGACGAAGCAAGTTTTTGTTTAAAGCGTATTTTACGAAGTCAGGATACGAACGAACGGTGTACGGTTCGCCAACGATCATCCGTTCGTTGCAATGAACACTTAAGAGCAGACGTTTCGCTGATAGCCGATGGCGAGAGTATTTCCTACGCGAGCGATTCGTTATCCGCGTTTGTCAATGGACAGCGGACTTTGATTGCCAATGTGCCAACCACCGAGCGTTTCTGTATCGGAAGCTTTCTCCGATAACGGTTGTCATTTTCGACGAAACGGGAGAATAGAAAGTGGATATAGAGAGGAATGTTCGGAAAATCCGTTAATTACGTGCCAACGTTTATTAAGAGATTATAATTAAGCGATAACGCGCGCGTGAACAGCGTCCGTTAAGCTTGATTTCCTAGAAATTTATTTCATGATGTTCGGTGATGTTCGAAGTGACAAACAAGATTATTGGCGGGGAGGAAATTGATTTAATTATCCAGCCTTTATGAATTCTATTGTATTTTAAGGATGTTTTGGCTGTACAAGAGTGGCAAAAATTGTCAAAAAAAAAGTATATTTTTTACATTTATATTGTTTGAAAAATTAAATAAATAAATCGAGATTATAAAAAAAAATTAAGTATTACAAAATAATATGATTTTAAACGCCTTTGTTAAAGAAAATAGTTGTAATTAAGATTTTTCCTAATTTATGACAAAAACATTCAATCGTGAATATTCCTTGAAATCAATTGCAAGAAAAAAACCCGAATAATTTGCAGAAAGAGAGAGAGAGAATATTTTTCTACAATTTTTAGTAAATAACTTTCAAACAAGTAAATAAATTTAAATCAAGTTTTACACAAATATTTATTAGATTTTCTTAATATATGTGAAAATTTTTATTTTGCTGGCAATATTTTTTCCTTTTTAAGTGCTACAATACGCGATTTCCCATAAAAATCAATACTAACTTTAAATTTGAATAATTTCAAACATGGATATTCCTCGCAAAATTAATTAAATCGAAGAAAATTAATTATAAATCATTTAATCGCGATATCAATATTCATTTATTTGCATTTGATATAAAAATTTATATGTAAAAAACTCTATCCTGTGACTATTATAATTGAAAAGCAAATAGTTTTTATCAAATTAAATGGAGGGAAAATCTTTAGAGTAGTAAATTAGAAACAGAATTATGTTTAACAATCAAGTATGCAATACATTGAAAGATATTAATCTTCAAACAAGAATCTGCAATCAGATATTTGCCCGACTTGGCTCATGCCATTCGTATACGTATTTTTTTTTTTTTCGAGAAAAAAGAGGAAAAGAAAAAGCATCTGCATTTTCTTAATGTCGTTTATTACGCATCGTGACGCAATCGCTCAAACAAACTGCGTAAATGCATACCACCGCATCATGGAATGATCCAAATGCATTTCGCATTCAGGTTACTTGAAGTAAATCGCGATTGCACCGGGTGATACATATCACATGTCTGAGAATAGTTGAAAGAATATCATATGCTGTTTATTACAGTCTGATGCTCTTGTTTCTTCTGCGAATTATTGACAGAATGCAGGCATTGATTTTTAAGGCAAGTGCCTTGCATGTAGTTAATATAATGCAGCTATGATAATATTATCTGGGAAAATTAACGATAGATTTCCACTGATCCGTTTTATTATTTAGTTAGAAATTGATAACAAATAAAAAAGTGACTATTTCGAATCTAATGCAATGATTGATGCACACAATATTTAACATTATTAATATGACAGATTAAAATTGAAGCCTTGATGATTGAATTGATAAGCCGATTGTTCAGAAAATAAGAAGGTTTAGTTTGGAATCCTAATTCAGATTATTTTTTTGCAATATTAAAATTATTCTATCTTTCTCTTAAAATCGTTCGATCTACATTAAGGATATTTTGGCTGTAAAATAGTAACAAAAATTGTCAAAAAAAAAAAAACATATTTATTACGTTTATAATATTTGAAAAATTAAATAAATAAATCCAGATTATAAAAAAAATTAAAGTATCACAAAATAATATGTTTTTAACATCTTCGTAAAAAAAAAGGTTATAATTAATATTTTTTTCTAATTTATGACAAAAACTTTTGGTTGTGAATATCCTCTAAAATCAACTGCAAGAAACAAAAAAAAAAAGAGTAAATTTATAAAAGAAGAGAGAAAGAGAGATAATATTTTTCTACAATTTTTAAATAACTTCTAAACGAGTAAGTAGATCTAAATCAAGTTTTGCACAAATATTTATTTTCTCTTAATGTTCGAAAATTTTTATTTTGTTGAGAATGTTTTTTTCTTGTCAAGTTTGTCAATAAATATTACAATATCCGATTATCCAGAATCAATACTAATGAAGAATCAATACTAACTTTAAACTTTAATAATTTTCAAATCGTTAAGAGAATTATACTCAGGTTTTTCATAGATATTCTAAAGAAATAATAGAAAAGTCTATTAGTAGAAATTTTTATACTTTTGTCAATGTTTCGACATATGACACATAATCATTAAATTAATGTCTCTGCGTTTTAAGCTCGAATTGTCTTACTCTTTTGTCAAACTATATTGAGAAACTATATCGAACTGAGAAAGAAAAGGCGGTAAATTTTCGCCACCCTGTAGAGTAGAGATTTATCCTGAGACTTACTATTCTCGGTCGGTTAAAATGGTCTCGAGATGACCAATGGTGATCGCCTCTTCTTCGACTTTCGTCGCTTCTGAATTCTCTCGCGAACGCTTTACACGAATCTACGATGATTCATTGCGAGTTGACCTCTCCTTAAATAACGCGATGCTAACTGGACGAATTTAATAATACGAAATAAAATAAATTCTCTCGTGCTACCGCGAGATATAATCAAAAGGCACATGTTTACGCGCCAAATATTTTGGCGCGCAATATAAATATCGTGTGATGCAAATAATACTTTTTAGAAGCAGATATCCTTATCTTTAAAAAAAAAAAAGCAAAAATCCAGGAAAATTTTATGAACCAGAACTTTTCCAGCATTTATCACACATTAATCCAATTGTAATCAATTGTGATTAATAACCGAGAATATATATTTAATATAGATTTGCGGTTAAAATATAACATATAAAATATAAAATATATAAAATATAAAATATCATCGACTACGCGATAAATAAATCTTTGTTGCTGGCAAAGACCAGAAATCTGTACACTTGGACGAACATAATACGGTGCAGTTAGAATGTGAGAGTAGAAGCCTTTCGAAACGACGGCTCTAAGCGCATTCCTCAGGATTGTAATCTCGGCGTTTTCTCAGGTGATTAGTAAATCCGTTTCTCTCTCTCGGTTTCTCTCCAACTAAATTCCGCTCTATCGGCAAACAGTGGACGTATTTCGAGAAAAGGTAGCCAAATATTTTGGTACGCTGATATCAGCGAAGAAATGTACGATCTATTTATAAATACACTTTTAATTGCTAGAATTCTTTTCATGATGAATTTAATTTAAATTCTCCATATAAGTGCATTTTATCTAATATTATACATATATTTTATTATTATGTATTTATCGGTTTGTTTCACACATTTCGTAGTTACAATTTTATACAATTTTGTAGTTAAACAATACTGTATGCATACATGTATGATGTTTAAAAGCATTATGTAATAGCAAACTTCGATTGTTAATGAGATCGTTATTAACGAAAATTAAGGGATGTATATGTCATATGTCAAAACATTGATAAAAATATGAAAATGTGAAAGTTTAAAAATTTTGTAAATTGTTCTACTATTTCTTCCGAGTATCTGTGCAAAATTTAAATACAATTCTCTTAACGATTTCTCTTGACACAAATTTGGAAATTATTTAAGCTCAAAGTTTGTATTGATTTTTATAGAAAATCACGTAGCATTTATTGATAAATTTAACAAGGAAATAATTATGACAAATTTGACAAAAAATATTGCCAACAAAGTAATAGTTTTCACACATATTAAGGAAACTCTAATAAATAATATTTGTGCAAAACTTGATTTAGATCCACTTACTCGTTTAAAAGTTATTTAAAAAATTGTAGAAAAATATTTCTCTCTCTCTCTCTCTCTCTCTCTCTATCTATCTCTCTTTCTGCAAGTTACTTGTTTTTTTGTTTCTTGCAATTGATTTCAAGGAATATTCACGATCAAAAGTTTCTGTCGTAAATTAAGAAATATATTAATTACAATTATGTTTTTCACGAAAACGTTTGAAAGTATTTTATTTTGTGATAATTCTTTTTATAATTCATTTATTTGATTCTTCAAACAGTATAAAATGAGAAATATCTTTCTTTTTAATTTTGACGATTTTTCGCTGCTATTGTGCAGCTAAAATATTCTTAATCACGCTTTTTCGATATAATAATTACCATAATAATAACTTACAAACCGAAATCGTCAAATTTCGACCTTGCATCTTTAAAAAGTCTGACTAAAAGAAGTTACCATAAAAATACAATGGCTTATATTCCGAATTTACACAAGCACATTATTTCTAAAATTCTATAAAAAAAAAAAAAAAAATCTTTTCAGAAATAAATTTTCATAAATCACGAGTGAAATTCTGAACGCGAAAATACAATATCTCTTCTCTCTCTCTCTCTCTCTCTCTCTCTCTCTCTCTCTCTTTAGAACACCCTGTAGCCGAGATCCGAGCACGAGTCGCTCAGCAGGTGCATCTTTGCTAAGAATCTCCGACAGCATGCACTTTGTCTGGTCTCGTACATATCCCGGAGCTGGTGCATCTCACGGCTGAGTTTGTATTTATCTGAGGTTGAGTGCAGTTTGACCGTGGCCGTATATATTTCAAAGCGTCTCCACGGCACCTTCGGTCGCGCCACATACGTACGTACGTGCGCGTACCTAACTCTCGGATACACCTTACTTACGTGCAACGCCGACAAGCCAACAGCCACTATTTCTTGCGTACTTGTTGCGCGAGTGCCCAACCGAGCGGCGCGTTTTCGCTCTTTCTCTACGCGATTACATTTTCTCACAACGGACTTTCGTGGAATGTCTATTAATTGGCACGTTATCTCGTATTATGTGAAACAAAAATAAAGATAATTGTGTCACAATTTGTATTTTTAATGTATTATTAATTTTTTGTCATAATATCCAGAAAAGCAGCTCTTTAAAACGCGAGCGCACGTTTCAAAATAAATATTAAATTTGAAAAAAATCTATAAATTATCTATAAATCATCTAAAAATTATCTAAAAATTATCTACAAATCATCTAAAAATTATCTAAAAATTATCTATAAATCATCTAAAAATTATCTATAAATTATCTATTTTAATAATAAATTATTATACGACACACAAATAATATATCAAGTAGATTAAGCGTTCGAGCAATATTTCAATCAATTATTACAATTATTTATTATTCCAATTATTATTCTTAATGAATAAATTAATACATAACTGTATATTTATAAGAAAATAAAGTGAATGCTTAATGTGTAATATTATACGACTTTATTTAAATGGGCTCTGTTAAACACTGTCTTATGAGAGCGACAACGTAATAAAAAACGAATCATTTGCTGGATCAATCGAATAAATTATCGGAGCTCGCCCCGATAATGCAATAGATAGATAAATAAAAACTAGATGCGCATGTTTATTCAATGTTATACGAAAATATCGCTTTACCAATTGACACGTGCAAAGCTTTCTGACTTTTATTATACGGACCATTAATTGCTATTATACGACGTTGGCGACACGTCAAACAGGATCAATGCCAGAGCAATTATTTAATCTGTCCAAATAAATAAACAAAAAATAAAAAAAAAAAAGATTAGAGATTATGTATTTATTCAGTTGCGAGATAATACTTCTTGGAAGTCCGGTAAAACTCGTCTATAGCAGAGTGTCCTTTTTTTTTTTTCCACGAATCCAAAATTTCGTCACGACACGGCGAAGGTTGACGGGCTTGTCAGTGACGGGATATCGTTATCCCATATCGGCATACATGCCGGTAATTGGCGCGCGATGATTAAATATGAAATTAGGTCCGATCCTGTTAATATTTTTAAAGCGAAGGCGATACCGTAATTTACCGTCCGAGGCGGTCTCTCTCGATTGATCCGAATTGCTGGGCTTTTAAGTAACAAGACGCGAGAGCAATTTCCTTTGCAGCATCTTGTTCGCTGCGACGAGCAGATGTGACACACTTCTGCTCGATACTTGGCCTCGAATGACACGACCGTCCGGGAACAATGAGCGCTTATCGATTTAACGAGGATCATCGATGATCATAATACAGGCAATTGAAATTAAAGGATTGAAGATGAAGTGTTTTGCTGTGGATAAGAATGTTTTGGCTGGACAATAGTAGCAAAAAACTGTCAGAATTAAAAAAAAATTATTTTTTATACTGTTTGAAAAATTAAATAAATAAATCCGGATTTAAAAAAAAAATTAAAGTATTACAAAATAATATATATAATTTTATACATTATATATAATTTTTATTTAATATATTATATATTAATATATTTTATTTAATATATTATATATAATTTTTATAACGTCGTAAAAGAAAATACGTGTAATTAATATTTTATTAAAATAATTAATATTTTAGTTTTGTACAAATATTTATTAGAATTTATTAATATATGTATGTGAAAATTTTTATTTTGTTGGCAATGTTTTTTCCTTGTCAAATTTGTCAATAAGTAATTTGCGATTTTTCATAAGAATCATTCCTAACTTTAAATTTAATTTTTAAGCTTTAAAAAAATTGTTCTGGTTTTACACGGTTATTAAAAAAAAAAATAGTAGAACAATCTACGAAATTTTCATGCTTACAAGAATTTTCATGCATTAAAGATTCTATGTGTCATATCTCAAAACATTGACATATGACACATACATCTTTAATGCCCGATTAGGATTCAATAGTTATATTCAAATAATAATCAATCATTTTTCAATACTCATAAATAAAGAAAAGAATATATTATAAGTGGTTAAGAAATTTTACTGCTCGAGTTATTAGCAAGAATTATCTATTATTTAAATAAGTGATTAAAGATTTAAATAAGAATTAATATAATTTCGATGAGATTATTTTAATGCTGATTATTTTAATATAATAAATTTTATTATATAAAAAAAAATGGATATCTTCAAATATTATAAGGTAGAAGCACAATTTTTGAATCACCTGAAATTTCTCTCTCTGTATTTTTCCTTAATGATCGACCAACGAAAGTCTCTTGTATCATGCATGCCTTAAGGCGTTACATTATTATTTCATCGCAAGGTCAGAGGCGTTTTATCAAGGAATGACTAAATCGCCGGTTAGCCGACCACTTGTAATACTAAATTTTTTCAATATGTACGTCACTTTTGTTTGGAAATTATGGACACTGTCATGCCAGAATTGAGGCGCGGTGCAATTTTTTTTTTCTTTTTTTCTTTTTTTCCCCCCCCCCCCCCCATTATTATCTTGTCTCCTTTTGGAAGTATGTACTCGAATCGAAAAAAAACAAAGTTGGCTCTGTGCCTGAGATGTGGAGCGCTTTTTCCGGCACACTTCCTGTTTATCTCTCACACATACACATCATTTTATCTGTAATAATTTATTTCTCGTTGACCTTCGTTTAGGCTATCACGACGAAACTTCGAGGTCATCGTCCTAGTGTCCCGCGCACATGTGTCACACACAAACACGAGAGATTATAATTTTTGTAGAATTAATACATTATTAGACTTGTCATATGTGATTATTAATTAGCTAAAAAAAGTTACAGGAAAAAAAAAAATTCAATTTTTATTTTATATCATTTATTATTTCATACCATTTATATTATTTATTAAAATGCCGAAAAAATTGTTCTATTTTGTTTACCTTCCCGAAACGCGTTATTTAATTATTTAATTAATACAGGAAATCATCTCCTTTCGTTCTCGTTCTCTTTATTTACGCTTTTATCTTGTTTACATTTTAGATTTACTTAATTTTTTTTATATAGTGCTCTCTCTCTCTCTCTCTCTCTCTTTTGTGCGTATTATATAGTATCATTCATACACATACGCGGACAAAGCCGTACGCGTACGGGCTTGGTTTTCCTCTCCCGCTTCGCCGCCGACGCCGCGGGCGGGCCGCGCGTTTCTGTCACGCAGGAAAAAGCACGAGCGGCCGAGTCTCCGCTCCGAGAGATTCAGCGGGGTCAATGAATCTGATCTGAAAAGCGGCGTGTACACTCGCGGTGGCTGAGCTCGTGGGAGCCGCAGCTGACCGTGGGGAACTACACAGCCCGCGAACCCGAGGCCTCCACGCCTGCCGGAGGCGACGAGCGACGACGACGGCGACGGCGGCTTCTGCTTCCTCTTCTTATTCTCCTTCGCTTATTCTTATTTTTCCATCGCTGCCGCGATGGAATCGTACGCTCGCGAGGGCGCGTCGCTCGAGAAAAATTCCCAAAGAGAGATCAGTTTTTCTTTTTTTTTTTTTTTTTTTTAATATAATGAATAATATAATAAATAAATATTTCATATACTGGGAAAAAGGAGCTGTTAAAATTATTTCAATGAAAAATAAGAATGATTATTTATAGTATAAAAATAAATAAATAAATAAAATGAAAAAGTATTTTGATGTGATAGTAGATGTTTTTGTGTACAAGGTGTCGCAGAAATAAATTGACAGGCTTTAGGTGGTTATAAAAAACAGCAAATAAGTCAATTTTTTTTGCCAATAGGCTCGTCGCGGGAACGTGTCGGAGTAATTTCGTGTCTTCGCGCGGATGTTTTGTGTGGCGGAGTCCGTGACATATCGCGGGCACGCAATGACTGCGAAGGTCCGCAACGGGAATTCCAGTACATGATGCCTGCAACACGTCTGGCCGTCGTCCAAGGAGGTTGAAAGGCACAGAGCGGTAATAATCGTCACGGCTAAAAGTTCGCCCGGATCGGTAAGAATTAAGGCATTGGCGCACCGCCAGATTCACTACCACAGCACCAGGACACACTCCCCTCCGATGTCGGTTAATCGTAGACACCTGCTGCCGAGGCTGAGTTATGAGTCTGGACCGTTGGATATCGTGTGGCTTCTTCTTTCGATGCAGAAAACAAAACGAGCACCAGCTTTCTCCTCTTCACTTGCGGCCACCGATATAAGAATGTACCCGTAAAATACTCTGCCCATTTATATTTCACGAAGATTTTTTTTTTTTTTTTTTTTTTTTTCAGGAAAATCCGATAAAGAATGTAGTCAACAATTTTTATATCCAAGAGAGAATTTATGAATAAAATCAATTTGTTTTATTTTTTTTATTTTTATTTTCTTTCTTTTTTTTTTTACAAGCGAGTAAGCTACGAATTTCTCTCTCTGTGAAAAATGATATTTGACTATTATTTATAATAGAAGAAATCAGATGTTTGTTTTATTAACGCAAAAGAGATGATATATTTCTGTTTGTTCTCAACGTTAAATTTCACAGACGGCGAAGATATTAAATCCGGATGTCGCTGATGTATACGAGGCGTTTCTTTACAACGTTGTCGATGCTGTGAAGATATATTTATATGACGCGCGAGCGTTCGTTGAAAATACACGTGCGGAAAGAAAAAGCGCACCGAAATTTATTGTGACGTCTTGACATCGTTATATCTCTTGTTCGCCGCTAACATATAAGATGGGATCGGATTCGCGTTTAATGTCAGCCTCCAAGCACCGAGCTCTTTCATGCTCGCTATCGGGACTTTTAAAATTACGAGGGACACGTTATCATTATAATGAATCTAGACGAGCTCGCAAGAAGCTCAGAGAGAGAGAGAGAGAGTTAACATTCAGAATAAATTTAAGAATGTTTTGTCTGTAAATAATAGTAGAAAACTGTGAAAATTAAAAAAAAAATATATATTTCTTATGTTTGTACTGTTTGAAAAATTAAATAAATAAATTATAAACATTTTTGTAAAAAAATAATTGCAATATTTTTTCTAATTTATGACAAAAAGTTTTGATCGTGAATATTCCTTGAAATCAACTTGCGAGAAATGAAAAAAAAAAAAAATGAGTAATTTGCAGAAAGATTTTTCTACAATTTTTAGTAAATAATTTTTAAACAAGTAAGTCAAATTTTGTACAAATATTTATTGGAGTCTTCTTAATATATGTGAAAATTTTTATTTTCTTGGCAATGTTTTTTCCTGTCAAATTTGTTTTTCTTGTCAAATTCGTCAATAAGTAATTTATCCATAAGAATCAATCCTGACTTTAAACTTAATTAATTTCCAAGCCCTAAAAGAATTATGTTGTGTTTTGCACAGACACTTACAAGAAATAGTAGAACAGTCTACGAAATTTTCATAGTCTTCTGTCAATGTTTTGACATATGACACATACATTCTTGAATTATTGTATGACTCTCAAGACAATTGTAATTTCATTAACACGGAAGAATTAAACATTTTTCAAGAATTTCTATAAATTCCATAGATCTTTATAGATGACATTGCGAATTGAAGGACCCTCTATCCATCTATCCATCTCGAAAAAATGATAAAATGATAAAATGTGATATTGACATTTTGTTAAGGTATGTAAGTGAGATTTATAAGACATTACATCATGCGAACAACATCATCTCCAAGGCTGCAAATATATGCATCTCCCCCAGATAACTGAATATTCTTGAAAACACGAGGCCAAACTCTCATGTACAACCTTCTCCATTCCCGGGTCAGCAATTCCCTTTCACGTTTAAAGGTGACATCTCATATCTTCCTATTTAATAATTATTTTCTACTATTTATTTTCAGGATAACATCGACATTTTATTACACTCTTCACAATGACAGAAGTGAATATTCTCCAGCGCAACTTATTACTGGCTAAAAAGCATATTGCAATATAAAATTTCAAGTATTAATATTAGAAAAAGATTAATCAACTTCTTCCTATATCATGCTGTCATATTACTTTTATATGAAGAACGACGCATGTCTGGCGCCGGCGCCTCCTGCAACGTTTAACGTTATTCCATCTCATTATCTCCATCTTGGAGAATGCATTACGGAGACGTTCTCGTTGACAGGAAACAATACGAGCCGCCGGCAGATAAGGCTTATTCACCTTGTCCCCTACGCACTTGTTGCCCTTCCTAATCGAGAAAATGCGCTTGCTTTCTATCGCAAGTGAAAAAGTGAAGAGGAACAAAGGCGTCTCGTAAAACCGCAATCTTAAGAAACATCCTAATTAATTATGCTAATTCGCAAAGTTTCGGATATACTTGTATCAAGTTTGTGTCGATGCTGCACCGACAAAGAAATGAAAGCAAAAAAAAAAAAAAAACACTTAATTAAATCTTCCACTTTTTATTCCTATCCGTTACAGGATGATAAAAAAAAAATGATACGGTATAATGATGCCAGTTATACAATAATAAATTTACATTTTGTTGTACTTTCTTGAATTATTTCATCTTTTCGGCGCTGAAAAATCCAAATTGGATATATTTATTGCTATTGCAATTTATTTCCGCAATTGATTGACTTTTGAAAAATTAAATACACGACGTTTGCATTTCTTTTTTTTTTTTTTTCAGGAAATCAATCATTATGATATAAAAAAATAAAATTGTATTTAGAATTGCATTAGATGCATCAATGATGATCATGCTGAGAATAATTATGCGATGGCAATTAATAGATTACTAAATTTGCATGCGCGCCAAAAAGTCGACAGACCGCAAGAATTCATTAAATAAATCATATTAATTAAGTATATTAATTAAATCATATCAATTAAATATATTCATATTAATTAAATATATTTATAGTTTAGATACAGGCTAGTTTAGACAGATAAACATAATATGATATAATTATAAAAAATTGAATATATAATATTAAAGAAGATTTATTTATTATGATTTTAACAATCTTTTTTGTAAATTACTGATTCTCCATTTTCTTTCTTATTCAGTTTACACGAAACACCATGACGTGGGATTTCTAAAAAGGCCGTGTACAAGAAGCGCGTAAGGTGCTTACCTTCTCTATTGCTTCCTTTTATTGAGACAAACAGGCAACCATTCCACTTGATCCTCCCTGTTTTCGTGCGAACCTGTCATAACGGATACCCGCTGTTTTGCCGCAAAGGAGACTCGCGCTTAATCCCTCATCGGAGTCAGCGTGCTTTATTATGTGTGGCCCCATCAAAAACATATTCTTGTAAGAGGGTAAAAACGTTCGTTTCGTTGAACGGCCAGAGGCGTAGAAAATGACGCGTGTTTGGAATCGTGCGAGGGGAGAAACCCGGCTTCTATACTCTCTTTTTTTGTCCCAACCAAACGCTCTGTTTAAAAACGTGACTCGGGCCGGATTTCTAAATCCGTTCAACAACCGGCTATATTTAGAATGAAATGTCTTTTTCTCAGCATGGTATATGAATCGCAGCACGGTTTTTTTCTTCCCTGCCTTTCTGACAGGGTCCTCATCTTATGCGGCTTTATCTCGACGCGTGTTCGAAGCTGAGAAGATAGAGAAGCAAAAGTAGATGCGGCGGCTTAAAAAAAATGTTGGGTCGTGAAGTGGTTTTTTTTTTTTTTTTTTTTTTAAGTCTTAATTACATTCCGAAAAGATTATCGTTTATTTGAATGATCCTGTCGAGGTTGTCCTTTTTGCCTCAAAAAATTAAGAGGATTAGTGAAGGTTTCGTCTTTGTATGTATTTTAAAGATAGTTGAAGTGGATGTAAAATAAATATTAATTTGATTGTTTATTAACTAAGAAATTTAAGAAATTTTCCATCATTTTCAGATAATTGAATTGGAAAAGAAATGTTTTTTATGATTTTTTTCTTGTAATTTCTACAAATTTGGAAAATTTTTCTCTTCTTGTTAAAAAATATGCCGGTTCAAATTTTTATGCTAAATATTTAATACATTCATGTGTTAATTTAACACATTATATTAATTGAATTCAAATGTTAAATTATTAAAAAAATGTAAAAATATAAAAATAATACAATGTACATTTATTTTTAATTTTACACTTTTTACAATTTTTTAATTTTAGATATATTCCGTATTATTAGTGACAGGATTTATCTGTTAAAATTTACAGAAAAAAAAAATATTGATTTTATTTTATAATATAGGAATGAGAATACAAATACATCAATGACACATTTCCAAATTAATTTTGTCATTAAAAATATGTTGATTTTGCACAAAATTTATTTCAAATTAATTTGCATTTATTCTTTATTAAAATATTAACGTAATATTAATGTCACTATTTGACATATCCATTTAACAAATAACTATTTATTATTTTATTATTTTATTTTATTTTATTTTTATTATTATGATGTATTTATTATTATATTAAATAATACTTATACAAAAAATTGTGTAGAGCGTTTTGGATATGATGTTAATTCTGTTAATTTTCTATTAAATTTAATATAAATTTTCCAATTGTTTAGAAAAATCGATTAATATAATATTGTCACTTTTAAGGATGTATGTGACATATATCGAAATACTAACAAAAGCATTAAAATTTCATAGATTATTCTACTATTTCTTCTGAATATTTGTGAAAAAACTAAGCACAATTCTCTTAATGATTTGAAAGTTATTTAAATTTAAAGTTACTATTGATTCTTATGGAAAATCG
>JBCEZV010000039.1:4189879-4218919 GCA_039654365.1 Cataglyphis livida
TATATATATGTATGTATATAAACATATATGTTACACAAGTGTTAGTTTATACTATGATGATCATATGAATGAATAAAAAAGAAATGACAGAGTAATGATAAGATTACAATTCAACTATGAAGAATAGCCAAAGAAGTATCTTGAAAAATTAAATATCTGTTATTTAAAAGAATTTTATCTACATATTAGGTACATCTAAAAAAAAACTAGAATATTATGAATAATTTGCAATTTCTTAATCTATCATTTGTAATTTTTAATTTGTCATTAAATTAATGTCTCTTTCTAAAATGAGTTACATGTTACACATGTGTTAGATGGGTGATATTTAACATCGAAAACTAGATACTGAATATTGTATATATACATATACTTTGTGAATTATGTTATTATAATTTTAATGTTAGTGATGTGTATAGGGAAATTACACATTTAGTCAAAATTATTATATTGGATGATAAAATTAAAAAATGATTACTCTGTTATTTGTCGAATATATGTTGGAAGGAAAGGAATTATGAATAAAGATGGAGAGGTAAAAAAGAAAATAAGAGAGACAATATTTAGGATTCACATAAAATATATATAAATGAATATATTGCATATTATATTGCACAAAATAAATTTGCTTGCAAGCGGTAAATATTGCAGAAAAGTTTGTGAATTAGAAAGAAGATACACAAATTTAAATATATTATGATTAAGATTTGCAATTTGTTTTATGTAAAATAGCAGTAATCTTGAGTCTCTTTTTAATCCTTTATCTTATCCTGCTGGATTATCAGAATCAGTTAGATAAAACTTGCAAAAGTGTTATATCTATTTATAGAAACGATACAGCTTTGTATATACATATGTTGAAACTTTACCAATAAAAACAATAAGAGATATATTGATAAAGGATTGAACACATACAGTATGAAAAAAAAAAGATAATAAATAATTTCGCAGTAACTATTATAGAAACCGTTTTTTTATGTCAATTAACCGATGTTGAAGTATTAGGATTATTATAAGAATACTTTTTATGACCGATTATAAATACAGAATCTAATTGCGCCGGTTGACAAAAAATTTGTATTTAAAAAAAATTAAGATTTAGTTAGCAATTCTCTCTCTAAAAATTTGTGAACAAATTTGCACAAATCATAAATTAATATATATAATTAATATATTATTATTTATAATTTTAGATTATAAATGATCGTCTCTCCTTTGTGCTGGTAATTGGGAGATTATTATGCATATTACTATATTATTGCGAATGTATTATTATTACAGCTAAAATCTCTCATGTTTCTTAGTATGGTCATTTTATTGCGCAAGCCTTTCAGGAAACAAGTGTACATAATTTTTCCTTTTGTATTCTGGACGAAATGTATATTTTAATAAAATATTCAAAGTATGGATTTTTTTTTAATGTTTATGTGATTTAATGGTTTCTTTTCCTAAGTAGGAGTCTCCATTTTCAACTGTTTTTTGTGGAGAAACAAAGTTAGAATGGCAATATTTCCTCTTTTTATTATATGAGATGTATAGGTATCTGGTTTTGCCCCAATACGAGAAAAATAATAAATAAGGCGGGTATAGATTTCGTCATACAAAGTGACAAGCAAAACAATATAGTGCGATATTAGAACAAAAAAAAAATCATTCAAATAGAATCAAGGACCGAGAAAAGAGTTCTGCTAAGAACGTAATTACGTTAATATAAATAGTTATTTCTCTTACGATTGAAATATACTATATGACATTTAAATAGATTAAAATTTGTTATTTGCTTGGCTCCAGGCATCAAATCTAAGATCTTGCTATAGGTAAAAGGCATCAATAGAATCAGTGATTCGACAGAAAATATTTAAATCGTCGGTTTAGAGTAGATAATTAGAGTGAATAAATACTTACTTAAATCGTTAATAAATATATTAAACAATAAAGAATTCAAATGAGGAATTCCCTCTTGAGGATCCCTCAAGGATTGAATTAAAGATTTTTAGCATAAATCCTAATTCAATAAAAATAATTCTTTGGATTCTTTTACCATTTTTTTTATTCTGTTTTACAATTTGAGATCTATTTTTTATAAAGTTTGATAGCCAGTTCAAGAAAGTTACCTATACCAAGAGCACAAAGCTTATTAATTAGTACCATATGATTAACACTATCAAAAACTTTTTCAAAATCAGTATAAATAAGAATAAAATTCTCTTTGAATATAATCATTTAATTTATTTAGATGCATCATTTTTCCATAATATTTTTATATATAAAGTACAGTAAAATATCATTATATTACAATTATATCATTATATTATATTATACCAATATATCATTATATTCATGCACCTCTTGGAAAGCCATTAGAAAGGAGAGTTTTAAAAGAAAAATATTTAACAAGTTAAAAAGTATATATTATAGAAACTTGCAATCCTCTTTGTATTCTCTTCTAATCTTAAGTTATCACAAAATACGGTGCTCGCCATAAATTATCGCGTCAATAAATTTTTTAATTTTTCTATAGTCAAGGCACGAATCTTTTGGAACGATAATATAATATTATAATCTCTTTCAAGAATTTGTTTTATTTCCATGTAAACCAGTGAATCGATACCCAATTTTTCGAAGTTGTCATCGGATGGACATTTTCAATACCAAAGATGTTGCGAATGATTTGGTCAAAGTCAACTTTATCACTGTTATTCTCGGATTTTTCGGCTATCATTACAGATGATAATACTGGATATAGTTGTTGAAGAAAAATGTCCATGGTTGCAAGACAGCTAGTCATATGTTGCGGTAAAATAGCGCTTGTATAGATGTTCTGAATCTTTGTATCTATAAAAATAATTAATATCATATAATAATATCAAGAGATAAAAAAACAATTATTGTTGACTTTAACGATCCGCGAGAACATTTTATATAATATTTAAATGCTTTCTAATTTGTTATTCTTTTTTTAATAATAACATTAATATTTGTTAATTATTTTAATCTGAATCCCTGCTCGAAGTATTCCTCCGAAAATACAGTTGTTGGCAACGGACACATCACACCGTTCTCGATCCTCTCCTAAAACAAGCCTAATCGTTTCTCGTTTGGTCGCGAACAATGTTTCCAGATGTATACCGTGGAAGGCGGTAATCTTTAAAAATATCGACATATCTATGCGGTTGCCACTTAACATGTCGTATTTCCTGATCTCGAGGAATCGACCATTGGTCGCGAGGCATTGTATGCTGGCATGCAGTTTTTCTTCTGCAAGCGAATGTAACACATCGACTCCACGTACCTGAGTTTCGTCAAAGATCAGTTGCTCAAAACTTGTATCTCGGGAACTACCGATGTACCTATCAATTGCGGAAATGTTTTCTTGAGATATAACAGGTTTTTTTAGCGTGTCGACACTAGTGAAGACCATACAGCCAATATGCAGTGCAATTGCTGCTTGGCCAACACCGCCCGCATCGTAGTGAATCAACACACTCTCACCCGTTTTTAATTGAAAAAAAAAGTGTAGTAATTGATCACATAAACGACCAGTATGATCGATCTGTTTCAATGTCTACTTGTACTTTCCAGAGAAAATCGGTATCTGGCAGCATGGTGATCGCCAATCCCATTGCTTTAACTACACCCATCACTCTATTATCACTCAAGCCTCTTCCAGAGAATTTAAGACCTAATAAACACTTCTCCATCCCTGATGATGAAATGATGCTCATTGATAGCATAACATCCCTATTATTAACATAAAATTTATTTATTAATTGTATTTATCAATATGATAATTTGTTATGTTTATATTATTAATGAATCATTAAAAATGAATCACTTGCTTGAAATTCAACAACGTACACACTGCAAAGTGTATTTTTATATTTGTTCTGACAATATGTTAATGGACTTGAACCCACTTCAAACTTCTTAAGTCTCCAGTCGTCAGTGTATTCATATAAACTTGTTCTACCTGCATGTTGCTATTGCAATCTAATGATAAATGCCGATAGCTGTCCCATTGACCTCCCTTTAACACATTAGCCAATAGTTCTTTATCCAATTGCTCCTCATAAAACTTTGTGGATAAATCAAATTTGCGTTACTATCTTGAATAAAGACGTAACGCACATTTGCAATCTCACGCCGGACGGAGTTTATGAATCCGATCAGACCTGCAAATTAAAAGTAAGAATAGCTGACAAGATACTTGATAATGAATGTTCAAACAAAATTTAAAAGAAAAGATTAAATTGATATTTTTAAAAATTGAAAAAGAAAAAAAGTGTGTACTTTAACTATAATATTAGATCCATATGATGTGCCGCAATGTTATGTCATTCGATGCGATTAGGCCAAACTGAAAAGAAAAATCCTGTACCATTTTTTTTATAACGCTTAATAATGAAGTTGTTATTGAATAAAGCCTTCATCATCGCCGGTTCCTAGCCGGTGCACATCGATGAGACACTAATGGCACTATCAGGCGCGCGGTTCACTGATAAGCTTCCGTCTAAAGGTCGGCGCTGATTGGCCAGATTTTACTCAATAATAACTACAAATTCATGTGCTGCAAACTTCGTGCAGCAGAGAGGTCACGTGATCGAAATGGACAAATGAATGACGACAGTGTGACCGTTGATTCGTCCATTTTGATCACGTGACCTCTCTGCTGCATGAATTGCATCACATGAAATTATATCTTTAAACGTCGTGAGCGCTGTAAGTTTGTTTCGGACCGCAGCCTAACTAGGAGTGTACATTTTCAATAGTATTGTTAATGCTAAGCCTCTAACCTAATCTAACTCAACATAAAACTAAAGTAACGCCTCGGTTTCTTGGATTATTTTGAAAAGAGTGATAATATGTAATAAATGGAAGCAATTTTCAATAAAAATTTATGGCAGTGAATCTATAAAAAATGGCGACGTTCGAAATATTGAGAAAAGATTACAGTGTGAGTGGAAAATGTTTAATAATAATTTTATAACGTTTTTCTCGACTTTAAATAGAATTGCATTTGTAATGTATTGTTTTGTTTCTTCATCTTCAGGATTATTTGCAGCAATATTTTAAGCTGTCAGATGTCTCGTTGTTTCAAAAGAAATGCATCGAACGTTGCGCGAACGATGGCGACAGAAAAGTGGCGATCGATCAGGCGCTCCGAGACACTCTGTTGGTGATTTTGACAGAAAACGTTTCGGGAAACGTTCGTTCTTTGGAATTGTACATTACCTTCTGCATAGAGCTATGCAGAAAAGATCTGGCGACAGCGAGTATGCCAGTTATGCTTTTGGGTGACATTTTCGATTCGATGACCCTGGATAAATGCGAACAATTGTTCACCTTCGTAGAGAATAATGTTACTGTATGGAAGGAGGATCTGTTCTTCACTGCCTGCAAGAATAATTTATTAAGAATGTGCAATGATTTGTTGAGAAGACTGTCGCGTTCACAGCAAACTGTATTTTGCGGCAGAATTTTACTGTTCCTAGCAAAGTTTTTTCCCTTCTCTGAGAGATCGGGTTTGAATATTGTTAGTGAATTTAATTTGGATAATTATACGGAATTTGGCTCAGAAAAAGTTGAAGGAGATGATCTAGAACAAATAACTAAAGATGATGACAAGTCAGAAAATAAAATACCAATTGATTATAACTTATACAGAAAATTTTGGGCTCTGCAAGACTTCTTCAGAAATCCAAATCAGTGTTATAACAAAATGCATTGGAAAGTTTTTTCAGCTGTTAGTTCATATTTTCTATGCAATCAGTAATACAGATTTTATTACAGATGATTTACTAAAATATATATATATATATTTTTAGCATGCCTCTAATGTGCTATCGGCATTTGCATCTTTTAAATTGGAGGAACAGCGTAGTTATCCTATAACATGTATAAAGATGGATTCTTCAATGGAAGGTTCTCACAAGGAAACCCATTATTTTGCAAAATATTTGACTAATCAGAAATTACTAGAATTGCAGCTGTCTGACTCCAATTTCAGACGATATGTATTGCTGCAATTTCTCATTCTTTTCCAGTATCTGAATAGCACTGTAAAGTTCAAGGCGTAAGTATTTTATGCACTAATGCAATAAATATTTTGACGAATTTATAAGCTTTTTCCTTTTGTTAAATTAACAAATTGCTCGATAATAATCGAGCAATTTAGTAAATATGACGATAGTACAGTATTTCTGAATAGTCATAAAACAATGTTTGTTTTCCAAAGCTTCCTTGCCAGTGGCTATGAGACAAGGTCTGCTTTTCTTAAATTAAATGTTTCGTGAGATGTACGTTATCAAAGCACTATGATGTTTGTCGTTTTTAAGTGAGACACATGAACTCAAACCAGATCAGGTGGAATGGGTGAAGACTATTACAGAACAAGTCTACACTTTATTAACCGAAACACCGCCCGACGGACCCTCGTTTGCGGAGACCGTGAAAAACATCTTAAAACGTGAGGAGCATTGGAATGCGTGGAAAAATGAGGGTTGTCCACCATTCAAGAGACCGGCGTCGGATGTCATCGGTAGTGACGAAGAACCGCGGAAATCGAAGAGATCGAGACGGAGAATCGGTGATGTAATTAGGGATGCGCAAGCCGTTGGAAAATATCATATGGGAAAGTAAATAGTTTTCTGTATGAAAGAATCAGATAATTTTAGTATTCTCGTGAGACTAATTAATTAAACTTACGTTATTTCTCTATAGTCCAGAACTTACTAAATTGTGGAATCTATGTCCTAACAATCTTGAGGCATGCAAATCGAAAGATAGAGATTTCCTTCCGTCTTTAGAAACATACTTTGAAGATGCCATTATGGAATTGGATCCTGCTGCTATGGTTGATGATAAATACAAGTAAATACAAGTAAATACTTGTTATACATCTGCTTTGATTGAAATTATTAACATTTTTGTATATTTCCTATACAGGAAAGTGAATGACGGTAATTTTGGTTGGAGAGCATTAAGATTGTTAGCAAGACGAAGTCCACATTTCTTCGTTCATGGCAATTATCCTATAAACAAATTGCCTGAATATCTTGAGACAATGATAAAAAAAATTGCCAAAGATCGTCCAGTAAGTATCCAATATTCATTTTTTTTTTTTTTTTAATATGTTCAATCTTGATTTTTTTGTGACCATTAGCAAACACAGTCTGACACGAAATTGGAAACCGAAGAAACTCCGCCATCAGAATCTAACGATCAGGAATTTAACGAAGATGTCTTGAAACAGGACAGTGAACAGGATTCTGAGAGCGCCGATATAAAAACCAGAAAATTGAATAAAGTTACACCAGAGATGGTAGGAAAATTATCAGAGAACCTGAAAAACGATTGGAAAAAATTAGCGACGAAATTTGGTTATACAAATGAGGAGGTATATAAACGTTTAATTTTTCATTATAATATGATTTAACGGGTTAATAACGGAATCTTAACTTTCGCGATATTTATTTTAGATTGCTTTCTTTGAAAGCAAAACAACACCATATGAACAATGCAAGACTATGCTCGAAATATGGGCAGAAGAGGATGAGGATGCGTCGGTCGAGAATTTAGCTTACATTTTAGAAGGTTTAAAATATACAGAAGCTTTAACAGTGCTCAAATCTTAAATATCCCTTTTTAATTTATTTAACGATAGAAATATAATTGTAACAATAATAAACCATCATAAGAATTGTATGATAACATTCCTGTTTGTAATAAAATTGTCAATCCTTGCATCAGGCATATTTTAATTTAAATACATACAATAAAACCATTAATCCTCAATTATCCTGCTTAAATTTGCATTATTATAATACAATATCAATTTGATAACAAAAATTAAAATGGCATTTTACTATAATAGTTGCAAAGCGAAGATTATTTTTTTGTTACTTCACTTTTGTAATAAATGGAAAAAGATGGAAAAAGATATAAAAGATATAAGGTATAAAGATATCAGAAAAAATGCGCTAAGTTTTAAAATAATTGGAAGAAAATTAAATAATAATATATTATTAAATTGAATATAAAATAATATAAATCAAACATTTTATCAATTTTTCATATCCGAATATTCAAGTTATAATAATTACGATTCTACAATTGTATGTTACTTTTATAAATATTTAAAAAAAGCACACAAAGGAAGGAAACGTAACTCGAAAAGAGACTCCTTTTCCTCTTTTATTTAGAAAGACAATAATAAAGTGTACAAATAATACAAAATTTGGAAACGAAACATTTTCAGTGCAAACTATATCGAAGCACAATCGATTGACACACACGTGACATGGATTGTGTACATGCCTTAAGATATGAAATTAGGCGCGCGCGCGAAAATGCATATACATATACGCTCCGATATGTGCATAAATTCATATAGTAAGACATCAATAATCACGTTTTTAGATGCCACGAATTACTACCGACATTTAAAAAATTTCACGTATGCATGTACGTAGGAAATATACGCTAATAAGCATTGTTGATAACCTAAGTATACATATTGTGATAGTTTCATGATTGCGGTCTCTACATAATATTTGTAATAAATTAAGTTAACGTTAACGGTATACGTATACCTCTCCTTTGAGTTATAGACACTGACTTAGATTCGATTTATGCTCGGTGTAACGCTAGACAAAAATAGACTTAAATTTTGTGCAAATAACTGAGAAAAGAATATCTCGTACGCGAATAAGAGATATATAAATTATTATTATAATTGTTTTTTGCATAACAATATTATGGAGCTTCGCTAAATTTTATTTATTTATATGTTTCTAGAATAACTGATGAGGGATGTATGGATCGGATGAGATATTGCATCAAATATAAAATTCAAAGTTAATTACATCAAAGAATATTTGATAAGTGCATGTATGATTATTCATTTCAAGAAAAGAAATCGTAACGAAGTCGTAAGTTTTCATTTTTTTATATACAGATTGTCCGGCGTCAATCACCCGTTGTATGCAGGTAGAGCAGATAAAATTGAGGAGAAAAGTCCTGTACAATTTTTTTCTATAACGCTTAATAAGAGAGTTATTATTGAGTAAAGTCTGGCCAATCACCGATCTTTAGCCGCACATCAGTGACGCGTTGTAAACAGCTGAGCGCTCACGCACACATGCCAGGCGCGCGGCTCATTGACGTGTGTCCAGCTAAAGGTCGGCGCTGAATTGTCAGACTTCACTCAATAACAACTCTTTTATTAAGCGTTATCGAAAAAAATGGTACAGGACTTTTCTTCTCAGTTTTATTTGCTCTATCTGCACACGACGGGTGATGTGATTGACGCCGGACATCCTGTATACATAGAATGTCCTAAAATTAGATCGACAAACTTCAGATTGTTATAAAGAACATCAAAACAATTTTGTCAATAATCTCGTGTCCGCAAATAAAGATCATCAAGAAAATCAAAGACTAGCAAGGGTAACAATCTTTGAAAAAATTTGTTTTTTTTTTTTAATTTTATTGATGTGGTTAAATAGAGATGTTTTTTACTAATTTTTGTATAAAACATTTTTTGATATCTTGAATAATTTTCGTGATATATCGAAAAAAAAGTCACTCTATATAAGGAGCGATTTTATCTCTTAAAATCGTTATTGAGTAACTGAAAATTTCTAAATTCATCTATTTTATTCCTTTACATTTAAGTGTAAAGTTTCATCAAAAACAAAATTTTCGGATTCGCGAGATTCTTTTGTAAAACTTTCTCTGGTGCGAAAACGACTCATTTACAGACACGGGTTTATTGGCAAAATTGGCTTGTTTTAGTGTCTTTTATAATCACCTGAAGTTTATCGGTTTAAGTCTGGGACACCCTGTATAAATAATGGTTTCCAATTTTTTGAAAATATTTATGACCATTCTTCTTTCAAGACTTATAAATAAATCGAATTATGGAAACTATCCCGAAAGCGATCGATGTGTGATTTGACAAATAAATAATTTTTCATTTTTGTTGACCTATTTGTTAATACACGGAGCATAAATCATCGATACCGACTCGCCGTCGTCTGAAACTCCTTAAATCGATGTGTCTCTTATATCTAACATACACACTCAATATGTATCAGCTATAATGTAAATGCAACTTGATGGCGCGGGTACGAACTTCGTTTAGGTTTATTTAGAGCAGTGTTAGGTAATTATTTTTTTGTTTATAAATGGTACAGTCTGCATTCATAACGCTCGTGTGCCAAACGTATTATTTGTATTTTAATCATTTAATGGCATGTATAATTATGTATGTATAATTATATTAGAGTATCAGAAATGAGAGATTTAGATGAATTATTTGGGATTTGAATTCCAAACTGTATTAAATTCAGAAAAATTAAAATTAAATTATTTCGATCTAATGTGAAAAAGTATGATATAAAAATTTAATTTTCTTTTTTTTATTTTAAAAACGTAAAAACGAAAAATAATCATGTTTAAATTTTCAATTATAAATTTTGAATTATGCCTCATATACCAATATTCATATTTATAGTTTTTTTGAAAAGTATTATAATTAAAAAAATATTTTATTGTGAAATATATGCGCAAAAGTTTTACAATATAAGTTATATGATATAATAAAGAAAAAAAAAAAAAATAGAAAAGATGAAATATATAAGAAATTAATTTTCTTTCCCGAAAATTTTTGATTTCTAAAATTAATACTGTTTTGAATTCAAGTCCTCGATCTTCGCAATGATACAAACTATCAAATTGTAAAAATTATTCATTTGAATTTTTCTGGCTTTTTGATGAATTAAAAATTGGCGAATGGATATTGTAATGTTTTGACGTGTGGTTTAATGAGAAGGAGTAAAACTAGACGTTTCTTACGCCTTAGCGAATCGTGCACGCGTATGTCCGAGGTCACGTCGTTCATGTGATGACCTATAAATATTTTTGGACGTTTAATCGTGATGAAGGGATACGCTTAACGAACGTTGAGCGACGATGGCTTCACAAAGAGATCTTCGAACGATCGATACTCTCGGTACTGACTGATAAATTGAGTATCCGATAGGAATATTCGAAACACTGACGAATGAATATCTAGACGATCAGTCTTCTTTTTATCTTTAGGAAAGATTGAGATAAGAAAGAGAGAACTGAGATATGTGGTTGAAGCGGATGGTTAGTGTACTCGTGACGGAAATATAAGTAATTATATACCTTTGATATAGAATCTCGGAAACAAGATGAGACGTCGCTGCTCGCGTGTTATTATTTCGCGATATGTATTATATCGATATGACGGCTTGGTTTTCGCGTTACAAGTGACGGTGACAATCGAGAGAAAGAGAGAGTGAGTGTTCAGTATTGCATAAGTTCTTCCAAATATTCCACATAGTCGTTTTCTGTCATCTCGACGTCGTCTTCCGGTTGATCGTTGACGCTCCGCCGTCTCCTCACTATTTCGCTCGTCACCTCGATGCATAGCAGCGCGAATTTATTGTCGCACGAGTATCGCACTTGTTCCAGTAACCGGCCTCCAGTCAGCGGCGAGCCCAATCCGTAGCGATCTGAGCTGCTCGAATGCCAGGCGTCGCAATAAGTGTCCATCGCACGATCGCCAAGTTTGTGAGAGCCATGCCATGCGATTTTCTCAGGCCTGAAATACGGGGGGGGATCAGGTCAATTCAATGATCAATCTTAATAAACGCTTATCTTGGAGTAAGATTGTTATTTCCGGGACCCTTCAATTGGATATTATTTTCAAAATTTTTTATCAGAAGAAGAATGCAATGCGCAATGATCTATAATTTTTGAGATATCGATCTTTAAAAGTCGCATAATTACAGCAATATTTTCGCCACAATTTATAGTAATTTTCTAAAAACATATGTATATTTTATAAAATGTATTCCCAGCAAATTCTTTTTTTATATATATAGAAAAATTATATGCATTTTATAGGCAAATTATATGCTTATATAGAAAGGCTCTGTCCCTCCTGCACTCTCACCTCGGAGGTTGGAAAAAAATTAATTCAATATCCAAAATTCATTACTTCCAAGAAGTAAATCTATATTAAATCTATACTATTTTAAGTATTACCATTATTACTTATTATTCTTACTTTCTTTATTATTCTTAGTGTTCTTTTGTTGTATTACAATGCAAAAATTTTGAATTATTGATATATTAAAAAAAAAAATTAAAATTTGTTGCATTACAAAATTTTGAAATCTTATTTGTTGAAAAAACAAAAAAAAAATTGGAATTTGGTATTAAAAAATTTGTCATATTAAAACATTTTTTAAAAGTCTTATGAAAATAATCTCTTGAAAAATAATCCTATGAAAATAATTTCTAAAAATTTTGAAATCTTAAATTTTTTTTTTTTAAATTAAAATTTTGAAACATCGATATTTCGAAAATTATTGATTCTAGCGCATAGTGATTTGCGGTATTCTTTTTCTCAGAAAAAATCAAATTGTGAGAGGATTTCCGGAAATAATATTTCTTTTTGGATAAATAACACTATTCAAATTTGGGAACATTTAATTAGTTTGTCATTTCGTAAATTATATAATTTTCATGTGAGTTAATATATTTCTTCACATTGAAAAAAATATATTTTCCATATATTTACCATGCAAAGTCGGTAAGAATGTTCTTCCCGTTGAAACTGTAGATTCTGGGATTCTGAGAGAAATACGCCCCATTTCCGTTGAACATCTCTTTCCAAGAATTGAATAGCACATCGCCCTAAATAATTTCGATTATTTTTAATAGAATATTCAATTTGACAGAGAGTCGAACATGATAATAAATAAATATTATATTTTCGTTGTAATTACCTTTATGTTAACTATAGGCAGATCTCGATCTCCTAATCTGACGATACTATCGACGTTTTGAACCCGAGAGCTGAGGAAAGCGCGGAATGTACCCCTCAAGCCTGCTCGCCTAGCTTGTCGATAGCAAGCATAGTCTGCTCCTCGTATACCGTGCATATCTCCAGTGAATGGCTCATTCAACGCAGCCATTCTCAACTGAAAAATATATAATTCGTATGAAATAAGTATTTCCAATCACAATCAAATTTCATCGCATCGGATGCACATTGGTTAAATTTCACAAATATTTCAATTAAAAAAATTATTTATTCTATTAGACTTGAGATTAATTTAAAAAAAAAAAAATGAAAAATACATATTATATTCTGGGAATGGAAATAGACGAAAAATTTCAATTAAATATGGTACAATCTCACCATTCGCGGATACCACTATGCAGCATGGAAAAAATTGCGAATTTTTTTTCGAAATTAATACAATTAATTTCTAAACGTATTTACTTTTACTGTCACTTAAGTTATCAACTTACCCCTGTTCCGTCAGCTTTCACGGGTATTTGATTAATCAAGTTCGACGCTTCGAAGGGGGGATTTGCGGGTGGCGGTGCTGTAGTTGGGGGTGCTGGCGTTGTGATGGGCAAAAGTGATCCGAGCTACATAGTAAATTTAGTTTTATAAATAATTATAATGCTGAATATTGTGCATAAATTTGCAATAATAAATATGTGCAATAATAATGTTAATACTGACTGCTATGTATTGCCATCCGTTGTTAACTCTGACTAGCAAAGCTTGTTCGTCTATGATATAAGCGAGAGTTCCAACTGGACTAACACTAGACATCTGTAATTTTCAAATAAAGAAAATGATAAAAGGTTGGTATTTTAAACGTGAAAAGAAACGATGATTCGCAAAACTTTACTTTTGTCATGGCTTCAGTATTTTGGAATGTAACAGCTCCTGGCACAATTTTCGTTGTACTTTCTAAAGGCCCCCTTGTAGCGGCAGTGACAACCCCTTGAAGAAAATGTTATTGAAAATAATTAAGAATTAATCTATATGTGTTACGCTGGCATTCGAAAGAACGATGGTGGCGCTGCATAATTATTTTAATTTTACATTACTAACATACCTAATTGCTCTTTTAATTCTTTCAATTGCTTGAGTTCACGTAGAGCTTTCAATTCGTCCAGACTACTTCTGGGTCCTTATGGTATGCGAGTGTGAAATTTAATTAAATTTATAAGTATTCGGGAATAAAGTGTGTGCTCGACGAAATAATATTAAAATGATTTAAAGGATAGGTATCTTTGTTATTAAAAGAAATGGATTATTAATTTGCAATATTAAATATATAATATTCGAATGGGCATCTTACTTAAAATTAGTTGTAATTCCTTTTAGCAGTGATATTGTAGATTATCATATGTGTTACCAAATTATAATAATTTTCATCGAACTTTTTAATATTTTTACCTTGTCTAGAACCGTAATAATCCCTTTCACCGAAAACGTGACTTCTACCGATTCCGGGTTCGCCTTTCTGTCCGATTAAGGACAATCCAGGCGGACCAGGGGGTCCAGGAGGACCTGGAGGTCCTGGAACTGGGATGTATTTTCCTTGGGACGGTGGTCCAGGAGGTCCAGGTGGTCCTGGAGGTCCCCTTTGGCCTTCTCTTCCCGGCTGGCCAGGAATTCCGGGAAAACCATCGACTCCTTTATCGCCTTTGATCTAAAAAAAGATATTTGAACACGCAAATATAGATTCACGGTATTTTTAACAATTGATAGTTTCTCGTGAAGACGTATCGATATATTTAAGAAGCTACTGTTTTCTTACGCTTCTTATCGCTTTTGACAGACAAGTAGATGATAGGTATGTAGAGAATCAGCAAGTAGTAAAGTATTGCCAGAAGCAGGAACGATTGATTTATCGGAAATACTGAAGAATAAGATGCAACGATCGCTTAGGCGCATCACGTCGGCTTTCTGTCGACGTACCTTCGTTGCGTTCTTTTTCACAAATGTTTAGCCGAGACGGTTTATATGCTGGAGAGGCGCGAGAGACATCCTCTCGATCGTGGGAATACGATATCGGAATTTTCTGTTGCCTCACCATGTGATCGCTTTTTCTTAAGGAATAATCTATCTTTGTCGTTATCAATGTTGCATTATGCTCATAGAAAAATGATGGATATCTTGAGCGATATTTATTATTATCTATTTATACTTTGTAATTTTATGAAATTTCCATCAGAAAGATTTCTTTTTATTACATTCGCCAGATCTTTGCGATTTTTTAACGATGATGTAAGAAATTCTGCGCAAAAAAAGATGTAGCGTAAAATATTTTAAAAATTTCTTAAAACTTTTTGTCGTCTTTCTTTTTAATTTTCAACATAAAATTAAATTTTCAGATCAAATTCTCATTCTTCAAATAAAATCAATGTAAATGAAAGATTTAAAGGAAAAACAAAGTTCCGTTTTTTTTTTTAATTTAATAAGGCTTTTCCTAAAAATTTCTATTTCGAGAAAAAATTAATTTTACAAGTTTGAATAAAACTCCTAAATTATTATTTCGTTCAGAAGTTCCGTAAAAACTGTAAAATTTTGATATATATTTATTTTTTACTTCTTCTCGGCGTGCAATTGTTGATTTGTTTTACATGCTTTGTAATATTGAAAGAGTTGTAAAATTTAAAAGGATTATTATATTCGCGCGGATATGTCCGGTTGAATACGTTGCGAGCAAATACGAGCTCGCTAGCAAAGCGAGGTGCCATATCAGTATGCGTTATTTGTCAGTTGTCGGGTGTGACAGCTCGCGAAACTCCACTCGCGTCGCGGCGGAGAAAATTTCTGTTTGGCGCAACGAATAAATCCAGCGATGAAGACGCGAAAAAAAAAAACATGCACGCACGCCAGATGCACTTCTACATTAATTTCCATCACTCGCATTCCGCCGCCTGTTGTTCAAAGATTTCTGTATTTTTTTTTTTTTTCATTTACAAGAGTGTATATTCGTTTCAAAGAAAATAAAAATAATAATTTTTTTGTTTCTCTTCTCCCTCTCTCAGTTTGCTCTGACATGAATTGAAGTAGCAGAAAAATATATATATATATATATATTTTTTTTTTATTTATGTATTATTTATAAGGAGGGGGAGAAGAGAAACGAAAAAATTATTATTTATATTTGCATTTTTTCTCTTTGAAAGAGGGATTTCTTGTTCTCTTTGTTTTTGGACGAATGACTGACTGATTCTTAGGTGAGATTTCCAAGCAATTTACGGTTTGACTTTTCGTTCTTGATTTTCACTTTTTAGCGGGCACTTAGATTTATATGTAAAGTTAGCGCGCGTGAGAAATTTACACGGCTGATACTAAGTCGGGAAACTGGAAGTTATACTTACACCGACGGTAACACCGTAAGGACTCGGTGCGCCGGGCTCCCCCTTTTCTCCCTTGGGTCCCATTGGTCCGATACTTCCCGGAATTCCAGGTGTCCCAGGACGACCCTGCAGAAGACAGTGACAGATGAATCGCTCGTTTAGATTTTAATTAGTGCGGACAGATTCGATTTTATCGTAATCGAACGCTTAGCAATCTATTTTTGATGTGCACGTTTATAATAAATGTTTATTTATTTAACTATTAAATCTTTCATCTCATAAGAATATAGAATAAGAAATTATTTATTCAGAGAATAATGAAAAAGATTGTATGAAGTTTGAGCAAAACAGATACGATTTAATGCATGCATAATGCAATGCTTTTTATTGTAATAAGGCTCACCTTCATCGTGTTCTTCGATTGGCAATGTAAAAGAAATAAAAAGAGCATTGTTTAAAAATAACACATTTCAAGATAATGTAACATGAATGATGTATATTTTCTCCCTACGTATTTGTTACTGCTAATAATATGGAATTCTAATGCGTATTATGTTATGACACAATGGCTACATATTATACAAATAATATTAATTACTATCAACAATCATACATCAATATTGCCACGTAATTATTGTTGCATAATTAGTATTACCGTAATATAAAGTGAGATAATAATATGAATTGAGAATACGTACCATCCATCCTGGTAGACCAATCTCTCCCATAGTTCCTGGTTTGCCGGGAGGACCCACAGGACCGGGCGGTCCAGGTCGCCCTCTCCTGCCCCGTTTTCCTTCGGCGCCTTTCTCGCCTTTGATAGTGATATAATCGCCGGAATTAGCAATGGTAGTGGCTCCAGGAGGACCTCTTTCGCCTCTATCGCCCTTAGAGCCAGGTATGCCGGGTAATCCTGATATCCCGTCTTTACCAGGTTCGCCTTTATCTCCTTGAGGCCCTTGAATACCATTTATTCCGGGAACACCAGCTGGACCAGAATCACCCTTATCGCCTTTCTCGCCCTTCGTGCCCTTATCTCCTTTATACCCGCGCGCTCCAGTATCTCCTTTGTCGCCCTTTGTGCCGAATCCTTAATTAAATAATATTTCCAACGTTATATATTGTCGTCCTTGGTACAATAGATATTGAATTTCTTCATCGTAAAAAAATATTGTTAATAATGGCCTATAATTCTTAGTTGTTACGGTACAGAATCGCATACATATATGTCTCTAATATTGTATAAAATATTGAAAAAAGTAGAAAAATCGAAATTCTTTCTAATGTCTTTAAAGATTTGTCTCTTTTATTAAGAAATAATTAAGGATAAATAATAGAAATATAAATAAAAAAATTGAATATTTTTCTTGCATATATATTGAATTATAGCAATATTTATTTAGGTAATTTTATTTAGTGTCTTATTAATTTCAATTTGACTTTATTGTAGCTGAGGATTAATAAAATAATAATTTATATAAAACAATTGAGTATGTAATGTTTTATAAAAAAAGATTACTGATAGAAAGAGATACGAGATGCACAAGAAATAATAAATAAATAATTTAATATTAAATCATATTTGTTATTGTTTACGAAAAAGAAATATCTTTGAGGAAAAGTCTTTAAGATAGCTTACCTAGATCCCCTATGTTTATCCCACCGGGACCGTTCGATGATCCACCAGGTGGACCGGCTGGTCCCGGAGGTCCCGGTTTGCCTTCGGGTCCTGTGTCGCCCTTATCGCCCTTCTCCGCCGGTCGTCCATTCTCGCCAGGTGCACCAGGCAGACCGGGTGCACCAGCTGCGCCTGGTTCACCCTTGAAACCTTGAATTCCTCTGGGACCGTCCTTCCCATGGTCACCCTTGGCACCTTTGTGTCCTGGCTCGCCCTTGATACCCTTAGAGCCTGGTATTCCAGCCTCACCTTTAGGACCAGAATTCCCTGAGACGCCTGGTTCACCTTTCTGTCCTGGGAGTCCCGGCCTCATCGTGATACCTCCTTCCGTCTAGATCCGATGAGAATTCAAATGAGCGACCACATTATGTTAAATAATGAGAATTAATTTTAATGTAGTTTCATGATGAATTATTTGAAGTTGCATGAATATTGTTTTTCGCATCTTATGATTTGAGAAGGGAATTCCGAGTATCGGGAAAGGTATTCGCGGTGCAATCAGGGAATGCTCCAGTCCGTACTCACCCTATAAATATTTCGAGGTTTCCAACTAGGCTGCATGCGCATAATAATCGAAATTTCCCTATTAGATTGTTGGAATAACGTTGCGAAATTGAGAGCCTCGCGGCCGGTCCGACATTGCTGTCTGCGCGTTTACATTGCCATTGATTAGAAGCAAATGATTGTTGCGTGAACAATCGTCAATGGCACGTGATTCACGATTGCTTCAGCGTAAATCGAATCTCGCTGATAGAATCGTAAGTGTAAATTTTATTCTTAAATGCACGAGTTTCCTCCGCTCGCTCTGTGATTTGAATCCTTTCAAATGTAAAATTGATTTTCAGACATGCAAAAAAACGAAAAAGAAAATGTTCTCTTATTGAGTGAAAAAACGTTTTGATTTTCTAAAGAATGTCGTATGTATGCATATATGTATATAGATAAAAATATGTAGATAATTATAATTAAGGATAATTAGTTTATTTATTTTTAAAAATATAAATTTTTCTCAAAAAGATTGCATATACTACGCTAAATATTTGAAATCAATTTTGTATTAAAAATCGTAACATATTGTAGTATTTATAAATCTCTTATTTTACAATATATTTATCTCGTTTCAGATAATTTTGCAAATGAGATGAAATTTTGCAAATTAGAAACTTGCATATTGTTTCCTCATCATTTTATTTCGCTCACAAAGTTTAAATTCTTTAAAGTAAGCAAGTTTTTTTTTTAGTTTTGGCTTCCACAGCAGAAGAAAATATCTCCAAATTTACGAAAGTTACAATATGTACAGAAATTTCTCAAAAAATTCAAAATTTAAAAAAAAAGTGAATTCTTTCATCAATCTTTATCAACTTCAATACCAACCATCCTGTAATGATACTTTATTTATGTAAAAAAATTTAATCCAATATTTAGAAATTTATATAAGTTAGATCGTGTATAGATATTTCTCAAAAAATTAAAAAAAAAAAAATAAACTCTTTAATCTATTCTCACCAAATTCAATACCAACCATTAATCCTTTAATAATACTTTATTTATGTAAAGAAATTTAATCCGATATCTAGAAATTTATAAAAGTTACGGCGTATAAATTTCTGAACGTCTACAAAATTTCTTAAAAAATCCAGAATTTTATAAAAAAATTAATTCTTTCACCGATCCTTAAATTCAACCATCCTCTAATGATGTTCTATTTATTTTAAGAAATTTAGCCTGATATCTTAAAAAATGCGGTACATTTCGTACACACATACATGCATTTTGACATTTAAAAAAAATATGATTTTTCGAACGTTTTGAAAGATTTTAAATACATTGTTACAGAAAACTGGAAAAAAAATTGTCACCAAAACAAAACTTCCCCAATGAGGAAGCAAAGAAGATAAGACTAATTATATTATTAATCATTAATTCAATGTGCAAGAATTGAATAGAATGGAGAATACGTTCGTGCAGAAAATAATTTCTTTTAAGATTTTCTTTCTATATCATCTTTCTAGAAAGCGATTATTCTCTTTTTCGCATTAGTATGGCATTCCGCTATAAATCATGTCGCCGCGATTTCTCTATATCTATATATCAACGCCACCGTTCGTTTCATCGTTCGTCATATCCATTCAGAGCTTCTCGTAAATAGTTTGAAACTTTTAGACTTCTTCCACTATTGACAGAATGGCGATATATATATATATATATATATACAGTTTCTCTTTCAGCCTCTGTATTTGGCTACATCAATAAACGTGTCTACGAATTTTTATCTTCATAAATTTCATCAAAACTATTTTCGCGTTATATTACCCTATTTCGCGATAAATGAGGCATTATCAAAAACAATTTCATATTATGTGCTCAACAAATACCAACAACATTAATTGATTCAATTAACAATGTTTGCTTCCATAATTCATTAACACACATTTAATACTAATATCACGCGTATATATTCAATATACGATGTACACAATCAAGTTTACAAATACAATTAATATTTAATAGAGAGAAAGAGAGAAACCTCGGTCGAGGTAAAATTTATCAATCTTTTCAAATCATAAAACTAGGGCATAAAATATATATATATATCTTTTCGTCGGAATTCGATGACACTCCTCACCGGTATGGAGTTCTGCTTCTACCTATAAATCTATATAAATCGGCTTCTGTTTTAAAGCAGTTCTCCACGGCTTTAATACTATTCCCCAATTTCCTCTCTTCCACTATGTTTCCGTTTCATTCAAATACCGAGCCGCGGTGAATTGGCTGGGAAATATCTGCCGCGAACCGATCGACGCGCCAACATCTCAATGCACGCACGGGGCAACTCGATCGAGCGTTTCGCGTCTTCAACGACCTACTAGGATGCAACACTCGAGTGCATCTCTCAGCCTTCCTTCCTACCTAGCCGGTGCATGCAGTAGCACAGCCTAGAAATTGGTTTCTGTATTCCCCGGGGAAATCGGGCTCTTGCACATCTAGGAGGGAGGACTGGTGAGGCAGGACGAGAGGTCACGTAAGATAACCGTTGCCAGTATGTGTGTGTGTGTGTGTGTGTGTGTGTGTGTGTGTGTGTGTGTGTGTGTGTCTGTCTTTGCATGAACTGTCTCGACGACAGGCTTTGGTCTTTGATCCTACCCGTGAAATATTTCTTGCCTTGTTCTTCCCAATACGTGTTTGCGTTCTAAATTGTTCCATTTTAGTTTTGCGTCTTTGCGATCGATCGCCCAGTTATTGAGTACGTAATATGAAATTGTCTTTGATAACGCGATTAAGTTGTTTGCTGACGAAATTGATCTTATTGTTTCCATGCGATATTAAAAGAGATTTTAAATGCGCAGCCATCAAAATAATACGAAATCAAAATTAGAATAATTATTAATAATATTGATATAATAATAATTGATATAATTAATATTGATATAATTAATATTAAGCATGCGAGTTAAGATACTACTATATTTATAAAAATATAGAGATAAGACTGAAGTATCTCTTTCAAACTTGTTAGGAAAGGCTTAAATAATATTTTAGCTGATTTGAGATAATTTAATACTTCAAACTATAAAAATGTTTTCGTGGTATACTAATAAAGTATATCATTTCTATTTCTAATTATCTGAAAATATTGGCTTTTCAATATTTTCAGAAAAAAATAAACTTTAAATTTTTTAAATCGAGAGAAAAAAATCTGTTACTGAAAATAACACGACAAAAATGGAATGTAATCATATGAATCTGACATATCGAATTTAAATTTAGAATATTTTTTACTTTGTTAAAAAAAAAAAAAAAAAAAAAAATTTGTAGGATGATTTAAAGGATATTTTGACATATAAGTGATTTTTAAAGTAAAATTGTTATAATTTCGCAACATTATAAAAATTTAAATCTCGAAAATTGTTACAGAATGTTTTTATTATAACGGTACGAATGGATAAAATTAGGTGCAATATTGGGGAAAATATCAAAAATAATTTTTTTCGATAAAAGTATGTAACTGAATGGAGAAAAAAGTGGACTTTATAAAAATTTATTTAGGTAGCTTTATTTTTATTTATAGTATAGTTGATATAATATTTTTATTTAATTTTTTTAAAAGTTATATTTCCTACAAAAATTATACTTTGAACTAAATGTTTGAATTTGTTTACATGCATGCCTAAATGTCACTTAATATATATATATATATATATATATAAAAAAAAATAATTTATAAACAAACAAATTTATTTTCTATTTTGATTCTTTTAATTTTTATTCTTTCACCGCATATGTGTATACATATAAGATAAAGATTAATGTAGTTAATGCTATTCCCTTAATTTAGAATTATTATTTTTTTGTCAGAATATTTCGAAATGTTCTTCAATTATTTTGCATTTGATGACGAGTGGATTAATGACGTCGCGGAATAAGATTAATAAAACGTGAGAGCGTGGCGTTTGGAACCGACAATCTAGAACATTATAACGATTTGGACACTATACGTGCGGCTTCTTGGGGATCTTTATCAATGGAATACAGCTGGCGCCAACGGGCATTAAGCAACAGCGCATCCCTATTGTCACAACACGTATTCTCATTCGCCCTGCAACCAACAACGTGCATATCCGACGATGTAGATCGTTGTGTGTCCCGCGACTCGTGGTTTTCCTCAACTCCTGAGCAAAAGCTAGAAGCTTACCGTTTTGTTACCTCGTAAAGACGTATGTTTCCTTTAGTTTGTATCCAAATAACCGATATTGCCACAGCGCGGGAATATATCGCGTATACACTATATAATCTAATTCGCAAAGTTATCATTTCCTTCGTTATAGGTGTTGTGTGTGCAGCGGAATAAATTATACAGGGTGTTTCATGATTAAATGTCCTAACTTAATGTATGAATTTAGGGCCTCGGAAGAAGAAAAAATTTTCACTCTGAAGATATGCTCGTAAACACTTTATTTAAGAGACATGGACTATATATTTTTATTATAAAATTATTATTACTTATGAAATTATTATCAGGTTATAATAAATAAATTAATAGTGTGTTTCAATTATTTTATTAGTAGAAAATATGAAAACTTTAACATATATTATATATTTATTTATTTTATTAAAAACAATTTTTTTTTATATGTTTGTGTGTCGCTTGTATAATATGAATTGACATGTATAGTTATCGAAATAAGTATGTATTAACAATCGTACAATAAATTTATCATTTAGCCGTAGTAACTTTAGACGCCAATATCTCAAAACAAAAGAGCGTATTTCCAGAAGAAAGCTTTCTCTTGATTTGAGATCCTAAATTCATATTTTAAATTAAAATTAAAGATATTTAATTCTGAAACACCCTGTATATAGGAGGAGAGATTTGTAGAAGCAATGGATATTTATATTTTTAAAATGGAAACATCAATATTCTTTGTTCTAAGGTTTGTTTCAACTAGAAGCAATTAAATAAAATCATTTTTGAGAGCATCATATCTCGATACATCCATATTATCTCTTTTGTGTTTCTAAAAAAATAAAAACGCCATGATGATATTGGACATATCAAATTGACGCTCATAAAAAAAACGAAACAATTTAATCGAAAAACCTTGAGGGCACGCTAGTGTTTTTATATTTATTGGATTTGCTCGTCGCAAAATATATTGTAAAATCAAAGTGTATATTAATTTTACTTATCATCTTATATCATCTACGATTGCAGCGACAGAAGAGCTTCCGGTGTTTTTCGCGCTCTCAGCTTCAAGAGTAGCGAGATTTTTCGCGAGACGCCTCAACAATTGCCGGGATTACGTTAATTAATTTTTTTTTTTTTTTTCTTCTCCGATGTAACATTTGATAATGTGCCGCTGGCCACGAAAACAGAGAAATTGTAAGGGGGGGGGGGGGCATTTCTCTGCATTTTCTTCTTTTTTTTTTCATTTTTTTTTTTTTTCTACGATCTTTCTCGTAGCCGAATATATGAGGGCGGGATAAATATTGCGTCACCGAACCGATCTTTTTCAACGGTATGCGAACGCATCTGCATCACACGGGTTTGTGTCGTGGATAAAGCGGGGCGATGTGGTCCGATAAGCGCGACGATGCGATGGCCTCCGCTCTATATTTTCGCGCGCGCGTCGCCGCGCTTTTCCTCTACGAGAGAGAGAGAGAGAGAGCCGCGTAACAAGAGAACAAGGTGAAAAACGACCGTATCTCCGGGGGTAAATTGACGGTTTGAGGCGCGACAGGATCGTTACGTTCCCGCGACAGCACGGAGATTTCTTTTCCCACCCGTGGCCGGAAGAGCGTTTCAGAAATTGGACCTCCCCGCTGACTTTGACAGCGCGGAATATCAATCTTAAGTGGATTTAACTTGTTTCGCGAGATAGCTGCTGCGTTACCGAAATGGGGAGAGTGTGTCTGCCCGAAAGAGTTGTTATGGAAAATCGGAAACACTGCGAAAGATAATCGGGACACTGAAAATGATGGAATGTCGGAAAGATAAAGGGATTGGAAATTTTTTAAGAAACTTTAGGATTTTTTTTTAAAGAAATTATACTGAGTAATATTTTTATATCAATGTTTATATGCCATATTAATTACGTTCATAAAATCAGAATAGTAAAAAGTAATACAGTTATTTAATTTATATATATATATATATAAAGAGAGAGAGAGAGAGAAATACAGCTATTCATAATCATATATCTAATGCATCTTCAAACGATCATCAATTGCTTTCACACACCAAAATCAATTTTAAAAGAAGTGGATGGGAAATTTCGTGATTCAATACATTAAGGTCTAGGAAGTTCGTGTAGCTGAAAAAGACTTCCTTAGCTGCACCACCACTTTGCGTCCTGCTTCACACTTTCAATTTCGACTCACGTTCCTATAACACAAATTCCTTTCTTATCCTTAAAAGACACTTTTATGCCGTTTCTTTATTAATAAGATATTTCATTCTCGCCTGTTGCAACCATTTTCATTTTATTATTCCATTTATCTCGACGCGCGAAAACACATACTTCAAAGACTCACGAGAGTCCGAGTCCGACTCGATTGTTTCGTGTTATTCGCACGTCGCCCGAGTAACTTCGCATCAATTAACACAATGAACAGTTGATCTTCTCGTACGAATTCTATTTTAGCGCACTATTTGCTTTGAGAACTCTGATACAGATCAGAAGGCTTGATCTCTGCCGGAAGCGAGTTTCGACAAACTTAGTAATGCGATTGTAGCCAGATACAAAATGCAATACAAACGTTCTATAAACGTGTCGTGAAATTAGATTGTTACATAGTAAAAAGAGAGAGAGAGAGAAAGAGAGAGAGAAAGATAAGTGTTTGCAAATATAAATAATTATAAAAGAAAACAGAGTCAGAGGAAAATCCATGTCCAATAATCAATTTTTCAAATTTGTTTTTCCTCGATAGTAAATTAAATTGTACATTCTTCTCTCGGACACACACATACCTTCTTTGACAGAAATTTTACAATATTTTTTGTATTTCTCTCATTCTATATAATTCTACATAATTCTCTTCGGAGAAACAATAATAAATATAATAAGCATTACTTTTTCTCATATATAAATTACATTCAAGACATTTTTATTTGAAATTTTTCCAAAAATTAAATTATTTATGTATCAAAAGAATATATGGTTATATCATAAACATTCTGTAACAAAAAAGTTGGAATTTTTTATTTTTTTATTTTTTTACAAAATGTTTTTTGATGGCAAAAGAGCCATGCTTCTTTTTGCGCTGACATAATGTGACAAAACTTGCCTCGCGCATATATCTCTTTAAGTATGCTTTATGTGAATACATATTTTACTAACGTGTCGCGCGACTGTATGGTGGAAAACCTTTGATGTAACAATGCCGGAGACAACGTTATCTCGAGAATGCTGCAATTCGCTCAACCTCGAAGGAACCTCGTTGAACTTCTACATGTAAGACTATAATTGTTCTCTGTTGCAACAACGGCCGACAGGAATTCGAAACAGTCGATACGACAGCAAAGTTGTGACAATCTATTCCGCACGAATTACTTTGCGTTACTAGCAATGGCTTCTTTAAAGCTCCCGATTGTTCGTCGCGTACAATGCCCATCTCACAAAGCGGCTTTATGAACGGTGTAGATGTCTCGGTGTAACTATACAAGCGATTATTTCCAAACGAATTCCTATTATTCCTTCTATTCATCTTGTAAAATATATATATTAATAAGCAAATGAAGAGAAAAACAAAAATTTTTAAATCGAAATGTAAAAAATTAATGTAATTCCGCAGAAAATTAATTTTACTTCGATTTTTATATCGTGTTTATATCAGATACAAATTTTTTGTTATGTATATGAATGTATGTATGTCTGTGTGTAAAACAGTTTTGATAAACTACAGACTAATAAAGTTGATCATAAAGACGTCCTATCGTGAGTCATTAAACATGTTTTCGCGATTTCTATATTACGTAATATTAATACCCGGTTTCTGGAGAGAGAAAAGAATTTCTTTTTTCTTGTCTTATTTTCTTCATATAGTGCTCGGCAACAGTAGAATATTATAAAGCCGTTTTTAATTAGCAAACGTTCTCTTTGATCTCTAATTCAGAGACGTGATTCCAACGATAAAAGATAAATTGTGATTAATTATTTGAAGATAAAGTCGAGCAAGTGGCAAGATTGCTTTTTAGACTTTTAATCAAGAGATGTTATGATAAATGGTCTCTTATTTGTATACTCTATTAATTTAACGCTAAAATAATTAAATACAGTCTTATAATACATTCGTTTGCTGTTCATCGACAAATAATGTAATTCATTGCATTCTGTAATCAATTTTCGTTACATCATATAATACAACAGCATTTTCGCGGAAATAAATTTTTCTCAGCTTATTTGTTACTAATTAAAAAAAATATGATCATAGAAATTATATTTATGTAATCACATTATGTAAAAATTGCCAACGCCTTATCATTTTGGATTTATTAAAATTTCAATAGCATTAAATCAAAAGTCAGATTTTATAATCTTATTACGAATACGACGCAGCAATATAATATTACGGATATAAATGGGCAGCTAATATAAGAGTTTGTCAAAAGTCGCCACTTTAGCCAAAAGTTTTAAGCACACATACTTTCCCCTTTTTTCGCCATTGTTCACTGTACCACATTTTCGACTTTCAGAAAGTTCAGCAAATACTTTGTCTGCTTTTTTCCCGCAAACTACAAAAAAAACAATGCTTAATAAAAAAAAAAAAAAAATCAAATTTATCAGAATATGATTCATTATTTTAATTTATCGCGACCAATCTTTAGAAAATTTGTTGCTTCAAGTTTAATATGTCATTTACGCTAGTATTCAAGTATTAATAATAATAAAATAATTATATTGATGTATTATGTAAAATAAAAAACAATTTATTTTATTATATCATCAATTCTTCTGTGATTTAAGTGATGATTCAATTTTAATAAAGTTGCATTGATTTTGATTTATAGAAATCAAATATTATAAAATAATATGTTACTCTGAAATAAATCTATTGTAAATAAAAAGAAAAAGATTGTAAACAATGCTTATTTATAAATAAGCGTGTAGAATATTTTTGACAGATATAAATGAGACGCAGCTCGGCACATACAACTGTTGAGTGAATGCAACCTGTATCTCGATTACCATGATATAAAAGCGATCAATGATTGATAAACTACCTTTAAATGACATATTCATGCGCACTGTCGCGCAGAACACGGATAGCCGTTGTGTCGGCGACAGCAAATTCAACGTCACATGAAGCGGGTAATTTGATATTGTAACGCTGGATAACTATGCCACGCGTATTTTACTCATAGCGACGGCTGGAAATTTCCATACAAATTAGTAGACCCGCGGGCCGCATATCATAATCCGCAAATAGTAAGCGACTGTATTTGTGACAATTCAGATGTTTGCCGTACCTTAATCGCTTCACGCAATTATTGGATTCATACTTAACTTCCGAATCTAAAATCGAATGTTGCTGTTTAATGGCAGTCTTTACAATTTATTACTATATCTATAAGATTAATATATCTACATATGTGTGTGGCTATAAATCTAGTCTTCAAAAAAATCATTTCAGTGTTTTTGTATCTTAAAAAAAAAAAAAAAAAAAAAAAAAAACTTATAATAACTAACCTAATGAAAACAAAATGTTATATAACAAATACCTACAAACTATTCACAGGAACCACTCAACAATTTACTGTATTTTGTAAAATCTTTTTTTTTTTTTTTTGACATTTCACATGTCCTTTTTTACAATACGCATGACCTATTTCAAGCTCGACTTGATTTAGTTTAGAGTCATCTCTGATGCGTACGCATCACAGCGCAACGCCAACGAATTAATTTACCGCGACTGAGATAAGCCGCGGATATGTCACGCAAGCATATCTGTACTATTGGCGTAGTGCGAGGTCTGCCTACATACGTACATGAATCACTTGCGCACGCGCGCAGTGCATAATTTCAAAGAGATTATTATAATTAAAGTTTCTACATCCACTCAAAATCACAGACTATAATGTTCGTGCCGCGGAATTAATTTATTCGTTGATGTGTGAATAAATGATATATGTATGTAGCATGGATAGTATTGGCTATTCAAAATAAATATATAGAAAATAACGCCTTGGGCATTGTGCATTGCCACGCAACTGTAAATTCGCCTGAAGAATGGATTCCAATTTAAAATAGTTAAAATAAATGTTTCAAATTAAATTAAACAGATTATGATATTATTTTGTTACCTGCATATACACACACGCAGTATAACGAACTTGCTGTTAGCATTTATTATACCTACTATTCACTCAATAAATTATTATTATGACAAACATTAGTAATAATTCATAATAATCACTGCTATAATAACTTATATATATATGAGCTACTATTAAATTATATGATTAATAATAATTAAATTGAATAGTTTAATATAATAGAAATAATTGTGATCGCGCGGTGTCCTCTTCAAAACAAAGTATAATTATAACTTTGTTTAAGTTTGCATTAATTCTGTCTTTTATAATTTATAAAATCTTTTTAAATTTATGTTTTTGAAATGGAGTTTATATATATATATACACAATATAT
>JBCEZV010000039.1:4228144-4248272 GCA_039654365.1 Cataglyphis livida
TATAAATATATACGAGATAAATTATTTCGTGTTATAATAATATATATTTTATAACATACATAAAAAATATCATGTTAAATTATAAGTTGTAATAATGTATAATAATCTGAGAAAGGGGGGATGGTAAATAAATTCAAATATATATATATATATATATATATATATATATATATATATATAGTAAAACGAGAAGTAGCATTAACAATTATGTAATCATATTTTTTATTCTTTTATTAATTTAATTTTTATATAATTTGTCATTAACTTTTTACGCTGCAATATGAACAAATTTTAATAGTGTTTCTAAAAGCGGATAAATATATACTGTATGTATATTACTACATACTAAAGTAACGGCGGAAGATAGTAAATACCGCGAAAGCTGTTTTGGTTGTAATCAGTGTTACATGCGACAGGCACCGCTTCTCTAGCGTCGATGCTAAATTGACTCATGCGAATAACAAGATAAATGAGTGATCCCGGATTCAGGCGCATTCAGGCTACCTTCAATATCGTGCCTGGCGCTTGGATAGTTGCGGATGCGATCGCGGTCCCTACAGTTAATTTAACGAGACGTCTATGTCTATACTATATTAGGAAACAGATATCCCTTCCATTAAGGAAATCCTCAAAGAAATTCAATCAATATTCTTATATATGCCATGAGATTAAATATAATCTAATAAACTAGTCCGTAAATATAATTCTGTGCATATTTTTGAAATAATTTAAAATGTAATTTATTTTTTATTATTAATCAATGACATATATATATATAAAAATCTTTTTTATTATAAATCATTTATTACCTTCCCATTGACATTCTGTTTGAAATGGAGATATATTTATCAATTTATAAACGAGTAATCTCAGAATAGATGGTCATAAAATAAAACCAAAATTTTTTATCAGAATAATTAGAATAATTTCTTAATATAAATGCAAATACTATTATAAGCTTAATCGAATATTTAATTTCTATTAATTATACCAATGCATATATCGGTTTAAAAATTATTTAAAAAAGCCCTAGAAATAATCGAAATAAAAAATATTCGTTTTTTTTTGGTGTCCACCTATACTGGAACTAGCTTATAAGAAAGTCTTAATTGAGTAACGCTCTCACCTCATCGCGACCAGGCGGGCCTGGAGGGCCTGGGGGTCCCCTGACGCTCTCCCCTTTATCCCCTTTGTCGCCTTTGTCGCCTTTCGGACCTTTATCTAAAAAAAAAAGAAAAGGACGAATGTGTGTCCGTAAGTCCGCGCAACTTCGTCGCTCTTTATTTTTGACACGCCGGGGTGATTTATGCGCGCGAAAAGTAGATTAAAAAAGTTTGCTTCATATTTTATCATCGTTTCTTCGACGCGATACCTCCCAAGTCGACGGCGCGCATCGACATCAATTATGGTGAAATTAATAAACGATTTTTAACGCGCCTTCCCATCCTTACTAGGAATATCAGATTTCGAAAAAAAAGAGGATATATTAATGTCTCGGTGCATTGATTAATTGAAGAATTGTTAGATTATTTCAAGACATCGTGACGATACATTGTTATTTATGATAGTTTGAATATCCTTATAATATAAGTAGATGGAAAAATATCGTGACAAAAAAAAAATGAAATATGTTTAATCGCAAAAAATTGATACAAAAACTTACTTTACATTTCATAAAAAAGAATTAAAATTTTATAATAAATAAATGGTATGACAAGGAATTAAAAAATAGAAACGTCGAATAAGTAAATTTGATTAGAAAATATTGATGCAGATAAAAATTTAGTTAATTAATTTAGTCCAATTAATCCAAGTATCAACAAGACATGGATAATTTTAATTAATTAATTATTTTTCCCTTTTCTCCAGTATTTACACGAATGACATAGTATAGATTGCTAAGATATTTCATTCACGATATAATGCCGTATTTTATAAACAATTAAATAATATTGTTATTAATATTTGATAGCCTTACTTACAATCTGGATTCGGGGGCGGGGGTGTGATGAACGGCGGCGGATTACTCTCCTCGCTTTTGTCTTCGTCCGCATCCCGACTGATCTGAAAATGTATTATAAGCAATGCCGATAAGATCGGATTACGCTATCCTGTCAGCGATACATAATAGGACGATTATCGAAGTCGTCATCGTCGATTGCGGGACTTGATGCAGGCGTGCGAATGACAAATGACACAGCATAAACATTATTTACAGCATTTGGTTGCGAGGAAGATGGTGAAACGGCGCGGTTAGTTTATCGATCGTTTTGCTGATTAGTTATTTTATATGCAAATTACAAGTATATATATTGTGTGAACCACAATGTTGAAGCGACACGCGACAACGTGTCGACCGTTTTTGATTAGCTTCACGAAGGGGCGTCAAATATTTGCGTAGTGTTCGTATAATATCATTGAAATTCATGAAACTACGTTAACGGGAAGTTTCGTGGCGTTTTGATAAGAAAGGAGAATCAAAATTGGCCTGAAATGAGTTTATAATTATATACAAATGATGGAATTCAAGTACACTAAAAGACATAATAAAACGTAAAAGAGCGTGACAATTAATAAAGTCAGATTACATAATCCATCGTTTTATAAAATGTCTAGGCATTTTATAAAATACGGCCATATTTTCATGTCATAGTTGAAAATGAAATATTTTATCTGAATAAGAATTTTAGAAATTTTTTTTTACAAAACAAGCGATGAATTGTCTTTGTAGAACACAGAGCCATTTATAAAAAATTAATAAATATGTGTATTTCTAAATGAAAAAAACTTGTATGAATATTTTTCATATTTATTATAATTAAGATTTTATAAAAATAACATAAATAAAATTCTTGAAAAAATGTTTCAAAATAAATAATAAAAAAATAAGTATAAAAATTTTTTTTTAAATGCATATACATATATAATATTATATTAATTATTTAATTAACAGAATATATTAATTACATAATAATTTAAATAATAATTTCAATATTAAAGACATTTAATATACAAGATTGAATATTAATATGATTTAAGTTTATAGTAAAAAAACATATTTATTATAATTATTTTATTAAATATAGCATAAAATAAGGTCGATAAAAACCGTTTTATATAATGATTGAAATGAACCAATCAGAACTTAAAACGATGTACAAATCGTTGCGTTTGACAATCGCAACGATTTATTAGCATACTATAAAAAGACTAAAATTCTTAACCAGATTGTAAAATATTTCATTTTCATGATTTGAGAATGTGGCGGCACTTTATAAAATTCCCAGACGTTTTATAAAACGATGGACTATATAATTTACATACGACATATATATGCGTACGACAAGGCAGCTTATACACGATATCTTGCTCTTACGTTTCATCGTGTCCCGATCCGGTTCTTGTCACGGATCCTCTGTCGCAAATTATTAGCTAGTAATATAAATGATCGCATGCGCCAGTTGTGAACAATGCAATGCCCAAGTAAAGTTCTCCAGACGTGATGCCGGACCTGTCTTGTACGTTAAAAGCGAATAATACATCAAGCGGTGACGGTGATTAATGAACTTCCAAGCCAATCAGGTAGTATGGTTAGCACACATGACACCAGCCCTAAGTATTTTCCGATAATTATCGGTAACGGCGGCGCTTTATCGGGCTGAGTCGACATCCGGTTAGGATTTTTCGCCGATCGAACGCGTTCTTGCATTATTACAAAAAATATCGTTTCCCATTTCCGCCACAAGAAATCTGTTAATTTCCTCAAATTTCCTCCAAGTCACAATCTTGAATTTTCGAAATTTTTTTATATCTTAATCTTTTATATAGTATTAATATTATATGAAGATATATATATAATATTAATACAGAAGATATTAATTATAATAAAAATACATAATAATTTAATTAAAATTCAAATAATAATTTAAATATTAGGGACATTTAATACGCAAGATTGAATATTAATGAGAAAATATTGATGAGATTTGAAAATATCTTACCTTCTATTCGTTCAGCTTTCAGAATTTATTCAGTAAGCTTTCAAATTGTTTGGTATTAAAAACATAAGAGTATGAATATGTTGTTGCCCAATAAATTAATTATTTATAAAATCTAAAACGCAATATGATATTTAAAATGAGTCGTATAAATGATAAAACTTGGCTTAAATATAATCTGTGCCACCCATATGCATAACTAGTGTATATAGTATATGTACCTAAAAATCCATGAATGCATTGGAATCTATATGCAGTTATAAAAGCATTAAAGCAATACATATATTCGATATTTTTATCTCTTTTTTTCAAAAAAAAAAAAAAAAAAAAACGCGATAAATATTTCACATTCAAAAACTAAGCAACACTACAATGTTATTCGTTTTTGGAATGTTCGATTTAATTTCTTTCAAACACGATTATTCGCGGTCGCTCGAATGTACAAATAGCTCAATATTTTTTCAATCTATTATCTCTCGCAAACTAATACCTTTCTTTCGACAATCCAATATTTTTCCAAAATCTTTTAATGAAAGGAATCTTCTCATGGCAGATCGTATTTTTCGTCACGATAAGGGTTCTGGTTTTTCGAACGTGGATTTTGGAACATTTTTTTTTTTTAACAATTCCATTGCGTATTCGCGGACGTCGCGCGTGCGTAGGAACAAAAATACATTTGTCGCATCTGTTGCGAAAAATTGCAATAACGCATAGTATCGAAAAAAACAAAAGGAGTTTCTCTCAGCATTGATATGTAACTATCCGTGGCTTGCATTTATTGCACGCGGATTCGCTTATTTCAAGTTGCGGTGGATTTATAATGTCACATTCAAATGAATGCCATTTATTATTAAGGGCATAATATAGTTATTTACGATTACAATGCGCATTTGTGCAACGAGAGTGTAGAAAATAAAATAATAATAATGCACAAACAAGCATTACGGTATATAACGGGAGGTTATTTAAAATAACGTATCTCTTATTATTATCTTATTACCAATATTATTATTATTTTAATAGGATCCGATTTAATAAGAGTGTCGCGGAAAAAAGAAAACATTCCGAGACGCTTTAATAATCGATCTTTTTCTTATCTTCTCCATCTTCGTTAAATTAGGTCAGGTTTATATAACCATATAAAATAATAATTCGGAATTTTTTCAATATTTTACTGCCACGCGAAATTTGCAGCGCGCGATCAGGCGTAGCTGGAATAATTATGTATTTTGACTTATACGTATATGCACTCACATACGAAGTTACATACGTACATCGCAAACCGAGGGAAATGTGCGCGCTGGGAATATGAGCGGGGCTTCAGTTTCAACAAATGAAGTTTCAGCTGGCTCTGCTGCAAACGCTCGTCATGTTTAATTCGTGCTTTTTTTCCTATATATCCGTTCAGGATACTGGAATTACGCGGCAGCCATATACACACACGCACGCACACACACACACACACACACACACACACGATAACACCTGTCATACGATTGCAGTAGCACGGTACCGTTGAAATCGTTCACCCGGTGCACACCTGATCAGCTCTCCTATGCACGACCGCGTCTCTCACCGCGTAGATTCTCGAAGTTTTTCGCGGAATGTGGAAGATTTTACAGATGAAATAAATTCTTTCCTTTTCTTCCCGCGAAGAAAAGCTTGCGCCACAACTTCGTCTGAATTTCCGGACGAGCGCAAGGGAGGCAGGATTTCCCGTCAAGGGGAAAGAGATAATGCAGGATTGCTATCATAAGAATATACGCATTCACTGTTATTTGGTAAATGTATCTCTTCAGTCGAACAGGATAAAAATCGAATTGATATCGATTAATATTAATAAATATTATTCTCTTATATCGACAAACCTGCACTTAATGAAAAATTCTCAATTAATACCATATATGGTTTTTAGATGAAAAAAGTAGTTCTTAATATCAAATATATATTTATCATGATAATGAGGTAATAAATTTAATAAGCAATTATAAATGTATTTCAAATGTGCATAACCTATTGAACACAATTATTTAAATAAAATATTATTTAAAAGTTTATTCCCTTTGTGAAAATAATAAATACACAAATATATGTATATATATAATATATATTTGAAATATAATAATTAAAATGATTATTTGAAATAACAATTCGAAAAAAGTTATTAGAAGCACTAATATTTGACCTAATAAATTATGAATAGAATAGATTAATCTTTTAGCAATTTTCTTTCAGTCATTGAATATTGAGATAAAAAAGAAAGAAAATCGATATCTTATAAGATAAAATCGGAATGGAAATTGAAGTAGCAAGCTAATACGTTTTTAAATATTTAAAATAAACTATTAAATTAAACTGAATCATAAAATAAACTGTAGAATAACAGTCATATTTTATATTTAAATATAGCCGTAATTACTTTATTACGATAATATAGTAGATTCAATATCGTAAGTGGAGAGGAAGAGATATTAGTAAAAGGCTATTAAAAATTTATGACACATGCAGAGAGCAAAGTGGAAAAATATCAACCATTTCCGGTGGACGAAAAGATGCCATGTACGCGAATCGGATTGATTCAATGAATTTAGTAAACGATAAAAGCGTCGGGAACTGGGTCGAAGATGAAGATAAGTTCATCAAAATGCTATTGGCACGGTACCAGATCGCTGTGACACAAACTCTCGTTTAAATTTCCGGAAAGGCATCCGGATACACATGTGATGCACATGTTGCGGGTCGTTAATTCATTATCGAAATTTGGCGGGAAAAGACAGAGTCCGTTTCTATGTGACGCATTAGACGCATGATGGCTGCGACTTGTCGGAAGTTAGCCTTGTTAACTCGTACATGTGATTTGCTCCCAGAAGTACCGGATAGAATTCTTTACACATATGTGTTCCATTTACATTCTCGTCATATCCAAATTTCGAATGATTTAGAACTGGCCTTAATAAATTATATATGTATATATATAAAATTGGTTTTCAAAAATCACTTTTAAAAACGATCGATTCGATTAGTGTCATAAACCGATTTTATTAAAAACCAGATTTTTCAAAAATTTTCTGAACTTTATAATTTTTTATTTGATTAAAATAAAAATGCAATGCGTATGCGGCTTTAATTATGAATCGAGCGAGCGAATCTGTTCATTTTATATAACGTTTCTAATTTATTTTTTTTTATAATGCTCCAGAGATATTACTTCGATGCACTTGCGGTACGTATTGATTCATATTTCTTTTGAGGGTAAACTTAACGGTTTGATGTAATTTATATGTTTCTAAAGCATGCCGAAATTTCATTCGGATTACGTCCAACTTCGTAATGACTGCGGATGGATGGCAAAGATAGAGCGGCGACAGGACATTTCGGGTAAGCAAAGTTGCCAATGCGAAATTCTAACAGAATTTTAGAGAGATTAGCCTCCTGGTATTTACGAGATTATCCGCGTAACCTAATTTCTCATTTCTCTTTCTCCTTTCCCTTCTCTACTTTCTTATAACGGCCGAGCTTTTAAGAAAGTTCTCATTAAAACTTTGATCCATTATAAGGATTAGTTAATTTGAAGAATATAAACTGTAATATTGTCCGCAAATCTGTGAAATCAATAATCTATGTATAAGTTAAAACAAATTATTATATAAAAACAATATTTTATATAAATATAATATACTATTATAATTATAATATATATAATATATATATATATATATATATATTAGAATTATAATATTATATTATAATTTATAATTATATTATATTATATTATATAATAATAATAACAAAAATTTAACTTGGTGATAAACACAATTTAATAGAATAGAAATCAGAATTTTTTCTCTCTCTCTCTCTTTCTATATATATACAGTTGAGTAAAGTCTGGCCAATCATCGCCGATCTTTAGCCGGGCGTATGTCAGTGAGGCGCTGTAACAGCTGAGCGCTCACGTACACATGCCAGGCGCGCGGCTCATGACGTGCGTCCAGCTAAAGGTTGGCGCTGAATTGTCAGACTTTACTCAATAAAAACGCTTTTATCAAGCGTTATCCAAAAAAATGGTACAGAACTTTTCTTCTCTGTTTTATTTGCTCTATCTGCACACGGGTGATGCGATTGACACCCTGTATATATATTAGAATTAAATTATAATTTGTTTTTAAAGTAAAAACATTTATATCTATGTGTCCCTATATTTAGTTTTATATTTTTAATTTAAAAAAACACATATCATTTTCGCGCAAGTTAATATAAATGAAATGCCTTGTATATTTATTTATTGACATAAATAAATTTTATGCTCTATCTATGTAAATGTACAATGATAAAATTATAATAAAAGAACACATATGTCGTTTTCTTTTAGTGCAGCTTAAATAAGTTTTATCAGTTTTTCTTAAAATACTATTTCAGTAAAAAAATTTAATGAAAACTTAAAAAGATGAAATCTATTTTTTTATGACGTATGTATAAAATGTATTCGTGATCAGAAAATCTCATGTTCATAAATAAACTGTCGCTTCCCCGTCAAACGATATTATATTTATGATAACGTTCCATGCGGATTTTCAACTCCGTTAGTAAATTATCCAAGCTTCGTCTCAACGCTTACAAGTTAGTGGTCACAGCGGTGTGATGCAACGGATAATTAGTTAGTGCATATAGTGTCAATGTAGCGTCACAATTTAGCGAAGCCGGAGCGCAATTTGCGGCGGGCTCACGTCTACCTTATTCAAATCAGCGTTGCCAGAACCATCGAACAAGTTGATATCGTAATCACCAGAGCCGAGCTCATCGTCTGCTGAAAACTATAAAAACATATGTGGCATTAATAAATGTATACCGATAATTTGTAAATCCTTATTAAAGATTGATGTTGAACAACTTCTCCTTAAACAAGATTGATGTAACGAGCATGAACGTGAAAAGCATAATGATAAGAAATGTAAAAAGATTATTTATTTAAGTTTTAATTGATATTTTGTGACAAAATTGTTTTTTCTGTTTTATCAGCGAGAGCTATTGAAGTATTCGAAATGTACACTGGAAATATTATATAATATGAATGCTAGATACGTGGAGGAAATTATTTTAATAAATCGCCTTTAAAATAATTTATTCTTCATCCTTTTCAAATATTTCCATAATAACTTTTCAAATTTATGCTATAATAATGGCAAAGGAAGCATATAAATAATTATCGCAGATTAAAATAGCATTTAATCTTAATCTCGTGTTAAATTTTATTTAAAATTAATCATATCATGATCAATTATATTGATCACATCAATTATACTGTGCTATATTATAATATTAATATCGTCAAAAGAAAATAAAATTTTTTTTAGTATATTATATTCATATTATTACGCATTCATTATCTTATATATATTTATTTAATGTTTAAATTGCATTCACTCACAACGAGAGATAGTAGATTTATAATTGTTTATCATGAAATGTCGGATATGTTAATACATATCGTGGATATTTCCATTATAATTCATATTAAATTGAAATGTTGAATTCGAAAATTTGTAATTTTGTTGAGGAATATGAATAAACATTTTATAGTGTGATAGAGAAAATGTGTTATATATCATATTTATTACTGCAACAAGTAACAAATATTAAATGCATGCAATTGGTAATGTATTTTGATTTTAATAAAATTAGATTCACCTGATCTTCTACATGTCAGTTCTATATTTCATATTTCATATTAGAATTCAGATTTAATATTAGAATTCTGTATTTTTCGATATTTTCGAAATTTCATATACCAATCAGTTGCAGCGTATATCGTACTACGAAATGAGTAGATATATAAATATCGCGTCTATCAAACTATCTATCAAACTCGATACTCGTATCGAAATTGCTAGGAAGCTACGCATATCGAGTCAATCGGTTTGTTACGTAATATTGGTATTTTACTCGATTAATTTATTTCAGCAAGGTATCATATATTAATTCATGCTTTTACATTTTCTGACAAACTTCAATAATATTTAAGAAATAAAATTTATATGCAAGCTAGGTTTTTTTGTAAATGATTGTCACATATATGATAAATGTCAAAAATATTAGTAATCTCATCTTTTTTTTTTTTTTTTTGATATACTTCCTCTGTCAATGCTCGTTGATTTGTGCTTAAACGTCGGCATTTTCCTGAAATTTCTCGGCACTGGTATCGAATAAACGTATCTTCGAGAGCGAAGCACTTGAAGGAAAGAGCACTCGACCTCGATCAAGTCCAAAATATTCGGGATGATATAGAGGGATAAAATATCGCTGCATTTGTGCAGTGAATATTTCACGATATCTGGTGCGGATTAGAACTTAAGTACGAGAGCATTAGTCGTATAATATGCCGATTCATCCTTTGAGAAAGCTGCTTATCATATTCGCAACAAAAGATATTATATACACAATTTTTCAGAATTAGTAGAAAATAAACGCAGTTATCCATGACGAAATTTCGATTTTAAATCAGTTTTGAAGCAATTTTAATTTGGAATTAACTGGAAGAGAAAATTAAAAATATATTTATTTAACTTTTGGAAGTTCAATATTTGATATCTATGATTAATTCTCCTTCTTCAAATTAGACAATTTTTTTTCAAGATAAAATCTACTTTAAATAGAATAATATTAGTTTCGATTTTTGAAATTTAATTTGCGAAAATCCTTTAGATTCATTGATTTATAGCTCGAAGATTACTAATGCATTTTTTTTAGAAAAAATTAATTTAATTTCTTTTATAGATTTTAATTTCTTTTATAGACTTTTTATCGCATGAAACGATATCTATTTTTCTTCAATTTTCGAAGAGAATTTACACTATCTCTCTCTCTTTGGGAAGAAAATTTATCTGTTGTAAAAATAACTTTATTATAATATTTTGAAAAAATCTTAAAATAAGTTACAAGAATATGCAATGAAAAATGAGGGTTTTCATATAAGAAATTGAAGATGACCTTCGCATGACCTTCAAGGTCGACCGACGATCCAAGGTCAAATCAATGTTATATCCCCCTCGAAGTAATAAAACGTTTGTATGAAACATATTTTTCTAAAATCCCATAATTCTCAGCTATTGACTATTCAAAATAAAATGAGACGCCCTGTATATCATTCGCACATAGTATACTTAAATATAGATTAGATGCATTATGATTGATGTTTTCCAAATACACGTATTGCGTGCGGCATGAGAAGAAGCGATCTCTGAAAGGATCTTTTAATTTCACGTGCTACGAGGTGAGAAACGAGGATGCGCAATGTGTGAGAAATCGCATATATAGGGGAGCAAAAAGTTGTAAAATCTTCTCAAGGAGAATGTTATATGAAGCGGTGAAGGGTCGTGAAAGGGTTGGGCTTGTGGCGCAATATAAAATCTCACAGTACGTGGAGAGTAAGTGCGGGGTTCGCCCGTTACTTGCTAAACAGTAAAGCAAACTGAAAAATCGGCGCACCTGTCTTGGTTCGTTGCGTCACGCCGTTACGCATACGTGAAGCGAATGAATGTATTGATTAAATCGATTCTGGTTTTAGGGATGCCACAATAACTTCGAATTTCCAATAAATTTAATATCAATATTTAGATAAAGAACTTTCTTGGAAAGAAAAAAATACTGAGATGTATCTATTTATACAGGGTGTTTCATTTTAATCGTCTCACACAAATATCTCGAAAAATATAAAAGATACAGAAAAACGTTTCAGACAAAAGTTGTTTGGTTCGAAGGAGGACATATAATGGTGTCATTGATTTGAACAAATGTCCCAAAATCATATAGAGTACAATTTTATTTTTTTAAATGGAATCCCCTATTTTTTATTACATATTCTTGTAGCTTATCTCGAGAGCTTTTCAAAACGCTATAATTAAGTATTTTTTTATGAAGTATTTTTTGAGTTATTTTATATCTTAATCTAGCATATTTTGATATAAAATATATCTTCTAAAATATTTAATTTTCGACAATATTACTGTAATACTTTTATGTACAGAATAATAAGATGAATCATATATTACATACCTCAAATAAAAGTTCAAAAAAAAAAAAATAGAATGAATATAAGCAAATATAAAAATTTTTCTTTCTTAGTAAAATATTTGAAAAATGTTTATATATATATGTATAACACTATTCAAACGCTATATAATTTTTTTTTATACGAAAAAAAAATGGGCACGTCGGTTGCATGGCGCTCTCGCTATAATCCTTGCGATACGTAAGATCTACAGGTTTAACGTTATTCGCAATTGCGAATTATCGTCGCGCGCGTACATATACAGGCTGCTTCTAAATTCATGGCCGCTAGCTGCAAATAACGATAATTCCAACTTGCCGCGAGTTGCAAAACGAAATAAAGCGCGCGGTAACTCGATTTACGCGAGCGGCCGTCGGGATATTCAACTCTTTTTTTTTCTCTCTCTCTTTCTCTCCTTTCTCTCGCGGGATTTTATGCCTTTTTCAATACGTTTACGTTTTATAGGAGGGCATTATATCGGCGCATGTGTTTAACCGTGTCTGAGCAAATTTACGTGTGGTACGTGCGAATGCGAATTAATTCGATCGCGACTACGCTCGAAATGCGAATCGATTCTCCTTATTGTTAGCGTAGACTCATGATTTTTTATTACCAAGAATTGCTACCGAAAAATTTCACGCGAAACACGCTATAAGAGTTTCATGAAACTTTCTCGAGATTCTTCAAAATGCTCTTACATATTAAGGATGCTTTGGCTGTACAATAGCGGTAAAAAAATGTCAAAATTAAAAAAAAATTATTTCTTACGTTTATATTGTTTGAAAAATCATATAAATAAATCTGGATTATAAAAAGAATTAAAGTATCACAAAATAATATGGTTTTTAACATCGTAAAAAAAAAATTGTAAATTGTAATTAATATTTTCTCTAATTTATGACAACTTTTGGTCGTGAATATCCCCTGAAATTAACTGAAATTAAATAAAAAACAAAAAAAAAAAAGAGAAATTTGCAGATAGAGAGAGAGAGAGAGAAAGAGAGACAGAAATATTTTTTTACAATTTTTAGTTATAATAATTTAATATAAATTACTTAAACTTATAAATAACTTTTAAACGAGTAAATGGATCTAAATCAAATTTTGCACAAATATTTATTAATTTTTTAATATATGTAAAAATAAAATTTATTTTGTTGGCAATGTTTCTTCTTTGTCAAATTTATCAATAAATGCTATAACCCACGGTTTTCCATAAGAATCTCACTTTAAATTTAAATAATTTTCAAACCATATTAAGAGACTTGTGCTTAGGTTTTGCACATATACTTAAAAGAATAGGTTGCGAAGTTTTCATTTTTGCTTCTGTCAATATTTTGACACATGCTACATAACATCCTTAAACATTTGATACTCATCCTTGTCATTCTACAACCAAATAATTAAATAATTAATTCTTCTTTCTAGAATTTTGCAAAAAAAAAATTTGTTTTATCATAATTATCAATTTTTAATATTATATAAATTTTATAACATTTACACATATTTTTAGCTATACTTTAAAAAAAGTTTAGTTCTAAATACGTTTGATATAAATAATTAAATACAAAATATTTGAGAAACATAGAGAGTATCTCTTTAAGATCCAGTCCGTGCAATGTCCAGTCAGGCGACTTTACAATGACGTATTTCCAATATTTCAGTTAGATTATAATATGAATAATTCATAGGAAGCTCTCCAAGTTTGATTGGAATATCGCGGAGTAACGTCGAGTATTTCGATTTGTATTAAGTCTCCTGATTTTAGTCTAAAAGACGTATTTTTCTTATCCGTCTCTCATCCAACAATCTTATCAAATTAATTCGTCAATAATGATTCTCTTATCGTGAATTGATTATTATTGTTATTATTTTGTTATTAGATAGATTGATATTGTTATTATTTGTATTACATACACATTACGATCAAAGAGAGACAAATTCGTAGGTAAAACCATATTCGTTCTAAAATTGAAGAAAAATGAGAATGAAAAATTTCTGCGCTGTGCAAGCTGGTTAAGTCTTTTATATAAAATTTAAGCTGCGAATTTTTCGAATTAGCCACGGATTTTATATTATAATTAGAGAGCACACATATACCCACACACGTACTCCTGAAACCCGGTTATCTCTATTTTTCTCTCCTCATTGTAGACTTTCTTCATTTTACTTTCTCTCTCTCTTCATCTTTCAGCATATACTTAACGTCCCATGAAATTAAAATGTCGTAGTAACCGACAAAAGAATGAGAAACCGCTTGACTCTTTCACGACATTTACTATCACAAATTTATATTTTATTTGTTTTTTTTTTATAATTATTATATTTTATTTATATTCTATATACATTTTTATAATTATTATTTTATTATTATTAATCTACATTCATAGAAAATTTATAGAAAATGTCCAAAAAGTAGGGCTAGATTTATACAGTGTGTCAAATTATTATTGTATGGTAAGCGTTGAATTGGATCATTGGATATTCAATTGGATCAATTTAGAGTATTATGTCAAATCCTATTTTTATAACATCATTTTATTTTTTTCCGTCATTTTAATTTCAGTCTATTTAACTTTATACTATTTTTATATTAAATGTATTAATTATTCTACTTTTGTTCTATTTCTGTACAATGATTGAAAACTTTTTGTCTTTATTATAGCGAGAGAAATATACGTTTGCTAAATATATAATTCTATTCATTCTACTATTTATTTAACATTTATTATATTTTAAAACCAAGCTATGCTTAAATCGAAATAAAATAATATAATTTAAAATTAATCCTATCGCTTGCTTAATCAAAGACTCGTTTATAATAGCGCATTTTTGAACTGATTATAATTAGATTCTCTGTTTAATTTATTCCTCATAAATTCGATGCGTAAATAAATCCGTTGCATCGCGTTGAAAATACCACCCTCGATGATTAGAATTCACGAGGATCCGACACACCTCTCCTTCTCTCCTTCTCCCTCACGGCGAACGCCGGCGATTTCGCCGTGATTTTCTTACTCTCTCGTCTCTTTGCTTTTCTTCCGCCCATTTGTTTCACCGCTCTCTCAGGATCAACCAATCTTCACGCCTTCATCCTGAGATACCGATCGACCATATCATAACGATTCACCGATGTCGTGCTAGATTTTTTTCCCCCCTCCCCCTTTTCCACCCTCTTTCCGCGTGATTTGGCCGACGTGAGAACCCGAGCCTTGTGCTCAAATCTCGATTATCGTTATTAACATGGATTTTGGTGAACTCGTCGGCGCTGAGCACTGCGTCAATTTCATTATCTGATCGCTAACCAAATCTCTCGATCTCTTCATTTTCCATCGCGATGTAAGACGAGAATTTCGCTTTATTCGTGGTTTACATTATTTTTGATCTGGCTCGGAGTGGGAAGTAACTATAATTGAGATATCCTTCTTCAATGTTCCCCTTTAACTCAGAAGTTTGCTTGCTTCGTGATAAAATAAAATAAAATAAAAAAAAAAAAAAAATTGACGAATATAAAAACCTTTTGTTATAAAACATATGTTTTTACACTTAACAAAATTATAAATTATTGTTTTTCTATAATCGATACTGATTTTAGATACAATTGTATAACGGCTCTTTTAGACAAAACAAAAAATAATTTTCTATAGCTTTTAATAAAGATTAGTCTGTATTGTAATAGACTTTGCGATCCCTTTGAATGTTTTTCCACGCAAGCGAATTAGGAGCAGCTTATTTCATGCTGCACGAACATCGCTCACAAGTCGCAATGCAACCGGAAGAAATTTGATTTATATCGGTGCGGTTGTTTCGCATTCCGAGCAATTTCTGTCGAGCGTGTGTCGCGAAGATATTTGTATTCTCGCTCGCATTTCGTGTTGTCAAAAATTTTTTTTTGAATTTACGTGAGGTCGCGAGACCATTCCTTCTCACTGCGCGCTGCCATTTTTCATACGCGCGAATTAATACTTAAAAAGCACCAACGTCGTCCTTTCTTAGGTTGGCCAGGATGAGGGAGGAAAACTCATAACTCTCGCAAGATTCGACTCGAGGAGCGATATTAACCGTAAGATTTGTGTCGCGATAAAAGACGTTCGACCGGGGATCAAGATAAATGCGCTTATCATCGAAGAAATTGGTCTCCGTATCGACAAGCAATTCCTTTCCCCTGCGGATTTAATATCTCGCATTGCCTTTGTAATTCTTACGTTTCGAGAAGCTTTAGCCTTTGAGAGGCTAACGATTAAAGAGTCGAACAGAAACACAATCGCAATAAATAGTATAATATACAAAGGGGAGAGGCTTGCACATAAAAGTCTTCCAAAGATGGATTGGCCTAAAATTGCGACATTTTTATCAAAAAAATTTGGCTTAAGAATGTATGTGTTATTTATTTAAATATTGACAGAAGCATGAGAATTTCATAGATTATTCTACTATTTCTTTTATTTCGAATCTTATCCATTTCGAAAGTTTAATATTTGTGCAAAACTTGATTTAGATCCACTTATTCGTTTAAAAGTTATTTATTAAAAATTGTAGAAAAATATTATCTCTCTCTCTCTTTCTCTCTTTCTGCAACTTATTCATCTTTTTTATTTCTTACAATTGATTAAAGAAATATTCATGATCAAAAATTCTTGTCATAAATTGGAAAAAATATTAATTACTATTTTAATTATTATTAATAACTATATTTCTTTTACGACTTTTACGAAAACCATATTATTTTGTGATACTCTATTTATAATTTGGGTTTATTTATTTAATTTCTTAGAGAGTATAAACGTAAGAATTTTTTTTTTAATTCTGAATTTAATTTAATTTTTTAATTTTTTTTTAATTTTAATTTTAAGAATTTATTTTAAATTTGAATTTAATTCCTTTAATTTTTAATTTTGCTACAATTGTACATCTAAAAACATCTTTAAACCCATGAAGGAATTTATCTTCTTTCTATATTTTTCATCTTGTTAGTTTAATAATTCTCTGATCAGCTACAATGTTCAGCTGTTATATAAATATGAACTCTCGCAAAATGCGATCTCGAGGAAAATACTCCTTTAAAGGACGTAGAAGACAACCGGTATTCGAGCAGAATCGCTCACCAGCTCGCTCTCGAGATTTCAATAACGCTCGCGCATCTCCAACTTTGTTTTACTTCGCGACGATAGTCAGCCGTGTCGTCTGTGTTATTCAACATCGGTAGTCCATTTCCATTTTCAAGGAGGATGAAGAATCTCCACGTATTTTCCGCGGAGAGGTCGCGCAAAAATGGCGGCACATGCTTCTTACATCCCTGGCGATCTCTCATTTATTTATTTATTTATTTATTTATTTTTTTTTTTTTTCAACATTGCTTCGATTATCGTTCTCGAAAGATTGAAAGTCCCGTAGGTCTTGTCGTCCGCGATTCTCATCTCCCAGGCCGTCGTCGAGGGTTTTTACGATTCTTCGGCGGACGTTTACGCTTTATTGATTTACGTGTGCGCTTCGCGCGCAACGACACGGTGTTTATGTCCCGGCAATTTCAGCAGCGGCAATATTACGGTAGTGATTTCGCATTACGGGCTTACATGAGGTCGCGCGCGCGTGATAGGATATTTCTTGGCGGGGCGAAAATTAAGTGATAAAATTATAAGTGTTATCGCGCGACGTTAAGCCCCACCGAGAAAGAGAGAGAGAGAGAGAGAGAGAGAGTTGCCATTCTCACGCAAAACGAACGTAGAGGAGGAAGGGGAGGGGAATTTTATGAAGCAAGTTTCGTAATATCGAGCTTTCGTGTGTGCGTGCGATCGTTCACGTTTCGACCGAATTAATCGGACTATTACAAAAGGGATAGACAGCAACGGAGAAAAAGAGGAGAATACGAACGGGTTGCCTGCTAAAAAATTTTAACGGTTCAGTTCGCCAATTCGATCGTACGTGGCACCATTATTGGGAATTTCTGACACTCTAACGAGCGCGGTGCGTAACTGTCGAAAAAATTAAAAAAAAAAAAAAAAAAAAAGAGGGTAGTTTAAGTGGCGATAAATTCCGATCTCTGCTTGATGCGAATCGGTCAACCGAGTTTCGCCGAATTAAAGCGCGCCCGGGGGTAACTCTTAATTACCAGATCGAAGCAGCAGCTTCTGGCGAGCTCGTGATTAATGAATGATTTATTTTGGATTTTATTAGAGAAGAGAAGAGGAAGAATAGCGACATTCATTAGCACATTGATAATAATATCTTTAAAATCGCTTTTTTGTATGGAAAATGATAAATAAATAGAATACAGCGCGTGAAAACATATATAATCCATTGTTTTATAATAATAAAAATTTTATTAATGAAAGAGAGTAATAAGGGCGTATATATATATTACTAAAGGCATTTGCAGCATGATTTTTAAGTTGTTTCCATTTATTGCTAGCGTATAACAATAAAGGATTGGAGGAATAATGCTGATTTACCGATCAACTAATATACAGGGTGTTAAAAAAAATATTTAAGGAGATTTAATATGTCCAGAAACAAAAAGTATCTTAATAAACATGGACCTGCAAATGAGCTGTTTTTGGGATATTCTTATTTTTTTATTTTTGATATTTTTTTTTTTATAATTTTTTATTTTTATTTTTTCAAATTTTTATTTTTATGCAAAAATAATTTATGCAAAAAATAACATTAATCTCTTAATAATGGCTCATTTAAGAATCTATCTTTATTAAAATCTTTTAAATTATTTTGAGACGTACTAAATCCCTTTAAAATAATTTACCCCTTTTTTACACATTCTGTATAGCTGGAATAGAAAGAAGAACGCATTTCGATTGATTTAATCATTAACAATTCATTATCAAATATATTACCTGCTACGCGCATTTCCATTCAGCGATTCTAAATAATTCTCCCCAGCGATACATTCTTCATGAGTTAATTACTGAAAATTATTCCCGAATCAATAAATAAGGCAATTAAGAATGGCCGGATGCAGAGTATCGGAGCGGAGAACAAAAGAAAAAAAAAAATAAAAAAATAAAAACATAAACCCGAACAAGCATAAAATAATATTCTTCCATGTCTGTATTATATCCTCGTGTTCTCCCAACTGGTTTTGGCTGTATTAAGCAATCCCGGGAACATCTCGTTTATTGTAAAAATACGCGGAGCTGCGCCACGTCGATTTTCCAACCGTTTCCGAAATGTTTATCTTGTAGTTACATCGAACGAGCGATTGCATATTACCAACGGAATTTCTATCAGCGGATTTTCCAATCACTGCCTCCCCTTTCCATCGCGTCATTTATCGAATTGGTCCTCCGCGTTTTCATCATCGATATATTTGTTTCATCGGTAATATTAAGTATAAAATATGATATTAAATATAGTGGTAAAGTCTCGTATCGCATGTATTCGTCTGGAAAATCAATTCAACTATAAAACATATACATATATGTATAGACGGCACGAGACGGGCGCGTGTCGTGTGATTTATAGCCGGGGCGCTATTCTCGTATCAAAAATAGATGTATGCGAGATTTGCGAGATCGTATCGGGGGTTCGCGTATGTTCTTCGGGGATTGGATAATTACCGTGGCTTCAACGTCGAAACCATCCTCTATGTGCCGTTTGAAACCTTAACGATCACGTGTCAGGATTCTCCTATATATCCTCGTAACCTCTTTACTTAATCGGGAGCCAGACTCTAAGCAAACTTTAGGGCGGATCGCATGATTAACGGCGCGTTTTGAAGGATATGGCGTCCCGGTGTTTTAGACACAGAAACGTATCGTGCACGGCAATTATCGACCGTATCCTTCTATCCAATCAATTCGACGTTAACGATTCTATTTTGAAATTATTATTTCGCATAGATCCTTAAGTGAATATGATTAACTGAAATTCCTAAAAAGTGACAGATCTATGAAAACGTGATGCAAATAAAATTTATTTATATATATTATTAATAAAATTTATTAATAAAATTTATATTAATAAAATTTATATATATGTTCAGGGTGTTCGGGTGTTAATCGCATCACTCGTCGTATGCAGATAGAGCAGATAAAACTGAAGAGAAAAATTCTGTACCATTTTTTTCTATAAC
>JBCEZV010000039.1:4304505-4314735 GCA_039654365.1 Cataglyphis livida
AAGCATATCTAAGGAATTTTATTTTATTGCAAGGAAGAATATAAAAATTATAAATAATATTATAAAAAAATAATGTTTTATTAAAAAGAAAGTCAACAATTCTGTTTATTTAATATTTATGGTAAATATTATATTATATCATGCGCTACAATATTACGTTGTCAGACATTAATCCAAATATTTTTGAACGCGTCATTAAAGCGGATATCAAAAAGATACGCAAAGGGTTGCTATCGATATAATTCACTAAATCACTTTGAGCTTATACGAGGGACGTCCATTAAAAGCTAGAATTTTAAAATGCGTACCGGATTGATATGCAAAACGCAATCTCGCAGCTTCGTCGTTTGCAATTATTCACTCTATCATCGTTATTTCTCTAACTGTAAAACTTTAGAACCCTGAAATGCAAATGGGATTTAGCGAGAAACACTTTATAATTCGAATCACCTGTTCCTCCACGCGGCCACGTGTAATTAATCATGGCCATATAATAAATGTCGATGAGGCGATACATATTTCGAAAAATCAGACCGCGCCGATTACGCTCCACTGTTAAATTTATTATTTATTATTTTTTTTATTTATTATTCCGCACGTCGTCCATATGGACACAGGGTGGTAAATACTGATACGCACGCAAAAGTTAGTTTATCATGTGAAATGAAAGAGTTTCTATAGTATTTTTTTTAATACTGAGATTAAAACAGCAACGCAGAAAGAGAGTGAGAGAGATAGTGGGGAGGAAGGGGGCAGGGAGGGGAAAGAGAGAGAATATCTTGCTTTATTAACAGAAAAAATACAATAATATTTTTTCGCCACTATAATTTCACGAGTGGCCATAATCTCAGCCGTTAAAAGCTTTTGTAGATATATTTTTCCATTTTATTAACTAAAAACTTGTATATATTAATTTCGAAGAAGAGCAAGTTACAGTCATCTTGCGTTCGAAAATATAATTCATACGTCTGTGAAATTATACTGATTCTCGTTTAAGCTTTTGTGCGAAATGCAATTTATCACAGAGTGTCTTGAAACGTAGTTAGTCGTTCGCGAGACAAAATGGAGGTTTATCAGCACCGGCATCTCTCATTAATAATCGGCAACGCGTTAACGCGAACACGGATGAATCGCGACGATCGATTCAGACTGCTGTTTTAAAGTTAGTCGCGATTAAGCGACGTAACGAGACCGTGCTGACAGGCCGATGTCGTTGATCGTTATACGAAACGTCTTTGCACAAACTTTCCCGCCAATTCCGTACACGTCAGTGGTACCGAAACGTCTTCGAACAAGTTTGATTCAGTTCGAATGGCGCTACCGTTTACTGAGCAAATTATTCGATTAATTAAATTAAAGAAATATTTTTCTTTCAATTTTTCCCAACTTTTATGATTTCACTTATTTTTATGCTTTATGCAATTTTGTCTCACATGTAATTATGCAAAATTATTTATCATTATATAAACAGGTAGGTTTTTCTTTTTTGTTTTTCCTTTTACTCATGTTTTAATAAAAATATGTGCATATATACACGAGATTTTACAGGGTAATACAGTTAGGCGCCACAATTTTAATGGAAGATTTCAACATTAATAAATTGCAAATTGTGTTCTCCGCGCTTCTCTGTATTTATGAAGTGCTGTCTCCTTGTTACTTTATTCATTCATAAAAGATTAATAAAGTGCATTATATAACTGTACTGCGCGTTGTGTATCAAAACATGTTAAATATACATAAAGTGTATTGCTTACTATGCTGCGAATAGCTAATTCGAAGTTTGAAACGTCGACCTTCCGAGTCGACAATAACATCGAGATAAACTTGAAATGATAGTGCGAAACAAAAACAAAAGCGATATAAATCGATATTTAAATGAGAAATTACTTGTATCATTGCACGTTCAAGCCTATTAAAAACGAGGAATTATTGTTACACGTATTTTTATATAGTTAATAATATATCTGATTATAAAAATTATAAATATAATATTTTAATGCAATTACAAAATCAAGCATATTAATATGTAAAATTTCATATTTATTTACTACGTTCGATTATATTTCATGAATAGCAAACATTAATTACCTTAAAGGAATTGATAGTTTTTTACTTATTTTTAAAGAAAAGTCGTTTCTTCAATTATAATTAATCGAACGTTAGTTTGCGCGATTTCAATTTGTGAATGAATCTATCAAATAATGATACGTTGATTATTAAATAAATTTATTTATTATACAAGATGTTCCAAATCAGGAAAATGAAATTTCAGGATTTTATAGGAAATTGAATTTGGAAGAAAAAAGTTCCTATAAAAATATAGATCCGGAAACGCTTTGTTAAAAAGTTACAGCTACTAAACTCTCTATAAGTAATTATTTATAATCAAAATTGAATAAAAATATTTTTATGTTTATTTTTATACTTGCAATGTTTGCATTATGAATGTAATGTTTACATAAAAACACCAAAAGGTAGTTTTTTCAAATTTCTGCTTTTTTGTTTCGAATTTATTTTCTTTTGAATTAAATCTTTTTTAAATCTTATTTAAGCTTTATCAAAATTGAATAAAATTGATGTAATTTTTAAATAGTTTGTTATTTCATTATCTATCGGATTTTTTTTTGTTACTTTTTTCAAATGAATGAAGGGTTTTGAAGTTATTTTAAAAATCATTAAAAAAATGTGATTTTTCGAAGTTTATTATCTATAACTTTTCAACGAAGAATTGCTGGACCTATGTTTATCAGAAGTTTTTTGTTTCAAATTCAATTTCTTATTAGATCCTGAAGTTTTATTGACCTAACCTGCAACACCCTATATATTATACTTATTTTTTTGTATCACTTTTCTAAGCTGCAAAAGTTGGCGACTGTTATAGCAATAATAGTAATGATCATATTATATCTGGCATTACACTTCTGATTTATTGTTGCAAATTAGATATAGCCATAAATTATTGCAAGATAAAGGCTTCTTATTCACTTTACTCTGTTCCTTCTTCCATAGTCGACGACTCGGTAAACGTCGAGATTCAACGCTCAGAAATTCTCGCTGATGTTGCTAACAACATATTATCAAAAGGAGCGATGAGAAAGGAGGAGTAGTAACGTGCTGAAACAGCTCTCTCTCCCCGAATACAACCGGCGATTTATCTGTCGCGATAACGGCTCCTACCCTGAAATCAGTCAGTCGAATTTCACGTAAGATCGTTTCATCGCGTTAACCCTCAGTCCCTTTCCCTTCTCTCTTCTAGCCCCTTCTAAAATGTTTCGGCGAGCATAAGGGATACGTCGAAGGATATTCCGTTCAGCTTCGTTCAGCGGTTTTCATGAAGGACAACAATTCTCCTGCATATACATATGTGCTCTTTACACTCGTCGTTGTCATTCAGATACAGTTGCAAAATTGCAGTCGCGCGGGAAATTTCCTTGTTGAAATTCCGAGCGTTCTCCTAAGGGACAGCTTCGACTTTTGCTTCATGAAAACGCAACGGTCGATGGACCGTTGATAACGGATCCAAGTCCCGCGTATGTAATTATTATAATGGATACGCAGCGCGACGATATAACTTGATTTAGTTCATTCTATTGTCGAATGACAACGATGACGACGACGAGGCGTCATCGTTATATAGTTCGGTCCGTGGAGAATGCTAGGTTATCTATCGCGTTGCTTACTGTTGCGCCGCGCTGCCACGTTTCAACGCGAGATTGGACGATCTCAGCGGCCACTTCGTTCCTCGATTACCCGCGGGACCTGCGGTGGCTGCGCATTAAACATCCGCGATTTCACTTCATCGTTCTCTAATCCCGCATCGGCATTGCGGCCGTCGCACGTCTCTTAGAACTTCGCAATACTGTTAGACCTTGGAATTAGCACGAACGTGATTATCTCAGAGTTTGGTTACGATCGGGTATTAATCAGTTCAAGAGTGCTTTCGGCGAATAAACCGTGCAAAGTTGGCGTGTAACTTGAATGAATTGCAAATAACCGATCTTGAAGACATACCGACGTCACGGATTTAAAGCCTTATTGATTTATTTTCCCGCCGATAATTTTTTTCAAATTAATTTACGCGAACATAATAATAAAATAATAAAATAATATATAATTTATAATATATAGGATGCCCGGTAATTTTTGACACATCTGTGTAGATCCGAAAGTAGATTGGCTTAAACTGAAAAGAAAAGTTTTATCATTTATTATTAGTTATTATTGTGCGAGAGCGTTCTGTCGCTACGACAGTGCACTACCAGGCACGTGATTACTGACGTTCGGCTAAAAGACGGCGCTGATTGGTCAGATTTTATACAATAATAAATTCTTTATTAAGCGTTATAGAAAAAATTGGTACAAAACTTTTCTTTTCAGTTTGACTTAATCTTCACACTTAGGATGTGTCAAAAATTATTGATATTCATTATATATTATATATTATAGGACGCGCTGTATACTGTATAATATATAATTTTGCAAAAATAAAAAAAGTTATGTTTTACTAAAATACAATTAAATATATAATTCTAATAAAATTGTTTTAAATTAAAAGAAAAAAAAAGAAAAAAAAAACAAATTGGAATAACTAATTTTATCTTAAACTGTGCATATATATTAGAAGATGAAACATATAATGGATCGGTGGATTAAAAACGGAATTGCTATTGATCGTTCTCTTATCTGAAAATTTCTATTATATGCGAGCGGAGGTGAGATTAGATTTCGACGTTTTACAAAATGAGTAGCTTTAGGCGAGCTTACGACAATAATCCATCGTAATCTACGTCGCTTAATGCACGCGCGCGTATGTGTACTTTTCCAGTAACGTTACACGCGATTATAAATAATAACGGCATCCTTAAAATGCGTTACTCCGTTCCTTCTCTCCATATGTAATGTAATAATTAATTTAACCGATGATCCGCATCCGCGTAACAATAAAGTACAGCTGTATGCGAGTCGGTCGCATACATACTAACTACACTCTCTTATGTTTGCCTGATTTGCTGGCGCTTCGAGCAGCTTCAGAAATAGGTTAATCGTGCCTCTTGTTTAATTAATCGAATCTCGGTCCTCGTAGAACGCGCGCGCGGCGATCTGTAAAGTTACATCGGGAGTAATTGCGCCCGCGGGTATCGAAAGGGCGCAGCCAGTTAAAAATTCGTGTTTAAATGTATATGTATTAGAAATCAAGAAGAAAATTCTTTCTCTATATTGCACAATATGTCCGCAACATTCGTGTTTTTTCTATTTTTGTCTATATTTTAAAATTAATTAAAATTTTGATAAGTTTGTTGATTAATTCAGAATCATATTATTGATTTAAATTTAATTAAATAATTTTATTATTTAAGCGCTTTTCTGCAGATCTGATGATTAAAATATTTTATTTTATTTTATTTTAAATATTAAAATAGTATAACGATATATAATAAATGACGTTTGTTACATGAAAATTGTCCCTAAAAGAAAATTGAAATAAAATTAAGAAATATTTTCTATTTATATATATCTTTAATAGATCTCGCAAAATTCTATAAATTAAAATAGACAGTTTGTAAAATAAGTTTGTCAAATTTAATTTCTTCTCTTTTAGTTTTTTGGTTGTTCAAAGTTCATTAAAGATGAATAATTCTTGAGTTATAAATATTTGAAAATACAAAGAACATCTTTCGAGATTTTAAATAAATAATCTTTAATAATTAAATAGATATTCAAATAATTAAATAATTAATTAAATAATTAATTAAATATTCTAGATAATTTTATTTCATGATTATATACATATAATCATATTATTGATTTAAATTTAATTAAATAATTTTAATATTTAAGCGCTTTTCTGCAGATCTGATGATTAAAATATTTTATTTTATTTTATTTTAAATATTAAAATAATGATATATAATAAATGACGTTTGTTACATGAAAATTGTCCCTAAAAGAAAATTGAAATAAAATTAAGAAATATTTTCTATTTATATATATCTTTAATAGATCTCCTAAAATTCTATAAATTAAAATAGACAGTTTGTAAAATAAGTTTGTCAAATTTAATTTAACAAATGTAAAACAATAAATGTTCAAACTTATGGATATTAAGTATTTAATGTTCAAAAAAAATTTTAGACGATCAATAATTTGCGACAGAATTCAAGATACAAAAAATTCTATTTATAATTTTATTTGTTCGTCTACAAAGAAATATTTAAAAAAGTAAAAATAAAAAAAGTACATATACATAAAATAAATGCATACTAAAGTACACACATGTATTAGAGAATGTATGAATATATTGGAATATATGCATAGCTTAAATATGAACTATAGATTGTCAGAGTAAGTTTTATTTTAGTTTTAAAATATAAAAAAACTATCATGTAAACGTTATTATAAATAAACATAAATTATTATAAATTTATTATTATTATAATAATTATAAACGTTATTATAAATAATTTATTGTTCTTTTATTCTATGTACGCCGCCTAATTAATTAAAATAAAAGTGGCTAAATTAACAAATAATTTTATAAATATTCAGTTTGCAAGAATTTTTAGAGATAATCCAAGTGTAAGCTATCATTATTAATAATCATGCGATAAATAATATTTATTATAGTATATAGGAGGTGTCCCAAAATTAAAACGACAAATTTCAGGTGATTATGAAGAACACCAAGACAAGCCCCTCAAAAATTAACAAAAGCAAAATTAAAAAAAAAATTATTTAAAAAAAAATTTATTAAAGCGATTATAAAAATAGGGGTATTTTTATCATGAATTTTTATATAAAGCATTTTTTGATATCTAGAATAATTTTCGAGATATATCGAGAAAGACAATAACCGCTCTGTGTCCTTAATAATCAAGTAAAATTTGTCGGTCTATTTCTGAGACAACCTATATAAAACTTTGTACATTCCTCTCTCCTTGGTTATAATGTTTCTAAATATTATCCTACTGACTTATTCCTTAATCAGTCTTAAGCATCTCTTACTCTCTTAATCATCATCAGTATTCTTAATAATAAGATTCTTAATAATAGAATTCTTAATAATATTAGTCTTGCTTCTGTAGAAAAGAATCTCATATATATATATTATATTTTTGTTAGAACATATCCTAGATTTCTTCAATTTTTAACTATAACGATGACTCCATTTTAAAACAGACCATCAATCCGTAGTTCGCTTCATCCTTTGTGATTATCTCTTAACAAGCATGTGAAATAACATCGGTTTACGAAACACAGTTATGTTTTGCTATTTGCTTATTATTGCAAAGCCTGCGTCTTCCCGGGGGAGAAAACGGGGGAGAAGAAGGAGAGGGAGATCTCTTTGTTATGATTAAGTTGTGCGTGTGTATGCATAGACGCAGGACCGCGGTAGCATCAGCGATTAGTATCGCGTTGAGATGTCGATAGTACATACACGTGCAGTATCTAATACACCGAGTCTTGTATTCGCTCTTGTAAATTCGTAGATGAACAGTAGCTTCGATGGTACATAGAATGCGAGCCTTGGTTTGCGGACACATCGAACTGACCAGTGTCAACATGTCCGCCATTCGTGCGGAACCTATTTGAATAAGTGGTACACTGTCGCGATATACGCGTTCAATTAACGTGAGCATCCTAAGCACATGATAGGTCCATCACTTAATCGTGATCGGCATCTCTTTCGCAGATATTAAATATTTAAGTGTTATACAAAAACAATGGGAGTTGTTACACCGGTTCGTATGAATAGGTTTCTAAGCACGATCAAAGAGATATATTTCATGCGATCGATATAGACCTACGTGTTTGAATTTACAACCAGCTTCTGGCGTAGTCCTGGTTGTCTGAGCAGAAGCGAATTTGCGAATAGCGTTTGTACATCGCTCTGTGTGTCTCTTCCTCTCTACATCTCCACTCGTGTCGCTTCTCTCCGGTTCGTCTTCTCTACTCCGATACCTCGCTATGCGGCTACGCTTTGGCGTAATTGCATTGGCCATGCGTTCATTTGAACGTCGAGCAATGAGCCATAGAAGCGTAATAAGTAATTGTACGTGTGACGACATACGCAAATTGTGCAGAATATTGAAAAGGGAAAGATTGCTAATTCTTCTAATTCCTGCAATAGATGCGTGTAATAATTATTAATTGCTTTTAAAAAAATAAAATTATAAGTTATATCATAAAAAAATTTATTATAAATTAATGAAATATGAGAAATAAAATATCTGGAGAATTAAAGCTTAGAGAAAAAGAGAGAGATTTTCGAGGGTGAAATTTTTTCTGTTCGCTTCTCTTGTCCATGTAACTCCTCACTTTACTACTTCAGAGCGACCATCCTCGGCATTTAAGATACAATGTTGGCAGTTTCCGTCTCTCGCCGACGCTGTAAAACTTCTTTTGACTGCCACTTGTGCATTAAGAGAGCGGGGAATTTTGCTCTCGAGATACTCGAGTAGTAGCGATCCTCGTTGAAAAGGGGAACCACTTTCGCGCAAACTGGATTTTGATTTAGGCTGACAAGCATCTAAGGATATCTGAGAAGATTAATTAATGGAATTTAACACAGAAATCTCGAGCGACAAGATTTCTTTAGAGAGTTTTTTGTTTGTCAGTCGATAAGTCGGTCGAGAGCAACAAGTTTTGATACGTGCCAGCGATATAATGCAACGAATAATGAGATATAATATTGCTGTAGCATCTGCGTTATTAAAATTAATTAACAAACAGAAAAAAATGAATATTATCTAAAGCGCAATTTAATTCATATCTGATTTTTTTACAGTTCCATAGAAAGAATATTAAATTTCATCAAATTAGACCTGTTCAAATGATTTGAATAAATCATAAATCAGGAAATAAGATAATTAGTTCTCGGCTTATATTAAGAAACTTTCTTTGCTTTAACTTTCAGAAAGGGATAAATGAAGTTGTTGGTAATAAGATTATTCATGTTAACTAAAATTGTAATCTTTACAAGTTGCACTATGCACTATTGTAAACAATGTATAAAATATGTCAAAAGAAAATTTGATATTTTATAACTGTAAAAAAATTAGATGTGAACATCAAAGAAATAAATTGCGTTTTTATAACAGTTGATTATTTTTTTCTAATTATATTAGATCTGTTCAGCAGCGAAAAAATGCGTGGGTGTGAAGACAGTTGGAAAATTTGTGTTTTCTTGTTAAAAAAGATACCGGTTAAAATTTTTGTGTTGAATATTTAATATATTTATAATTAATTAATGATTAATTTAATATATTGCTGTTATGTTAATTAAACTCAAATGTTAAATTATTATAACAACTAAAAAAAAGAATAAAGATAACACAATGTACACTTATTTTATACAATATGTTTCGTATTATTAGTGACAGGATTTATCTGTTAAAATTTATAGAAAAAATATTGATTTTATTTTATAATATATAAAGTAAAAATAATTATAGATTGTCAATAACAAATACATTTTTTCCAAGTTATTTTTATCATTAAAAATATATTGATTTTGACACAAAATTTATTTCAGATTACTTTGAGTTTATTTTGTGTTAAAATATTAACATAATATTAGTGTCACCATTTAACATATCCATATTATGTTAAATTAATTCAAAAATTTGTGGATCCTTTAAGACTTAAGTAATATCTTAAATTTAACATAAATTTTTCAACTGTATGTTTCTTTTCTTTTGAAGAGTCAACAATTATATGACTTGTTATTAATAGCATTAATTAAAAACGCGTTGTGTTAATTCCAAAATTTCCAGGATTTCTTTAAGTCTAAAGAAATCCTGGAAATTTTGGAATTAACCTAACTTAACTTAACCTAACCTAACCTTTAAGCAGGTCTTATTAACCTTTCGGCAATTTCAGCAGTTGCGTACTGCGGCTGCGAATTTGGCACGCACAACACACGGGGAACTATCTGCCGACGGTAATAATAATTTATTAGGAAAGTTTGTCTTCTCTTTCTCGTTGCGAGAGAGCTGACTCTTCCTAATGCCGTCGGCTGCTTAGCCGCAAGTTTACCAAGTCACGCGGTTTACGCTACGCCAGCATTACTGGACGAACAAGCGAATGTTTGTCGACTAGAGAGATGTTAGCAGAGGCGTTTGCCATTGTGAGCAAATTTCTTTACAATAATTCTCGATAATAATCAAAATAATAAAATCAAAATAATAATAAGCTAGCCAATAACTATAATGCTATTTGCTTAATGCAATA
>JBCEZV010000039.1:4316305-4350120 GCA_039654365.1 Cataglyphis livida
CTAAATTAAAATAAAAATTTTACTACCATTCTCTCTCTCTCTCTCTCTCTTTCTATATATATATATATATATATAATACATAACTTAAGTTATCTTTTCAGTAGCTATTATTTCTCTCTCTTTCTCTTTCTCTCTTTTGATGTCATTTTTATATTTTACTAAAAAATAGGTAGCAGAGAAAAGATAATCCATTAAGAGCTACGCAGTTGTATGTGGTTAAGGCTATCTACAACTTGATTCGCTGATATCTAGCTATTTCTGGGAAAAATGTACCGCTGTTCGTAACATTGTAGATAAAAACGAATAGAAGATGGGATAGCTATTTTTAGGTCAGTTCACAAAATAATTTTCTCCTTTCTAAACACACTTTGCCACTACTATTTATAGTAACCTTATATAAAAAGTTCAGACTATGTCATAACGTGCTACTATATTTTTCACGTGAGGTACATCTCCCATATGAGCGCTTACTAAAGAAACTTTAAATCCGGGGCAAGCTTTTAATTTGCTTTGGGACACGCCGGCAAGTTTTTCAAGCTTAATGTCAAGAACGCGATGTAATTCTCTTGTTTTTTTTTTAACGCAAAGCCCCGTACGCACGATGTGTAATCCTAAAACAGTAGCGCGAAGTTATCAGCGAGACGCGGAAAAATCTCCCCGGAAGGGATCGCGCGCGGGAAAAAAGCGTATATACATCAGGAAAACCGATGATTTTGCCGAAACTTTTGAGAACGCCGTAGAGTGGCACTGACTTTTTGTAGCGTTAACCCGATTTTTCAGAGTTGGTTAAAAGCGCTCTTCAAAAGTTCCACCCGCCGCAACGCTACAGGAAGCTATCAGAGATGGAAGACGAACTTATCCCGGTCCAAAAGTTTTATGAGTTCTAATGCAGAATAAAGGGATAGTTACCGAAGTTAACCGCGGAACAGCGTTTATTTTAACGCTCAATCTTTACATCCTGTCTTTTCGCGATATTTCTTCGAGCGAGTCCGCGCTTCGTCGATGAATCGTGTTATAAAAGTTATCGAGAATTTCGTTCCTGTCCGATGTACATCCGGCAACGAAGAAGCAATCCTAACCTAACCTAACAATCGGCGACCGGCGTGAGATCGCCGTTTCTCGGCGCGCAGCCGCCGCGTTTTTCTAATTCGTTTAACGGGACGGCGAAAAGCCAAATTAAAAGCGCGATAAAAGTGAGTTGAGTGCCAGCAGGCGGGATATAAATCGAAGTTAGCGGCGGGTCGATTCTTCGCTTCGTTGTGGAGAGCACTTGCGCCGACGTGACCTCTGTGCTCTCTCGTTCTCTTTCTTTCTTACCGTCTCTCTCTCCTTCTCGGGTTTAGTAAACGGACTTACTTGAAATTCAATGGACGTTGGCAGGCCGCATAGTCATCCGTTTCTGCCGAAATATCTTTCAGGGGGGAGTCTCGGCTATCGAGCAGCCACGTCTGATATCCAAACGTTCCTTGCTCTCTCGCACGATTTTATCTAATCATCTATCGAATTAACCGCACGTTACAGTCGAGATAAATCAATTTCTCAGTTCTCGCGAGATTCGAAATGTTACTCGTCGAAATTCGCGAAACTAAAGAAATAAAGCTCTAATTATATCCTAAAGACGAGCATGGAAGATAAAATTTTACATCTATTTCAGTTGCATTCAGGTATTATAAATATAAATATCTATATCTTTCTATCTAATCATAATAATAATAATTATTATATATATTTTTTTATACAAAAAATAATGACTTATAAATGATTTTTTGCTTTCTTCTTTAGGAATTTAATAGAAGTGAATTATTCCATGATTTAAATAATACTTACACCATTGAAATTATTCAATTTTAACTTTAATACATAATCTACAACTTTTGCAATCACGATTAGCGGTAAGTTGGCGTGGCAGTATAAACTCGACCGACAGTGAGTTATATAGGATTTGACGCTGAGTGTGTGTTCCTAGGAAAGGAAATATATTTTATGGAAAGTTCTCTCCATTTCGTTTCTCTCTAAAGAGATTTGGATTACGATGGGCTGATTCAATGGTAGATCAGAATTCCTTCTACCACTGGCCATTTAGTACATCGTAAAAGTGCAGCCTTATTCTGAATTTGAGTGAGATTTTTCATGCCTTCACGACCTCGATAGTATTCATATCACGAACATTTATTGTTTGAGCCTAATTCGCAAAGGAATATTACTAATAATTTCTAAGAATTATTGTAAATTTTCTTAAAATTTACATAAAAGTCATACTATTTTTATTCGTAATAATGCTAATTATATTTCTGTACACAAATTTGGGTTTGTATTTGACAGATTCAAAATTGATCAAATATAAATCATGTTATCAGAGCTATGTGTGAAACGATACGTATCATATGTGCTGTTGAAAAATTTTATAAAAAATGATTTCAAATTATACGTAACACTTCTTCGATCGTGTTGTTGATACCGTCGTTTTGTGTTTCATGTGTTTAGTCTGCGCTGGTGGAAAAATAGCATTATACGGGTACGCCGTAATTTATCAGACTCGTACTTAAACGCGACGATTTTCCGAGCCGTACTTAAGGCAGACAAATTTCTCTGAACATTTCGACGATAAAATAAAAAAAAGAAAAAAATAAAATAAAAGGAGCACACTACGTGCCATGAGATTTAGTTGTTCCTTGGCAACCTTCGGTAATGTTTGCAAGAACGTGAATATATTGTCTACCTGACTACATAGGACTTCTAAAGCGATTTGGATTGCCTATTTCTCTTCAGCTCCATGACTGATATCGTCAAGATTTCGCGGCCATTTCTACGTCGAGCCGATTTGTCTTTAGGACGTTCTGATCAAATTCAGGCATTGTGTTATGAATATACATCGATATATATTGTATAGTGTTTATTATATCTTATGCCTATTACTCTGAGAAGGAAATAATCCTCATTAAATATTATTAAAAAATGCTACGTTAAATATAAAACTGAGTAAGCTCGTAATTTTTAAATTTTTGACATTAAATAACAAAGTTCTGAATTCTAAAAGCGCGAGGTGATTATAAAGTGGAGATATTTTTTAAATTGCGTAATTATTTATATAGCAAAATAATAAATCCAAAATAGAATGGAAGATTTAAAGTATCATATTGCAAGATCATTTAGAATTTGGTGCTACATTTAAATGGGGATTCTAAGACATTCTGTATAAAGATTGCGTTTCATTATCTAAAGCAGTTTAGATTATTTGCACTCCGGCATAGAAATTTGTAGAGCCAATTTCTTGAACCACTTGCATCTGAAGCACTTTGAAAATAACCAGTCACCGTGCAATCACATGTCTGCCGTCAATCTAATTGAAACTCCCAACGTTCGTTTCTGCTCGTATTCTCAGTACTTTAATTTCCTGTTGCATCTTTGTCTTCCAAAATATTTCGTGCACTTTTTACTCTCATTTACAAATTAAATTTCCTACAGATGCTTTAGTTCCGGAAATAGTCCTTCAGTAAATACGCGTATATCTAAACATCGAACATTCATCTTAGCTAATACAAAAAATGTGCGAAAATTATCAGACAGACATATAATTTCTGTACATGATATATTAAATGACAAAATAAAATAAATAAATGCTTAATTAAATATTAACATTTTAATTAAATATCTAATAAAATATCTACAAAATGTAACATAATCTGTTAATTGTAACTTGCCAATTTATTGTCATTTTTTTCATAACACAATAAATCCTAATCATAAAATTATAAAAAAGAGAATATTTTACACAAAGTACATAATTAATATTTGTAAGAAAATTCAAATATATATATGCTTTATATATAGTTCATATAAATATGCGTATATATATTATTAAACAATGAAAAGTATATTATAAGATTTATAAACAAATATTTTGTATATTATTAATATATAAAAATTATATTAACTTTATACAATTTTTCTTTAAAATTTTTTATAATATTTTTTAATATATATTTTCCTAGAAATATCTATAGAAATTATAGAGTGGAAAAAAATATCCGAGATCTGTTATACTTCTCTAATGACAGTATCGTTCCAGAATAGAAATAACGTCATCAAATTTTCATTGCCACATTAAGATCCGACGACTGGAAATAGGATTTAAACTTTTCACAAAAACGTTGATCTGATTATTCAATATTATCTACAAATAAATTGCATCGAATAAGCATATATTTGCTTTTACCTGTCAAAACTTAACGTGCGAGAGAAATATTGAAAATGTTTTGACATTTAAAATGATGTGAAACAAAAATTTGTAAAAGGACAGTTTGTTTTTATATCTTAAGTTAGTTTCATATTCGTAAAATTTCATGTTCGTAGAATTTCAAATTTAAACTGAATTGATGATGAGATTGTTTGTGTTAAGCCTTTATTATAAAATCCTCTATTATAAAATCCGCAACGCGTTTGATTATCGTTGATTAATGATAAGTAAATACGGAACGCGCATTTTCAATTTTAATTGTCGCACTGGGAGTCGCTGAATAGTCAGCTCGAAAAACCTCGGAACATTTGATAATTATGAGAAGAGCTGCCGCGAAAGCACAGTGGAGCAGGAATTTTTAATTAGCAATCACCAACGACTGACATGACTTTTTAATCGGCGACGACGGTTCCACGAGATAATTACCGCCGCAAATCAAATTCTCGAATTTTGACAGTTCTTTATAAATGAAGCATTCTCATTGGCCGCCGCCGAATCGCGTCATTATATATTTCAATCGACTCGCGCCAACTATAAAGCACGTCTTTGTTGAGTAAATAGAACTTTTCCGGTGTGACGTAGCTGCGATACCGGTGCGGTTTACATCGTGTAACATTAATACATATGCATGCATTCAACACGAAGCGGGGCGCGCGCGCAACAGGGATGCAAATATGTATCTGTGTATTCGTGCAAATCAATGTATAATTATTATTCATGGCTGATGTACTGCCGGCTAAATATGTAAATTATAAGACCTACTTAAAAGTTTTCCGTCACGACGCATTATTTCGCCGATAAACGGATTATAAACATTCGTCGTTTCCAATGAAATATTCGCACCTAACCTAACCGCGCACAAACGACGCTCGTTCTCGCAATCTCGCGCGCGTATCTTCCCCCTCTCCCTCACTCCCTCTCTCTTTTCGATAAACATCGGCGAACTGCAAATATGTTCACCCGTGCCCGATGCCGTCGTCCGATGGGAGTCGGGCTAAATTTATTCCCGGCGTGGTGTAGTCGATAACGGCGACGTTAATTTCGTTTATTTACAGGCGTTGCGCTTCTCGGGCCCCGGTGATTCAGGGCACCTCGGAGCAATTCGCGGTTCACGTCGAATAATATTAATATGCATGAGAAGATGAGCGTAAGGCGCATCCTCACGCGTGGCATGGAGGACATGGAGCATTCCCGCAATCCTGTATATAAGCGCGAGTATGTTGGACGATAATACCCGCGCGCAGAGCCCCGGCAATGTCGAAAATTGCATCTTGGAATAGGTGCATCCAATCAAGCTGAATGCGAATACGTTAACTTAATTATAGCAAATGGCGGGGTGGGATGAGGGAGAGGGGGAGGGGGAGGGGAAGAGCTGAATTTCAGAAACATAGCGCGATATTATTTCATCCGGTGGTGGGATAAATCTTTGATGCGTGTATCTCGAGAAACGCATAAATTAATCGCAAGCTTTCACGAGAATTTAGAATCAATCCTCTTCCGTAAAAATTGAGTGACTTTTATATAAAGTAGTCCATAATAGCCGAAAGCAGACTGAATGGAAGTATTCCTTGAAAAAAAGATAAGAAGTGATTTTGGACGAGGATTTAATCAAAATGCTATATTCTTTTTTGCCGCGACTTTTAAAATTTTGGCATTAAATCAGTTAATGGAATCTCAAATTGAGAATCTAAATTTTAACGTCTTAAATTAACTGTCAAACAAGATTAGATCATCAGTTTGTACATGCCCAAGATGTAGTTATTCTCTAAACTTTTTCTTGTTTGATATGTAATACTTATATCAAATAATAGTAGATTTAAGAATATGAGAGAAGCAATTTTATGAGGAAACATTATTTATTATTATTTTAAGTCTTTAGTTTTATGTCAAAGACATTCAATTTTCGCCAAGAGATTGACTGAAAATTCTTACGAAGGCAAAATCCATGTACCAAACATCTTACATAAAAGGAAACAAGCACTTTACTATCTCAGAATTGAATTTCTAAAGCTTTCTCGAAAAAAAATTATGAGTAATTTTTTTGTGCCATTTATGTGGTAGTAATAATATCTAAATACAAATATTCAGTATATGTACATATTCACAATTATAATAAAAATGTAATACAACTGTCAAATATTTGTTATGTGAATAACTATTTAATTAAATTATTGGAAAAGGATAAATATAACATATTTTTCAATTCAAAGAACAAAGAATTTTTAAACGCATCTAACTCAATATAATTATAAAAATGACATCTGATTCATTTTATATAAAAGCCGTCCATTTTATAGTGAATTTTTCTATTATTATAAAACTATCTGTGTTTCAATCATTTTTCGCAAAATAAAGAATATAGATTTCATGAAAAATAGACTAGCTATATTATTTTCGAAAGACCGAGACAGCGATCGATCAATGTAAAAAAAAATTAAATAAAACATAAACTCAAATTCTGTCACTCTTATGGTCGTGGCTCACAAGTATGGTCAATCTACTCTTTACTCACGTGTTGCATGGCGGCATACCCGGTGATCTGCTGGAGCTTACTGCTGACCATTTTCGTTCCCGTGCCACTATTAGCCTTCTCGCTCTTTCCGCTCCAGATACCGATCACGCCCGTTATAATGAGAGCCACTAGTGTGATGATGCCGATCAGTAGGGACAGTGTGACGATTTTGCTGCGGGGCGATATTACCATCGCCATCTTTCTCCCTTTTTTTTGTTTTCTTAAACGTCCACCGCGATCACTCGCGCTTTTCGTGAACGAAGTTCGAAATAGAAATTTACACTCAACAGACAACGCTATCCATTCCCAGCGGGATGGATTGAAAAAACATGGATATATGTATCTATGTATATATATATCTATGTATATATGAATAGCTTTTCTTCTCCTCGGTGATGCGAAATATTGCGGGCGGAGAGGATGGAGGATTTAAATATATATGTATATATAATTTCTCCTCGTCGCGATCCTCCGCGATCATTATAACTTTATCACTTCCTCGCTCTCGAATATCGACGACGATGGCAAGGGTGGCGACATGTCGGATGAATCCTCGTGTGTCATTCTCGAAGCCGCTCGTCTCCTCGAAGAAGCGAGAGATTAATTAAGGAACCGCTGAACGCGACAATAGGGCATAACGTGTTCCGGCATCACTTCCCCGCTTATTCACATCCGGACGACTCGACGGACTTGGCGTGGATGATTCTGCGCCAAGTGTCTCGGGAGATCGTTCTACGTTCCGGGGTAGCGATTTCCGGATCGAGAAGAAGGATCCCAAGCGTCTCTCACGTATCTCGATTCGGATGAGCTCACCGACGCTTTCAGTTCCACGGACGATTTTAAGAACGCGCCTTCGTCGTCCCTCGAGGATCCTCTCTCGGCTGGAGTTGCCTTCGCCGATGATTCTTTTAGACGCCAAGACCCGATGGATGCACCCGCATGGATCAACAAGTTCAACGCGAATGCGCACACGCTTACGCTAGCTCGCAATAACAACGACTCGCGATAAATTTGTCTGAATAATCAACAATGAAGTTCTCCGGGAGATGTTTCAGTCCCCCAGAGGTATATATAACTCCGGCGACGATATTTCTCTGCAGGGATGCATATAATGAGGGCACGAGGTGGAACGGAGCGCGGGGTCGAAGACGCAACTTCTTGTTTCTCGAGTTTCTTTCAATCCACCCCGTGCCCTCGTTCCCTACATCTCTTTCTTCCGTTTCATCCCCCTCTATCTCCCTCTTTCTCTTGTCCCTTTTATCCTCTTTCGTTCTATCTTTCGCTTCTCGTATTCCCTTCGCGCTTGGAAGACGAACTTTGAAGGCCTTTAAATGTCGAGGGAACTTATCGCGGTTTACATCGCGAAAATAATGACTCTACGGCTTCTATATTACAACGATCTCACGGCTGCATATTAAATATGTTGGTTTATCAACGCTATTATCACAAGTCAGGTGAAATTTCTGATAAATATGGAAGATGCTTTGATTATTCAAAGTATCGCAACGATAAAAAGAAATAGCAGCGTTTAATCTTATATTATCTCTTGATGCAAGATAGGAAATATACAGAATGATTCTAAATAAATGCAAAAAATTTTAGATGATATATTTTTGTCGAAAATTAAGGAGGATCTTTCATATAAACTATATTCCTATATATTCTTCTATATTTTTCCTGAGGAGTTACATTCTTCCAAAGGGAAGGTGAAAATTAGATTTTTATTTTTTTTCTCAAATTTTGGACAAGTTAAAACAATGAAATTTGATAGACATTTTTCTAGTAAAAAAGATACTTATTAATATTTTTTAAATCATCTCATATTGTTATAAGGGGATAAAATTAACAAACCCCTATTCAATTTTTTTATTAGAACTTTTTAATGAGCTGGAATGTAATTATCTAAAAATATGCGTTAAAAAGCTTGATTTCTCTAGGAACTTTTTTATTTCTTTTACTTTTTTTTGTAAAATCAATAGTTTTTAAGAAAAAAAATAAATTACATTATCATGCTCAGCATGATGCTAAATAGCAGAATTCGAGTTATGAAAAGTTGAATTTTAGAATAAAAAAAAGCAAACAAAACAGAATTGTAGTAAATGTTAGAAAAAAATGGATCAAAAGTTAACATAAAATTATAATAAAAAAAAATCTAATTTTCACTTTCTTTCTTGAAGGAATGTAACTTCTCAGAAAAGGATATGAAGTATGTATATGACCCTTCTTAACTTTCAGCAAAAAAAATCATCTACTAAAATTTTTCGTATTTATTTAGAATCATCCTGTAGAGAGCATCCTAGAATTTTGCTATTTTTCTTCCTCCTCCACCCCTGCACCTACTTCTCCCTCCTCGTGGTAAACTTTGTTTAGAAAAAAAAAACAGATAAAGTACATTAATTAATAATTTGTTATTTTGGAAATGTCTCGTTTTCGCCTGCGGTCGAATTGACATCCACATAAATTAACGCAACGTAGGAGCATCGAGTTGAGTGTCGAGATCTTAAACACAAATTTCAATTTCACCGAGTTGTCGTGGCACTCGGCAAAGTTATTTCCATTCCATCCATTCCATTTCCAGCCCTCTTCGGTAACGCTATTTTCATTTTATGCAAGCGACGCAGTGTCGTCTGTCTACATTGTCGGTTTGTGCAACACCGGTAATAGTAAACGCGAATGCAAGCACAGCCTATTTGATCGGAGAGGAGCGCTAATGAAAACGAAGAAACGAAATCATCGATCTGAATCCATTAATAAAATTATTGGGATTTTTGCTTTACCGTCACGAAAATATTTAAATTGCACTCATAATAATTTAATAACATGAATATATTTTCTCCAATGCGGCACTAATAAAAAAATTCCTTTTTTTTAAAAAAAAAGAGAAAGAGAAAAATATATGGGTAATCATAAATTATAATTTTTAAAATCATTTATATTTTAAAAAGAAGAATGAAATTTTTTGATTAATGGTACTTTTTTTCGAAAAAGTAGATTTTATTAGAAAATAATAAACATAGTTGTGAATCACAATGATAATTATTGTTGCTTTTTCCTAGAAGATTTCGATGATAATTAGCAGAATAAATGAGATGGTATTCACATTTGTAAATGTATATCAAATTAATTAGCTTTTTAATGAATAAGTGAATAAATAAAACAATGATTTATTTAAAATTCCCTTATCGTCTCAATATAATTATTAATTATAACATAGCATCATAACATAATCGAATTGATTAACGGAATTGATAATGAATGAAATTATTTTTTTGAAAATTTTTTAGCTTGATAATAAATTATTTAATTATTAAATAATTTAATAATTTTTGATAACATTTTTCTCCGTGGAAAAAATCATAAATTTTATATTATTATCGAAGAATTTTAAAAGCTGTTGCTATTTCTCTTGTGAGAAAATCCTTTTGAGATTGCAGCATAATAGAACGTCTTCGTGGAATACTGTGAGCACATAATTTTGCGTAGGCGAGGAAAAACCGTGAATTATTTAATACGCTCGTCTGAATAACACTTTTTTATACTTTATTTCTAGGGAATAGAAAATCTCACATTGGATAGCCTGTGTCATTTAAGTTTCAAAAGCATCATGTGCTAATTTGCCGAATAAAATCCGCTCAAGAGATAATTATCACGCAGTAATATAGGATATGGAGGCCGGATTCACGTTAACGTGCCGTTACGAAAAAATAATTACAACGAATGAGAGATAGAATGCATTAACGTCGTGTCATACCGCGGGCGATGCGTTAGAAAATTCATTCAGATTGCGCATGCGCCTCTCGACTATTTCGCGCGCATAAAATCATTAGCGACTGGTGAATTTTTAAAGTCGTTTTTACGATGTGTTTTTTGAGAAATTCCTATTTCAAATATACTCTCTACATAAGGAAAAATAATTAAAAGAGGATACAATAACATTGTACATGTATATGTCCTATATATATTTTTGTTCGTCGGATATATGCCAGAGGTAAAAAAGAACTATTTAAACAATCTCTACACATCTCCAGCATATTTTTAAAAACAGAACCATGACAGAAATATACCCGAGAAACGTTTTCATTCAGGGGAAGGAATTGTAGATTTCGCGAACAAAGCTTGAAAGATGGATTATCTAATCAGTTCGAAGAAGAAGTATGTAAACGGAGCGCCGTTGCTTCATTTAGAATATGACGCTTACGATCTATGCGATTCTTATAGACGGTAAATGTCCTTTTCGCAGTGCAGACTTTGCCAGTTTCCATTCCCGCTGTTTTTTATCATTCCGCAAACGTAATTCGAGAAATTTCTTTGCGCTTACTTTTTTTACAGTTTGCTTGACGTTTGCAAGAAAAATTCCTGTCTCTATCTTCTTTATTTTCTCAAGAAAAATTTCAAGAGAGCTAAAGCGATCTTTTAATTAAGTGATTTTGCGAGTTTTATAATACACTTGTATCTAAATACTCGTCGCTTTATTCTCGCGGAAATATTCGTTTACTTACGGTTTTGCGCGATTTTACATCACATTAATTATTGTATATTATCCATAAAAATATGTATCTTTAAATATTTTGCTTCATTACAGAGGAAATCTTGTTTTTGTGACAAAATTGTTTTTTTCAGTTTTCTATGCTAATGTGTTTAAAATGTCTCAGAATGTCAAAAAATAATATTAAAAAAAATATATGCATGTATGTATGGAATAATATATTATACAACTTTTAACTTTCGTGAGTTTTGAGATATCATGCTAAATTTTTTTTTTAAATGAATAAATTTTTTTTAAATAGATTATCATTAAAGAATAGTTGATATTAAATTTGGTGAAAATCAATAAAAGAGTTCATTTTTTATGAAGTTCTGATTTTTTGAGAAATGTTTGTATACGCTCTAACTTTTGCAAATTTTTAGATATCGGGTTAAGTTCGGTTAGATCAGGTTAGATTAGGTTAAATTTTTTTTATGTAAATAAAATATCATTAAAGAATAGTCCTTATTGAATTTGGTGAGGATTGATAAAAGGATTCATTTTTTATTAAATTTTTAAATTTTTTTAGAAATGTCTGTATAACTTTTACTTCCGCAATTTTTGATATATCGCGTTAAATTGTTTTACACAAATAGAGTATTATTAAAAGATGGTTGGTATTGAATTTGGTGAGGATCGGTAAAAAGTTCATTTTTTATAAAATTTTAAATTCTAATTTGCATTATGTTCATTATGTTTCTTGCGACAATGGTTTCTTTTGTATTCTGGTTTTCTCTTTTGGCGCTTTGCACATAATATAACATTAACTTGATCGAGCCTAAAGTATCAATTGTTTAAAAGAAGCGAAATAAAGTGAGATAACTTATCCAGATCGTCGACTAGATAAATAGTCTCGATTGAAAAAGTTAGAAGGTTGTGTATGAAGGGACGGTCACTATGTCAAGTGCCAAGAAAAATTACCTAGTTTTGCCCTGCTCTCTTTCCTTTTCATGGCCTTCAACTTCTCGCCACAAATAGTTTTGTTATATCCATTTTGTGTTTGTCGCTTTTATTCTTCTTTTACAACCGACTCTTATCACTTCATTGCTCCATTTCTACTGCGAAAAGAAAACATTGCCTTCTGGGAAACTCGGAAATTCAATTTTCTGTGCCGTTTACGATACTTGAAATGTTTCTCAAAGAGATGTTAGATATTTTTCAAAATATGTATATGTGTTATAAATATATAAATATATAAATATATATTCTTAAATTTTTAATCATACACATATACACACATTTGACATTTACCAAAACGCAATATAGTGTTACTTCTTTGATATTATAATATATTAATTATAATAAAATTAAAATTTCCTAAATATGAACAATATATATAAATAAATAACTAAAAAAATCAATTTTGAATTATAATTATTATTGATAAAAATATAAATAATAAAAACAATAATATTACTAATATATAGTGTAAATTTATAAATTTAATTTAAAGTTATGCATATTTTTTATTTCTTATTTGATGCTTATGTCAATTTATGTATAAGATTCAAGAACACAGCTTTTTTCATAAAATTTATATTTTAATTGAACTGAACGCGATAGTTTGACGCTTTATTATATTAAATAAAACGTACTAAATTGTCTTATTAATAAGATTACATTAATAATAAAAGAAAGATTTTTCTATTATATTAACAAAAAGTTTTTATTATATTAATGAAAAGTTGAAAGAAAAAGGAGAGAAAAGTTTAACGTGACTTGAAATTTAAATATTATGTAAGAAGGAAATGATATAAACAGAAGGAAATTTTAATAAAGATCGTATTATTCTCTGCACAAATCACAGAGTTGCTTTTATACGTGACATGAAGTTCCGTTCATCCATTCTGTATCTGCAAGCATGAAATGAGACATTTCGTCCTAATGTCTTTTTCTCCACGAAAATACTAGTACTTTCCAGATTTTCGTAGTGTACAAAAAGAAAATCTTTATAAGAAATCAATATATTTCTTTTCTTTTACGCGTGCGTATGTTTCGTCTCCGATACACTCGCAGTTCTGCATTTTTGCAGAAAAAAAACTAGCACTCTATTTATCCTATCCTATACAAGCTTGTCGCAAAAATAATTATTAGAGTGATGTCGCAGATTTTTTTCAGGAATATTGCACTCATTAGTTTGTAAAAAGTGTTTCATTTCTTGATTCTAGGTATGAGAAAATTATTTTCCATATTCAAAAGAGGGAGAAAAACTGCATGTTTTTTTATGCGTTTACCAGTTTTTGTCATCACTGTTGCAAATAATCTTAATCATTTTTTAATTACATTCTTTCATTATTCTGTTGCAATTTCAAATTATATTGTCACAGTGAACACGTTTCAAATGCAAACTGGTTAAGGTTTTAACTATTAAAGGTAATGTATAAATAATTTCGTTTATAAAAACATTTAATATTTAATAGGTAATATAAATTGTGATATACATATATGCATTCCATAAGGACGATATAATTGCTAATAATAAAAAAAATATAATTTCAGAAGATTAATTAAAAATTCGTATTTAAAATATATAATATTTAAGCTATTTTTATGATTTTGTGCATGTATGTGCACATTGATAAATTAAATATTTTTTATATATAATTTCAAATATTATTTGTAAAAAAAAATAAGATTAATGAGATAATAAGAAAAATGATTAAAAACACATTAGATGATAAGTCAAATATACGTTTCTCTCTATCATTTTTTACCATTCATTCTATCATAAATTATTTACAACAATGATTAATATAATTTAAACATGAACAAAAACGGATCGAAGAGACATAAAAGAGAATAAATAAAAAATGAATAGAATTATACACCATTTCTGTAAATATAATATTTACATATTATGTGCTCTGAAAATACGTATATAATGAGAGAAGTAATTATAATTAATTATTTGTGAAGTCTGTAAAAAAGAAATGGAAATTTAAAATATTTTTAATTTAAATTGAAATCAATATTCAATATTTCAAATAAGGTTTTAATTATTATATAAATAGATTTTATCATATTAATTAAATATATTAGAAAGAAAGAAAAGTATATGCGTGTGTATATATGTGAATACACATCATATAATACATTGATAATAATAAAAAGTGATCAAAATTAAATTATAAAGGAGAATATGAGCCAACGTTTCTATAAATGGCAGAGATAAAATATTTCTCCTTGCTCGCATTTCAACTAATATGTTTGTATATGTGTGTATAAAATTGTTTAAAATGTAAAGAAAACGAAGCTTATAAATAACAGACTATTTGACACTTGATGGCAGTGTAAATTAATAAAGAACCGAATACATACGCGAACGATCTTGTTGCCAAGTAACAAGATAAAATTGTAAGATATTATTTATGCAAAATAAATATTGGAGTCAATCAATCAATGCGCGCACATTATTTCAGTTCTCTTGCAAATATTTCGCAAGACATTTCGCGTGAATAACAGCACGATGATTTTATTTTAACTATATTATACGACGCAAAAGAATGCGCTCTTTCAAGATACGCGCGGTAGTGGAGACGTCTGAGCGCGGGCTTCACTTTTAATAAATTTATCCTGTGGACGTGCAAAGAGAAAAATGCAGATGAGGAAAGAGGGGGGAAAAGGGAGGGGAGAGTAATTTTCAGTATGGTATGCGCCGGCATATCGGCTTCCCTATTTACTCGGAAGGGCGAATAGGCGCGAGATGTGGATTCTCTCTCGCATTTACGCGAATCAAGGCGCTATCACAATTCGGTCGCCTCGGCAGCCACCTTCGCAGGCGCGCTAGTCCCATAAAGGGAGTTTTAACTTTCCCGCGTTCTCTCCCCTCATCGCTTTCCTACTCGTATTGGTGGCCAATCGGAACGATCCTTACTTCGTAAGTGTACCCATGTGATATCACGGTCGTAACCGGATATTCGCACGTACCCTCATTCGGTATTCTCAAAAACTCGCCCTTTATACAATCTCGGCGACCGAGGGCAATTTAAAGCTTTTGCAAAAGTTGTTTTTATGGCCAAGCAAGTGACATTATTAGAAGAGAGTGTCATTCGATTAACCGCCATTTATTATCACGCGAGCAAATTACATTTATATTGGGGGTTGTTATCATACTTAATTTTCCGTTGTTACTGGCAATAACGAATGATAATATTTTGGTAATGGTATGTTATGGTATATAAATGGTAAACGTAAAATCATATCGTTGAGTGATGAGAAGTGACTGAAGAGTCATTGAACGACATCAAATTCGGAGTTGCGGTAAATGCTTATGTCCTATAATCACAAATTTGAACAACAATTGGCTTTATTCGATTATTAAATGGTCGAATTGGGTGATGAATCAATCGTAACGAGTGATTACGAGATTAATAAAATAAACCCAAACTCCATCGTATTCATGTTGGAAATTAATACAATATTTAATTTTATTATCAGAGAAATATCAAACTTGTATTCTATAATAAAAATGCTACCTGAGAAGACATTTGGCTGGAAATGAAATAATTATGTCGGTTAATGTCCGTTTTAATTAGAGCAGGGACAACGTTCGCAGAAGACGTCAGCAAATTCGCACGGTCTACAAGCGAGAACTTTTTTGAACACGAACCGTTTCTGCCGATTTTACGTCAGGCCGGATAAAAATTTCTAGCCGAGCTAGTGGTGTGTGCGGCTCATTCTTTCTCAATTAATTCGGAAAACTTATCTCGGCCACGTTCTGTGAGAGATTCGAGTAATTAAATCAGTATCGTCGCTAATTGCATTTTGGGTATAAAAAGAAACCAATTCTCTGGGCCACATGTAAAAACGATTAATTTAATAGTATAATTGCACACGATTCTATATGATGATTATTTTAGCTTGTGATAAATGTATGTATTTTTCAATTAATTTTTTTTTCAACACCAACGTATCTGATATTATAATATTTAATATTGTATATATTATAATCGCGCAAATTTTCTTTGATCTAATTTTCTGCGCTTCAGCACAAGCCGATCTATAACATTTAAACGCAAATGCATCGTATAAACTCTTTCAATAAACTAACTGAAGTAGTAATATTGAGCAGCTGTACTATCCGTTATTTCAGATACAAGATTGGTTAGTTAGGTGGTGAAATTAAATAGCAATCCGGATTTAACTTGAAACTTACGTAATTACGACGTCTCAATGTGCTTTCACATCAAAGGCGAAGTACGGGAAACTTTGATAAAAAATTAATTAAAAGAGAGCGAGAAGATATTGCGGATTACCGAAAGATCAAAAGCTCGATTTGCAGCTTCCATGGCGAACGTGATTTTAATAATTCATTGAAAGTCGATATAATTACCTGCTAATCACGCTAACAAACATTTAGTCATTATCACTACTGATGATCAAATTTATAATCTCAAATAAATGAGATGAGTTGGTGGCCCGAAAGCTAATAATATTGATGGCATTTATGTAACATTTCAACAGTATTTGCCTAACTAACGAGCGAGTAATACTCTCAGTGGCGAATCGATTATAAAAATCTATTTTGGATCATAAGCGCTTACAAACACACACATATATGTACGCATGGATTTAATTTAATGATATTTTAATGATTCAAAATCACAACTCAATTATGAAATCACATTGCGCGTTTATTTTTGTTACATGTTCAGATGCATTTATTTTGTGTAAAAAAGTACTTAAGGATGTTCTGGATGTATAATAGTAGCAAAAAATTGTCAAAATTAAAAGGAAAACATGTTTCCTATGTTTATACTATTTGAAAAATTAAAAAAATAAATTCGGGTTTTGAAGAAAATTAAAGTCACAAAATAATATGGATTTTGACGTCTTTGTAAAAGAAAATAGTTAATTCATATTTTGTAATTCATATTTTTCCTAATTTATGGCAAAAACTTTTGATCGTGAATATCCTCTGAAATCAACTGTAAAAAACAATGAAAAATGAGAAATTTGCAGAAAGAGAAAAAGAGACAGATAATATTTTTCTACAATTTTTAGTAAATAACTTTTAAACAGATTATTGGATTTAAATCAAGTTTTGCACAAATATTTATTAAAATTTCCTCAATATATGTGAAAATCTTTATTTCATTGGTAATATTTTTTCTTTGTCAAATTTGTCAATAAATTCTACAATAGGCGATTTTTCATAGAAATCAATAGTTACTTAAAATTTAAATAACTTTCAAACCATTAAGAAAATTGTGTTTAGTTTTCGCACAAATATTCAGAAGAAATAGTAGAACAATCTATGAAATTTTAATGCTTTTGTTAGTATTTCGACATATGTCACATACATCCTTAAGTTTTTTCATTTCTAATTTCTCAGATAAAAAATATATTATTTTCATCTTTCTTAGAATAATTAATTTAAATCAGTTATCTTGATTTTAGCATCGATAATTCTAATAATTATTAAGTATATATATCTGTTACATTATTTGATAAGTAAAATTTTATCGTACAAAAAATTGAACAAAGCAAAAATATGAATATAAATTTGCTTAATTCACACATACACATACGTACACAATGAGTTTAATTTAATGATGTTTTCATTTTTAATTACTCAAAATCACAATTTAATTATGAAATCACATTGCGCGTTTATTTTCATTACATGTTTAGATATATATTTATTTTGTGTAAAAAATATTTAAGTTTTTTTATTTCTAATTTCTTAGATAAAAAATATATTATTTCTATTTTTCTCAGAATAATTAATTTAAATCAGTTATCTTGAATTTTGCATCGATAATTCTTTAAATTATTAAATATATATATCTGTTGCATTATTTGATAAGTAAAATTTTATCGTACAAAAAATTGAACAAAGCAAAAATATAAATATAAATTTGCTTAATTCACACATACACATACGTACACAATGAGTTTAATTTAATGATGTTTTTTATTTTTAATGACTCAAAATCACAATTTAATTATGAAATCACATTGCGCGTTTATTTTCATTACATGTTTAGATATATATTTATTTCGTGTAAAAAAATATTTAAGTTTGTTTCTAATATCTCAGATAAAAAATATATTATTTCCATTTTTCTCAGAATAATTAATTTAAATCAGTTATCTTGAGTTTTGCATCGATAATTCTTTAAATTATTAAATATATATATATTTATTATTTGTTAAATAAATTTTTTGTACAAAAAATTGAACAAAGCAATAATATAAATATAAATTTGTTTAATCCATATTATGTAAAATAGGTATTATAGTCTTTCTCGTACACATACAAGTCTGATAAACATTTAAATTTTGAATAATGGACGATAAGCGAGAGAGGGTGAGTCCGATTATTTAACATAAATATACACATATACGTTAACTTATTTTTACTAAAAAATCCACTTCTCGTGACGTATGATTTGTAGCTACACAATATGCATTGGTTAACTTCGGACATGAAAATCCGATATTCCGCGATCGTTAGACAAATCACCAACTTTTTTAGGATCTCAGGTACATTTTGTTCATCACGTTCAGAATCAAAATTCGCGCTCCATCATTCTTGTCTTTTTACCGGGATATTTTCTCACTGCGATCTTCCTCTATCTTTTTTTTGCTATCTCCTCTCTCTCTCTCTCGAGAGAGAGAGAGAGAGAAGCCATCGCCGTGACGTACCACCGCGGAAATTGAACAGTTCGAACGAGCAGCATCGCGTTGGTGTCATCGAAAAAACATCATGCGAGATTGGAAAGGCATTTTTGAGTTCAGCTTTTTTTGGAAACCACTGGTCAATTCGATCACGATGAAAAAAATGTGTTAGATTGGGTCGTAACAAGTTTCGACTGTTCTTTTTTTTATGAGCGAATAAGTGTTCCTTATAAATCGGTTAATGTGTTAATCTATTATTGAACAATTAAATACTATTTCAATCAAAAGATTAGATATATTTTAAACGCACAGAACATAAAATTTATATGAACATACAATTGTCAAAAAATCGGTACGTATCAATAAATTATTAATCAACAATAAGTAATCTCTTTTTGTAGAGATTTATTTCTGCGATCTATAGGATAATATTATTATTTCCATTAGCAAGTAAAAGCGAAATTCCAACAATATTTTTTAATCAATCATATACTAAATATTTGTTAATATGTGATATATTTGTTGATAAATTGGAATGCGAGAATTTAATCAACCTAAATACTCGATTTGATACATTAAATTTTCATATATTAAATTAAAGTATATAACATAAATAAAAACCTGCATTATAAACTTAATTTATTTAAAATTTAACTGCAAGATTTAATTTCAAGAATTGATTGCAAAAAAATTATTTTTCATTTTATGTGACAAAAAAATAAATTATTGCCAATCTAACGTAAATGTGTACTAAAAAAAAAAAAAAAAAATGAGTCTTACAGTTTGTATAACATTAGAGCATGAATGCGCATTGATCGATTGGGACTGAGAGCGGCATCGCGTTTCAATTTTTGCCGAAACGAAACCTCAGCGTCGGTTACAACTTGGGGAAAGCCATCGGTTACAGCCTGCTGTTTCCGACGTAAAGTACTTTTCGACATGTATGCGATTCAGCGACCTGCAACTTTGAAATGGCTACGAGCGCAGCAACCTTCTCCATGTGCGGTTCTGCAACCTTCAGCGTGTTGCATTGTACGAGACACGCGTTATGTGACGTATGTCGCAAATCTGCTGATTTCATCGCGATCCGCTTACCTTAATTCGATAAAAATAAATTCCTCTCATATTGCTTAATCATATCACATTCCCTTCATTGTTTATTTGATGCGTTCCAGTCATCATAATAATAATTTCAAAAATTTTTTAAAATCCGAATTAAAAATGTGAAAAAAACCACGTTTCTTTTCATTGAAAAAAAAAACACATTTTGTTTATTTTTTTCATTATTTTTTAGAATATAATATTATTTTTATTAATATAATGAAAAAGACTAAATTTCTTATATTTTTAATTTATTCTTTTTCGAAAGTAATTTTAATGGATTAATTAAAATAACATTTGCAGAAAATTATTTTAAACTGGATTCGGATAATTTTCAATTAGATACATAACTATATTATGTAGCTAATTGGAATGCGAGCTACAGTTAAAATAATAATGGTTAATTTAAGTCTACTACTTAAAAAATTAAAAATAATGAAAAATCAGTTTACAGTAAATTTGAAAATATTAAATATCAGAAAAAATACAACTTATTTTTGTTTTTATAAAAAATATGTTTGATCATAATTATGATGCGTTGAAGAATCACGAAAACAATCTCGCATTCAAACCTACAATATATATTCAGTAATATCGCCCTCTTTGTATCGTCCCCTCTTTTATCATGTATGTAATTTTTGAAATGCATTTCTAAGAATAATGCAAGTTTCGCAGAACGAGAGAATATATTAATGTAACGTATGCTTGAAGCAATGCATTAGCGCTCTCTCGTAATATACAGTCCCTGGTTGAAATCTCAATTTCAGATTGTAAATGCCATGAAATTGCTCTGTGCGATACGCACATATAAACTCGAAAAAATTATAATTTTGTTATTGGCAAGTATTTTAAAATACATATTCATTTGTTTAAATCTAAAGTAAGTTCTGAAAATTTTTCGTCTTTTATTTACATATAGCGATAAATTATGGGAACCCTAAAGATGTTTTGGCTCTACAATATAGCAAAAATCTGTCAAAATTAAAAAAAAAAATTTTACTATAAGAATATTATTTCTTTATATTGTTTGAAAAATCAAATAAATAAATAAAATTATGAAAAAAGTTAAAAAATATTACAAAATAATATAATTTTGATTGTCTTCGTAAAAGAAAATAGTTGTGATTAATATTTTTCCTTATAATTTATGACAAGAACTTTTAATTGTGAATGTACCTCCTAAAATCAACTGCAAGAAATAAAAAAAAAAATAAGTAATTTGAAAGAGAGAAAGAGATAATATTTTTTTTAATAATTTTTAGTAAATGATTTTGAAACAAGCAAATGGATTTAAATCAAATTCTGCACAAATATTTATTAGAGTTTTTTAAATATATGTGAAAATAAAATTTATTATTTGGTTGGCAATGTTTTTTCTTGTCAAATTTGTCAATAATTGTTATAATACGCGACTTTCCATAAAAATCAATATTAACTTTAAACTTAAATAATTTTCAAACTGTTAAGAGAATTGTGCTCAGATTTTGCACAAATATTAAAAAAAAAAAAAAAAAAAAAAAAAAAAAAAGTAAAACAGACTTTAAAATGTTCAAGCTTTTGTCAATATTTTACCATATGACACATATAGTTTTAAATTGTAGGATTAAAAAAAAATATCTCAATCCAATATATTAATAATCCTATGTAACAAAATTTGGGGGAAAATTTTAATTACATTAATTGCAATCAAAAATCGTACGAAGCCATGATATTTCATGTTTCTCCTTTGTTAACGGACGGGGAAATAGCTCGAGAAGTGAATCGACGGTGTGTCCCTTATCGGCCGGCACTCTCTCGCGTGACACAACCCCAGTTTATCATAACGATCACTTTGACTACGATTAATCGCGAATTCTGCAGCGTGCCAAAATCGCGTCGTCAAACACGACGGAAATGCGTTCGTCAGAGCGCGTTCGTAACACGATTTTACGACGTTGCACGTCGTCGGCGCGTAATTGAAAATCCATCCTGGAGCGTTTTCGGCGATCTCGGCCGTGTTGTACGTCAAAAACTTTATCGTACCGCGCGACGAGACAAACGCGTATGCAGATGAAGGGAAAATAATAGAGTGCAACGTATCGAACGCGAGAAAGTAGGAGGGAGAGGGGGGGGAGAGAGAGAGAGAGAGAGAGAGAGAGAGAGAGAGAGAGAGAGAGAGAGAGATGACAAAGCGAGAAAGGGAAATATGGGAGAAAAAGGCGGATGGAGGAAGGATGTATCTCCCTCGTGCCCTGTGGGCTTTGGATTTTCTGGGTCGACAGCTGTCAATTGAGAGCAGTGTCTACTGAAGACTACTCGTTAACGTATCGCACTGCACCACTCTATGCATCGAGAGCGCGGTCTGTGTGTATTTTTTTCCCGCGTTTTTTTATTTTTCTCTTTCTTTCTTTTTTTTTTTTTTTTTTACGAAACTCCCTCGTTGCTGATATTGCGCGGTGTAAAATCGAGTAATTTTCTTACAAACGTGGAAATTCCCGGATTTTCCACTCGTGCCCTCACTATTTCCACATGATGGCTTTCCCGGCAGCCTTCGATGATCGAGTTTCTATCAACCGATTCAACCGCTTAAGCAAGCACGATATTTTGAGTTTGTCGATCAAGTGAGCGTGCACTTTCTATCGGAATTAAATTCGCGATACAAAGGTCGGATTGCTTTGCGGCTTGGTAAATACGAATCGTTTGAAGAATTTATCACGAGTAATGAAGGAGCGACCGAAAAATGTAATCGCGACTAGCATCAAGCGTACCTGCTATCGTAGATTGATCGTGAAAAATAGATAGAGCGGTCGGGAAAGAGTACCGAGAACACTGTAAGATAAACCAAAGTTGCCAAGTGCATTCCACGGGACAAAGGGTTGAAAGTTAGTCGCGAAAAGGTCCCGCATCTCCACGCTCGATGTTTGCCAAACCGAATACAAATACCAGCCGCGACCGCCGCGACATTTGATTCCGAACGCGCGCTTCAAAGCGAGGTCGGAGATTTTTTTTTTTTTTTTTTTTTTTTTGCCACGGCCTTTTGTGGAAGTGACAGAAGAACTCTCGGCGATTCGCGAAGCGAATCCTCAAACAAATCCGGAATCTACGCGGGACGGGAAAAAAAAGCGCAAGTTTTCCACGAAAACGAATTAATTCCCCGCGCAAATTGAAAACTATTTTCAGCAAGTGTCCGTCCTTTTGTGACACCTTTATAAAACTGACGGCGGAAGCTGCGAGCCGTGTAACGTGTCGCGGTTGGTTGGAGCGCGTAGACAAAGCGCATTGAGAGCAAAAGCAAATTTTCGCATGGCTTCGCATGTTGTGACATATGTTGCTACTATATCGATGTCAATGCGAGTCAGCATCAAAATTGAATGCCGCGATGTCATGACTGTTGAAAATTGCTGCGACGCACTCGTGCCGACTCGGAAGATGGATTCACGCGCGTTTTTCGATGCATGGCAATAAATGATAATTCTCTATAACTCAATTTAAATTTATATTTGAAATCTTCTCTTTTACAGGATATCTACTCAAACAAATATTGTAAAAAAATTCTCTGAATATTCCCTGCTCTTTCAGGTATTTTTATTCAAAATTCCATAAACAGAATATTTTAAAGATTTCTCTTTTGTGCAATTCCTTAGAAATTTTTTTTATTGTACAGATTTTCTTCTCTCTCTTTTTATTTATATGAAAAAAATACTATTTAAGGATGTTTTTGACTGTACAATACTAGCAAAAAATTGTCAAAAGTAAAAAGAAAACATATTTCTTACGTTTATACTGTTTGAAAAATTAAAAAAATAACATTGAATTATAAAAAGAAATTAAAGTATTAGAAAATAATATGATTTTTAATATCTTCGTAAAAGAAAATAGTTATAATCAATATTTCTTCTAATTTATGACAAAAATTTTTGATCGAATACCTGAAATCAACTGCAAAAAATAAAAAAAGAATAAAAAATTAGTAAGTTGCAGAAAGAAAGAGATGAAAGAAAATATTTTTCTACAATTTTTAATAAATAACTTTTACACGAGTTTTAAGTGAATCTATATCAATTTTTGCACAAATATTTATTAAAATTTTATTAATATATGTAAAAATTTTTATTCTGTTGACAATATTTTTTTCTTGTTAAATTTATCAATAAATTTGTGATTTTTAATAAAAATTATACTCAGATTTTGCACGGATACTTAGAAAAAATAGTAGAATAGATTACAAAATTTTCATTCTTTTCGCATTTCTCAATGTTTTAACACATATATCTTTAAATTCCAAATGTTAAATTTATAAATATAACTGAACAAACAGCTTTCCAAAATAATAATTTTGAACTTGCATAACTTTTTTTTATGATCAAAAATTGAAATAAAGATATATACTTTATTCAATATTTTGTAAAGAGATTGAATATACATATAAACAGAAGTAGAAATATATTTTTAATATATTTTTAAACACATAAAATTTACAACTTGACTTATTGGCGGATTGCAAACTGCTTATAGTAAAAGAGCAAAATTATTAAAGAAAAAAATTTTTTGAAAATTCATTGAATTCCAATAAAATTCCATGAGAATTTCCCGATTGTTTTAGATATAAAAAAATTTTTCTGAGGTTTTTAGGTTTTTAATGTTTTTCCAGGGAGACACCCTGTTTTAACTTTCAATGGCATTGATAATAAAAATTTGCATGAAATTTAGTTGCAGAAATATTTTACAATAAAAGGAAAAGAAAATTCTTGCAAAGTTTGACGAATGTAGATGACAAAACTTTATTCTTTGGGAAGTTTTTTTCCTTGGGCAGAATATCTAGATTGCGCGATACAATTCCAATATCTGTACATTCTTTTGTTAAACTCAGTTGCAACATTTAGTTTGTAAAGCATTTTTGATATTTCAAGCCCAGGAATTCAGGATTGTTGTGAGCCCTATTACGCGTAATGTTGCGTGTGTTCTTTAAACGCAAAAGAACGGTTTGTTCACAAAAGAGATATGCTCACTTTGCAATAAAACGACGATGGCGGCAATGATTATTTAACTAGACAAGAAAAAAATTGATTTGTCGGGTGCGAGTTCACTGGAACAAGCAATATTTTTGTCTCGCGCCAACGGCGTTTTGTCTCTAGGAACAATTAATGGTTTCAATATCCATCGGTGTTTTACAATTCTGCTCAGGGCTATAGGAAATAATTTTTTTCAATCATTGTGTAAAGTTTATTACGGGTTGGGAGAGAAAATGGCGGAAGAAATGAAATACAAAGGTGGTGGAAGGGATGGAGAAGAATGGAAGGGAAAGAACTATTTCGCGTATAAACTTTATCACCTGATATTGACTTTCCATTTTTCTCGAGAGAAAATTCGTACGGTCTGACAGTTCGTAATTTTACTATCCAATAGCAAGAGAATACGAATATGATCGGTACACTAACAGCTTTTTAATTCTTCTCTCTTGCTGTTAAAATTTTAACTAATACACTTTTTACATATAAGTGACACGAATGTTACTTGATAATACTTTATCTCTTTGTTTTGCCAAACTCAGTATATGAGTTCAGTATATCAAATATATTCGTTATTGCAAATAGGTCAATATTGACCCCGTGAATAATTTTTTGCGCGTATGCGCTTGAAAAAAAATGAACGAAAAGCGTCATCGACGAAAATTGCATTTTTTTGCACGCAACCGATCGTGCACTCGCGCGATCACGAGGTGTAATAAAAGAAAAACGTCAATCAGAGAAACGAAAGAGTAACCGGACCGACAGCCGACACAATCGCACATATGACGGTAAAAAATCGTTGTCGTTTCTGGTACATGGCGTACCGCGCCAATCGATAAAGCTATCCGATGGAACTACGTAAAACTCATTGTAGTCCACAGAGTGGAAGGAGATCGATGATTGAAAGGTGTCATGAAACAGAACGAAACGGTGAATAGTGGCGCGCTGAAAAATATTTAGGTTGACATTAAAGAGGAATCGTTTTTTGTTTTTTTTTTTTTTTTTTTTTTTTCAAGAATATATCCGCTGTGCATCTCGACGTCGTTCATAAATTCGACACCCGTTGTGTGCATTAGACGCGAGTCGGAAGGCATCGAAAGAGCGACGCATGACAATGTCATCCTGGAGGACTGGAGATAAGATTAATGCTTCGCGAACTAATGCAGAAGACGATTTTTTATTATTTTTATTAGCAACTTGGAAACGTATAATAGTGCCTGAGCGTAACGAATGATCAAGATAAATGCAATCTCTGAACTACAATGTCAGAAAAATTTTGGATTAGGAGTTAATGGGTCTTTACGTACATGGGAAACTTGCCCTTTTATTCATGACGTGAAAAATGCTGCGCACAAAACTAAGATGCGCTCTTTTTTTTTATTTTATATGTATATATGTACATTGGATTTAGAAAATTTTTTCATTAAATGAAGGAAGTAGTCTTACAATATTTGAGTGACAAAAATGAAACAAATACGTGCAAATTAGAAACTTGCACATTGCTACCTCATAATTTTATTTCCTTCTCTTTAATATCAGTAAAAATATCTCAATATAATGTAAAAATATTTAGCCCGATAATTCAAGATTTGCGGAACAGCCACAACTTTTTTAGAAGAATTCAAAATTTTATAAAAAAGGAATCCTTTCACCAATTCTCATCAAATTCAATACCAACCAAATTCTTTAATGATATTCTATTCATGTGAAAATATTTAGATCTATATCCCAAAATTTGCGGAAGGGCAACATTTTTTTTTTGAAAATTTTTTCAAAATTTTATAAAAATTAAACCCCTTCACTGGTCTTAGCCAAATTTAATATCAACCAATCTTTAATGATACTTTATTTATGTAAAACTATTTAGACCGATATTTCAAAATTTACGCAAGTTAGAACACTCTTTTTTGAAAAATTCAGAATTTTATAAAAAAGGAATCCTTTCACCAATTCTCATTAAATTCAATACTAACCATTCTCTAATAATATTTTATTCATGCAAAAATATTTAGCCCGATATTTCAAAATTTGTGGAAGTTAGAGCACTGACATTTATTGAAAAATTCAAAATTTTATAAAAAATAAATCCTTTCACTAATTCTCATCAAATTCAATATCAACCAAATTCTTTAATGATATTCTATTCATGTGAAAATATTTAGATCTATAGCTCAAAATTTGCGGAAAAGCAACATTTTTTTTGAAAATTTTTTGAAAATTTTATAAAAATTAAATCCCTTCACTGGTCTTAGCCAAATTTAATATCAACCAATCTTTAATGATACTTTATTTATGTAAAACTATTTAGACCGATATTTCAAAATTTGCGGAAGTTAGAACACCTTTTTTTTGAAAAATTCAAAATTTTATAAAAAATAAACCCTTTCACCATTCTAGTCAAATTCAGTATCAACCAACCTTTAATGATACTCTATTCATATAAAAAAATTTAGTCCAATAATTCAAAATTTGCGGAAGTTAGAGCAACCACGTCCTTTTTGCACATACTCACATACATACAGACATATGGACATTTTGTAAAAATCTGATTTTTCGATTTTAGAACATTCTGAATATATTGGCGTCAAAATTAAAAAAAAAAAGAAAATTTTATAAAAACGAAGCTTCTTTTATGAGAAAGCAAAAAAATTGACTAATTTTCTAAAAACCAGAGCATGCAGATTGTTATAATAGATTTTAGCGATCGCGATTTTTTATTATCATAATTAACAATTATTTCTCAAAACAAGCAGTATTGTGCTTGATAAGTTTTCATATTTGAATCGCATTCAATGAATAGATTGATGACACGTGCACGAAATGCTTGCTGCTGTCGCACGGTTGCTTGAATGAAACGAAAATTGCCCCCGAGATAATTAAATCGGGGTGTGCCAATAAGGAAAGGAGGAGGATGATAATTCAGGATTAATGCGAAGTGAAATGCGGTCGCCGGTAATCGAATATCGGATATCGGAAGGTGACCATTCGACACGTCGATTTCGAGGAATCGCTGTGGAGGAGGAAAGAGGCATCCGGTTTGGTATGCACGAGGCTAATTCAGAAAACAGAAGCGGCATTGGTGGAAGAGACAGCGACTAAGGAATAACGGAATAAAAGATTCGATGGTACGTGAGCGAGCGCTTTACAACGTACAGGCTTTATGTGCCCACCATGTACAGCTCGATCTCTCTGATTCTTTCAGCACTGTGACGTGTTTGGCATTTTCCCGTGACTGACGGCTTTAAGCTTCGCACGCGCGTCCGTATCCTTCTCACTCGACCCGTTTCTTCTGCCGCTGCTACTACTTTTTGCTGTGTTTCTCGCAAGCGCAAGGGGATAAACGAAAGTGAAAAAGAGCGCAATGTGACTCGGCACGTCGATTCAATATAGCCAGAATTTTTTACAGAGAATTTTGTCGCAGATGAGACAAAAGAATAAAATAAAAGAAAATAATAATAAAAAAAATAAAACTTTTACCTTAAAATAATTTATGAAAATAATGAATTCAGAAGCATTTCATCAGATTATATCATAATTGTGACATTACAGCATTCTAATTTCAAAAGAAAAATTTCTCAAGTCAACACGTTCAATAAAAATGTTATTTTTTAAATTAAAATTGTTTTTAAAAATAAAAAAAAATCAAACTCGATATTTTATTATTAGTGTGGACATATTTCAAATAGAGAATTATTAAAAATAATTATGTGTATAATTTTACTAAAATAAAATATTTATAAAATTTTATTTTTTTTTTTTTTGCAAAGATGTGCAATACATAGAAAAAATTTATTTAAAATGTGATAATTGAAATTAATAGTTGAAAAAATAATTTAAAAAATAGAATTATATCTCAAAATGTGCCTCGTCTTTCCAATTATCGATTATCGAAATATTGTTTCATTATACATTTTTCACTTATCGGAAATGTAATATATTATCTGAAGTTTTCAAAATTGCATTAATGATTTTAAATATTACTTTTTGTATTAAGTTTAAATATTGTTTAACATGTTATGTAATGAGAAAAATAATTGGGAAAGTGACAAAACATTATTTTAGAGATAATTGTTTTATGTAATATTAATTAACTTGAGAATGTATGTGACATATATCGAAATACTAATAAAAACATTAAAATTTTATAGATTATTTTACTATTTTTTTAAAATATTTATGTAAAAGCTACGCACAATTCTATTAATGGTTTGAAAATTATTTAAATTTAAAGTTACTATTAATTCTTATGGAAAATCGCCTATTGTAGCACTTATTGACAAATTTGACAAAGAAAAAATATTACCAATGAAATAAAAATTTTCACATATATTAAGGAAATTCTAATAAATATTTGTGCAAAACTTGATTTAAATCCACTAATCCGTTTAAAAGTTATTTACTAAAAATTGTAGAAAAATATTATCTGTCTCTTTTTCTCTTTCTGCAAATTTCTCGTTTTTCATTGTTTCTTGCAGTTGATTTCAGAGAGTATTCACGATCAAAAGTTTTTGCCATAAAATAGGAAGAATTTTAATTACAACTATTTTCTTTTACGAAGACGTTAAAATCCATATTATTTTGTGATACTTTAATTTTTTTCACAATCCAAATTAATTTTTTTAATTTTTCAAACAGTATAAACGTAAGAAACATGTTTTCTTTTTACTTTTGACAATTTTTTGCTACTATTGTATATCCAGAACATCCTTAAATATAATATGATATAATAAAACATTATCAGGTCTAAGAAACCACTAATAAAAAAATCAATAACAAAAAAAAGAAATTATTTTACAAATTCTATTTCCTAAAATTATCTAAATATTTCAAATACTATTTTAACATAAATGACTTATTTTTTTACATTAAGCGTTAACGTCATTTAAAATAAAACAAATAATTTATTTATATTTTAATATTTAAATTTTCTTCTATTTTAAATACAATTTTCTCTATTTATATTTGGGTTTTATATAATATCAAAAAACAAACAAATATTTATTTTCGCTCCATGTACGAAGCAGCTATTTTTACCATAATTTCATACAAATGTTTTGGAAAATCGATATTAATTATTATTTGCTGTAAATAAGTACTTAATATTTATTCGCTGTAAATACTGCACTTGCATTGAATTGCATAGAAGATCAATGTTGTTCGACCGTACTTAATCATCGATTACATCATTAACTCGATGAGAATCCAAGTGGTTGAAAACTTGTTTCAACATACGCAACGGTATTAAGTCATTAGCGGCGATTGGATAACTGATAATCGCAATCATTGTTTGTTAAATGTAGCGCAAAATTGTAGCTATGAGAAAACAAGCTCGCATGTCGCGATGCTGTGTGAAAGGCGGAGAGAGAAGCTATTCTCTCCTGTCCATTGAATATTCCTATTGAAACTTTCCGGCGGAATCGCAAAACTTCTGGCCTTATCGCTACACTCGAGACGGCTGTCGTGCGTCAGGTGAGTATCGTTGTACAAATGGCAAGCGACGTGAAAATTAGATACGATTCAGTCCCGGTAAAGCGCTCCTTTTGTACGTCGTGTATTGTCAAATAATGGCACGTCGATGTTCCTACATATATGCATGTGCGAAGCGAAACAAGATATCTGTCTTGTCGTTGTATTGTCTCACTCATGATACAAAAATAGAGCTCAAGTTATGTTTTGAATGTACAATAGTAGCAAAAAATTGTTAATTTAAAAAAATATATATATATATATTTCTTATGTTTGAAAAATCAAATAAATAAATCGGGATGATTGTAAAAAAAAATTAAAATATTACAAGATAATATGGTTTTCGACATCTTCGTAAAAGAAAATAGTTATTAATATTTTTCCTAATTTATGACAAAAACTTTTGATTGCAAATTTCCTCTGAAATCAACTGCAGAGGAAATAAAAAAACTTGAGTAATTTGCAGAAAGAGAGAGAGAAAAAATATTTCTCTACAGTTTTAAATAACTTTTAAACGAGTAAGTGGATCTAAATCACAAATGTTGCACAATTATTTATTAATTAGAGTTGTTTTTTAATATATGTGAAAATTTTTATTTTGTTAACAATATTTTTTTCTTATCAAATTTGTCAGTAAGCTTCAATCAAATTCAATACGCGATTTTTTTCATGAGACTCAATACTTAACACATCATTCAATAAGTCTCCGTTCTAACTAAAAAAAACAAATTTTTTTTAGAAATCACGTGGGTCTGTCAACAATGTTGCCATATATGTGTCAGACCGGGGGCTTATTGAGTGATGTTTTAAACTTAAATAATTTCCAAACCGTTAAGAGAATTGTACTCAGATTTTATATAGATAGAAAAAATAGTAAAGTAGTCTACAAAATTTTTATGCTTTTGTCATTGTTTCGAGATATGACACATACATCCTTAAATTTTTTCCAAGTCTCTCTCCACGCTTTTACTTGAGACCGGAAATTACAACTGAAAAGTAAATTCCGGATTCTCTAAACGTATTCGAATATATGAATATTTTTCTCAATATAATTCCGAATATTTAGAATATCGTACTTGAAAAATATCTGCTCGAGAACAATACAAATTGAGAACGAATCAAAAGAATCGACTATATTCTCGATACGTTATTGCGATAGAACCTTAAAGGATTCCAGAAGCTAAAGAATCAACAATTCCTTCGATTCAGAGAATGTTGTACAAATCGGGGATATGTGAATGCGTAGAAAATATCCGCGCCATAAAACAATTAAAATTGGAAAACATAACATTGACGCAGTGACTTTCCGACGAACTCGTCTGATTCGCTATCGTCGTATTTACTCTATCAAGTTTCGCGGCACATCCGCGTTAACTGCATTTTAGTCAACTTCATAGACCCTCGAGTACTTGGTCCACTTCGCTTTAAACCCTTCACACGCCTGTTCGCCTGTCGAGTGAGCAGTGAGTTATGTCAACGCGTTAATCGAATCTTTAACGGAGCTTGATTTCGAATGGAACTAAGTGTGCCGCAGAAAACACACAAACGTTCGTACTCCGATATTATTCATTATTCTTTCGAAACGTGCATCAACATCCACTTTCGTGCCTTTTACTTTCAAGATATCTTTCAAGAGATTAGAGCATTTTTTTTTTCTTTAAACCGTAAAAGCGCGCTTAATTGAAACATTAAAAACGCCACGTGTAAAAACAATTCTTGTACATTTTTATAATTAAAATAATTAAACTCGTTCATTGCAATATTGCATATTAAATGTGTCTAATCCTATATTAATCCAATGATATACGTATTATAAAAAAATTTGATTTATAACACTATATCATTTTTAATGACTTATAATATTACATCATTTGTAATTATTCCATAATTAAGATAAATTAAGAGTATAACTGTATCACTCGATTACATTATCGATACGCATTATCCTTCAATAGTGAACACATGTTTTACAAGCGTTTATGGACAAAAGTTCTCCTGCGATTGGTGCTACTTTCTCTTAGCACGTGCTATTTTACGTATAAACACACACACACACACATACGCACTATTCCAAACTACACCGGACTAGTTTCTATCCGCGCCAAGCGGCTCATTGTGCCGTCTGTTGGCGACGTGTTATTCGGTTTTATGGCAACAATTAAAATTCCTACCGGAATCTGACTCCCCTGTTGGGGAGTTCAGTTTGCCCTTCCTTTCCACCCCCCACCCCTTCGAACAGCAATCCCTTGAATACAATGGCTATGTGGGGACACGCCTGTTATATCCCTATTAACATTCACTCCGCATCTGCTTAATCAAATTTCCAAGTGAACCACGCTACATTGCAACATGAGGTTTACCTCGAAACTGATCATCCATAGTTATAGCGCATGACGTACGCGGAATGCGTCTTATTGCGTGTCATTTGGTGCGTATGCATCATAATTATATTCGATCGTTTTCATTATTACACGCGATATCTTTCGTTTAAATAAATTCATACATGTTAGGAAAAGGGAGGGGGAGGGAGAGAGAGAGAGAGAGAGAGAGAGAGAGAGAGAGAGAAAGAGAGAGAGAGATGGCCGGAAGAGAGAGACAGCACTAGCTGCAGATTGCATATCTACCGTCCTTCTAATTATTATGTACATAATTTTATGATATACTGTGATATTATACGGAAAGAATAGTTTGACCAAAGCAATATATTTTATCCTTCCTTTTTCCTTCCCTTCGTGTCTTGATAATAAAAAATTGTCGCATAAAAATATCTTCAGTAAAAAAAAAAAAAAAAAAGAGAGAGACGTATCGATAGAATAATATTTTTCTTGTAGACGTCCGATTTTAATTCTATCAATTTATAATTATAAATGGAATTATATATCTTTAATCTTTAATCCTCCTCATTTGACATTTGTCTCATGATGAATGCGAGGTCACCTCGCAACGTTTCAATGTTTTATTCCATTTAATTCGAGTAATGTCTGCTTTATTAAATTTACAATAATTAATTTACAATAATTAAATTTTATTATGATTATATCATAGTTGTATAATAAGCTTATTATAAAACATATATTATAATATATATATTATAAAAAAATTATATATATTATAAAAAAATATATTATAAAAAATATATATTATAAAAAAATAAAATTGTTTGGATGAAATGCGGAGAAGAATTAATGGAGGAATTAATTTTCTCGCGTTGCGTTCTTTGAACAGTACAACTTTGTACAAACAGCGTTTTCCTAGTTTCAATCAACGTCTAACAAAAAAAATATAATATATACGCAATTGAGTAAAGTCCTTGCAGAAAAACGATTTATATATCATTTATCTAAAATACATATATATATATAT
>JBCEZV010000039.1:4353828-4370293 GCA_039654365.1 Cataglyphis livida
TGACATATCTAACTTTCTTCTTTTGTGTTATCGGAGTTATTACAAACGATATTGGAAAGTCCTAACCGCGTACAAAATTCATTGTCTTATTAATTGTAAGATTTTGTCAAAAATTAGGAGATCTATGACAATCCTAATCATTCTAATTATATTGAAAAACGTGTACAATATTTTGAAGACATTTTGACATATCTAACTTTCTTCTTTTGTGTTATCGGAGTTATTACAAACGATATTGGAAAGTCCTAACCGCGTACAAAACTCATTGTCTTATTAATTGTAAGACAATTTGTTAAGAATTAGAAAATCTGACAATCTTAATTAGTTTGATTATTGAAAAATGTATACAATATATTTTGAAAACATTTCGATGTACCTAACCTAACCTAAATAATTTTACAGATTAACTGAGGCTAGTATTTTCATATTTTTACAAACTGAAACAGAGATACTTTAATTTTTATTTTGTACACAAAAAAGAGATTACATAAAATACAAACGCTTAAAAATAAATTTGTTTAATATACATAAAAATAAACTACCATATGTTTTTCTCTTTTTTTCCTCATTACATTAACAGAGTTCTAAACATTAAAAGAGAATATTCAAATATTTTATTTATATAATACTGAAAAATAATATAATATTTCTAAACGTATTCTCTTAAAAAAACAATAAAAAACAATATCTTGAAATTAAATAAAACATATTATACATATCAAAATATTTTCAAGCTAATAGAAATTTTATTAAAAAAAATATATAGTAAATTTATAAGTATAAAAATAAGTGTTTGCCTTCTATCGTTATAAGTTAGTGTAATAACATCTTGTGTTGTAGATTGGTTATTAACTAGTGGAGCTTTACTTCGCGTGTCTAAAGTTAGGAATAATCAGCAAACCGCTCGCTTCATTTGTTAGAATATTTGGTATAGACATCGTTTCAATATCACGTCTCAACTTCGTCTCGACCTCTAACAAGAATAATTATTATATCGAATAGAAAGTTGGCAAATTTCTCCGGTTTTTTTAGTGAAAGCTTTAAGAGGAGCTGCTCTCTCAGAAACGTAAATATACTGAATGCGAGCGGATCGTCTTTTCCTTCTTCTTGATGATGGAGAGCAGAGGTTTTCAAAACATTTCCGAGCTGAACACTGATCGATGCGAGCAATGTGTCGCAAAAGAAAACCGGAAGCGGGTCAAGCGAGATTCGGCATGGGTATCGTTCCGCGCGTTAACTCCGTTAGGAGTTTTTCATAAATAAATATGAGATGATTATCTCATTTATGCAGCGCGTGGTATTAAAGCTACGTACCATCTCAGCGCGCTCTAAAAGGTCGGTGACAGGGGATTTTCATATTCCGTCATCACGTAAAAATAAGAGGATCCAGTGCACTGGATATTTGTCCCTATTTTCTTGAAAATAATATTCGCTGTGCCTTTTAATTCGCAGCGACGAGTAAAGCGTATTTCATCCTTTGGAAGAAAGGCAATACGCTTTCTTTTCTCAGGGGAGAGGAAAGAAAGTATGAGGGATATCTCTCTCTCTTTCTCGTTTCCCTTTAGAATCTAATATTCATATCCCTTTTTAACGCCTCGCTTCCGGCAGGAGACGACACAATTAGTGGACGCCTTCTCCCTGTTAATTGAATTCTACGAATTGCGGTATCGAAGCATTCCGGGAATGCATTTTGGAAACTGCGTCGATGTTTATGCGGCTGCAAAAATTCGCGCATGTTACAAAACGGACAATGAACAACAGTCAACAACACACGTTGGCTTTTCCCTCCCCTTCCCTTAGCTCCGAAACATAAACTTTAAAAAAAAAAGAGAGAAAAAAATACACACACATACACGCGTGTTGTTAGGTTGACCTGTTTTCTAAATAAATATGACGAACACGCTCGGTGAACTATGACATGACCGGTAAGAGTAATATATGGTTTCAATTCGGATGATTGATTCGGCAATGCGAGAGTTGAATAAACCCCGAACCTTCATTTGTCTCTGCGGCATAACAAAGTGGTTTAAGCATAACGTTTAACCGAAATAAAAGTGCGAAATATCATGATGTTTACGGGAATTGAATTGTAACGATTTACAACAAAATTTAAAAAAAATTTTGGATTATTTGTGAGAGAAGCGTACACACACAGACTACGGGATATTGATATTGATAAAACTGATTAAAGGTAACAAACCTCCGATTTTATCGTGCTTAAATATGTTGTAGGGAAGAGTCTTCTGAGTAATTTCCCGCAAGGAATAAGTGGGAGACGTCATTGATTTAAGAGATAAAATAAATTAAAGTGTCACAGTTTTATGTTTTTTCTCAGATATAAAGTAATATTAGGAAAAGTAAAGTATGCGTTCTGTTGTATTTTTGTTGTAGAACAGACGTAGAAAAAGTGTTTGTTTACAAAATAGATACACAGTCATGGATATTTTGTCAATAATGTTTCACCTATTTCTCGCAGTTCATTAACAGCTTTTAACATGCAATTACACGAATTTGTGTGTCTTGTTTTGAAAAATATTATTTATTAAATGTATAGGCCGAGAAAGGGCTCCGTCTCTGCCTCTGCATCCCCCCCAACCTCCGAAAAAATTCTTACCTAACTTAACCTAACTTCACTTCAAAAATAAAAATAGATTTAAGTTAGGTTAAAATTTTTCGCGATGAAAGTGTCACCTACGCGTAAATATCATAAAATTTTTTCAATAAAAAAAATAAATTATACAGCATACACGTACTTTAATGTCAAACTTCACTTATATGTTATATTGTCTAAACCAATCCCTCACTTATTTCTAGCAAATTCTAGGGAATTTATTCAGGAAAATCTTCTTCTTTCCTACGACATATTTAAGTGACGATAAAATCAAAGGTGTTCTATTTTTTATGCAGTTTTACCTTGATATTTTTTAGGAAAAATTTGTTTGATATTATTGCGTGATGAATTTAATTTTATTTTCTCTCGATGCTTTTGCTCGAGAACGTTTGAATATTGTTACAACTGTTGCACAATATCATGTTGCAATTGATTATAACATGATATGTTCACTGTTCATGTTAGAACTCTTCGTTTTTTGCTATATTTGTAATCGTTCATGCCGACTGGTTTTGTTGTATTCTAGTTTCGCATGTTCCGTTCGAATGCGCTATTTTGTGCGTGGCACTGTTTCTTTAATAAACTGATTTTATTGGTTCGACGAACTGAATGATTCTTCCACGCAAGTGCGTAATAACTTTTACACTTTTTTAATTTCTTTTTCTGCAATTTAATTTTATCAAGCGTGATATAAAAATTCTAAAGTTATATTAAATTAAACTTGAGTAAAAAAATTAATAATAATAATAATGATAATTTAATTGCGTACATACTAAAAGCTTATAGTTTATGAAAAGCTTTTCATTACTCGCCGCTTATAATATAAAAATTAAAAAGAAACAATGATGAATTATTAAAAAAATACATAATTGAAATACAAAACGATTAAGGTTACACGTGATAATATCCTTACAAAACATTCGCTTACTGAATTCTCTGCGTAAGCATTCGTGGAGACACGTCTAACAATTACATTAATATTCACACGAAAGCAAGAGCTTGTTAAACTGAGAAGACGAACAGCAATTATGTTATAGTTGGCAACAACGTTTCTAACGCGCAAATAATTTCTTGTTTGACGAGGTGTTCCTTAATTTTCTCTCTGTTTCTCTCCTTGACTTGTCTCCCTCTTTTTCAGAATGACTTATGAAACAGAATTTCTCCTCTTATTAAAAATATTATTATAAATACTTCAAAACTCTCTTCCATTTCTTTTTACAAAATTATAGCTGCTAGAATTTTTCATTGTCTCTTTATATGCATTATTAACAATTAATTAATGACATAATTTAACATGCTTTATCTTATAATTAATAATTTTTTAGCTTGTTTTTGCTCATTCATATAATCTTTTTTTTTGTTATTTTTTTGTATAATAAATTATCTATCTTTATCTATCGTCCTTTCTTTTTCTCTCTACGATCTCATCTGACAAGTTCATTGTAATGTCACTATTAATTTCCATTTGTGAAATAATTTTTCCGCCGCAAAAAAAAGAGACGCTTATCAACGAATAATAAGAATCATTTACAAAATTGAGTAATTCGAATGAGAAATTACTTCGTGCGTTTGTGAGAGAGATAGAGAGGGCAAGAGCGAGAGAATCGATGTTTATCCCGTCTGGGATTGAAACCTGTTCGCGAGGGTGTGAAGGTTGCAATGGAGGCTCATCGTTGCTCGTTAGACACTCAGTCGTGCGTGACGATCATTTCCGTCATACATGAGCACGTTCTCCGTTCAAACGTTTACTCGCTCCCGTTCGCTCGAGCAATTTGTTTTCCCCGCGTCCCAGATTTTCCCCGAGGATTCCCAGGCAGAAATCCATGATTTTGTTCCAAGTAATTCCACGGGCTCGCGGAAAAATTGCAACTACTTTCCGGTAAAGCGTTTGCCCGTGTGCGCGGGTTTATTCGTTTCAGGTTTAATGAGAGTTCAGGGTGTAACTGCACATCCGCTGAAACAAATGTTATTGTTTGATAAAATGCGCGCGACTACATTTGTCAGGCGTTAAAATATCTTTCAACGTAAATCGTTTAAACGGTAATTTTAATGATTCACGTGTTAGCGTTATTTTTCTCTCGACTTTGCTTTAGAATTCACTTGTATTTTTAAGAAAAAAAAACGTGCACGTATTCTTTGAATAGCCGGAAACAACAGTTTTTTTTTTTTTTTTTTTAGGAATCTTTTTTAAGGAATAAGCAATAAATTTTTGAATTTTTCTCGTTTTTCGCGAGATTGCATTAACAAATCGCGAACAGATTGAGGCATAGAAGGTATATCTTTATCATCTTCAAAAGCGAATTGATTTTCGAGGGAATGATGCTCGGTAATAGTATATATCATGTTTCCGCTTATTATCCGCTTATTGCTTCTTCGTGAATAACGAAATCTCCATCGCTCGGTTATATCAAAGATAAAGCTATGCGCGAAACACTCGATAACGCGGTGTAAGTAGAAATTGAAATTTCCTGCTGGGCTGAATTGCTCCGTATATCCTCTCAATATCCTAAGAGTTTGCTGACCTCGTTACGCGCTTGTCCGTGCGTGGCCGATTACTTCCGCTATGAAATATAAATAATAATGTTTTCCCGAATTCAAAAACTGTATACTCGGCGTAGCATACAAATCAACCGATGACTTTTATTCAGAAAGCTATTCGCTACTATTTTATACTATCATTGATTTTATAGTGATTTAAGTTTCCTCCTTATTTTTCTAGAGATATCATCATAATTACTTTCTATTTCAACATTTGTGTCTTTATGGTAAAAATTAAAAAGTAAAAATTTTATTAAATATACTTCGTAAATTTATGTCAACTTAATTTTTTAAATTCTTTTTTTTTACATAAATAAATTAAGAAACCATAAATTTATACAAAAAGAAAAAAGGATTTTATTGGGAAAATTAGTATATAATTTTGATGTGTATCCCATATTTGAAATCCCATTACAAATATAAAATTTTAGGTCAATAAAACTTTAGAATCTTATAAAAAATTAAATTTGGAACAAAAAAATTCCTATAAACATAAGTTTGGAAATGTTTCGTTACAAAGTTGTAGCTAATAAATTTCGAAAAATCATATTTTTCTTATGATTTTTGAAAATAACTTCGAAATCTTTCATTCATTTGAAAAAAGTAACGAAATAAACCTGATGAACTAATTAAATAGCAAACTAAATTGATGAATTTCATTCAATTTTGATAAGGCATTCAAAAGAAAATGAGCTCAAAAAAAAAAAAAAAAAAAAAACAGAAACTTACGAAAATCACATTTCGATAGTCTTTGTGTAAACATTCATAGTACATTCGTAACGCAAATATTGCAAATGCAAATATAAAAATGTTCTTATTAAATTTTGGTCGCAATTAATTATCTACAGAAAGTTCATTAGTTATAATTTTTTAACAAAGCATTTTCGGAACAAGCATTTCGAAAATCAACTTCCTCAAGTTTCATAAACCTGACGTGGAACACGTCCTGTATGAAATAGTTAAGTTAAAAAATAAGTACATTTTTTTAGATAAACATTTTACACTTTTCGAGGTGGAAAAAAACTCAGGGGAATATAATACATCTAGGAATAGATACGTACTACATAAGGATACTATATTATTATGTGAACGCTCAAGCTGCATCATGTTGATCTCGTCAAGTAGCACCTTGAGGCGAGCTTTTCGCTGGCCGGAAGTATACCGCAATGCGACATACGGAAGGCTTATCATCCTCGTTACAAGCTTGTTCGTGCGTAACGACCTTTCCCGATCACGTATGATCGCATCCTTGAATCAAACGCCATTGCCCTACTCGTTTTAGCGCATCAAAGAATGTTCTGGCTCTAGCAACGCGCGTTCTGTATGCAATAGGCATGCACAAACGCGAGCGCATCTCTGTATTCAGGATCCTCGACATGCGATTAATCGCGAATTCGACTGTTAAAATGTCAAAATTCTCATTTTTCGCGGAATATCAATAATCTGTATTGTAATCATCCTAGAAAAAAAATGTTATTCCGTAACTTTTTAACCTTTTATATTTTAAATCGACTGTATTAATTAATGACCGTAGAAAAATCTAGAATGCTCCAAAATTATCCTTCTTTTATTCATAAATCTTTGATTAGTTTGGAATTGATTTTTATTAGCGAAAACATTGAGATAACTATAATATAAAACATAAATATAAAATATCAATAATTTTCCAGTTATAAGCTACTGAAGAAGAAACTTATTTGCAAATTAAACTTTGGATATAGACAAAATTAGATTTTTCAGTTTAATCTTCATTTTCAAATCAATTTTTTTAATAAAATTTATTTTAATAAAATTTAATTTGAAGCTTATAAAACGAATTGCAAGAATATATGATGGAAAAAAAAAAAAATGCAAAGTTGCAAGATAAATGATGATATTCCTTGATATTATCTCGATTTAATTAACTAGAAAAAATCTGTCAAAAGGATATCTGGTGATCTTGTAATATTTACATATAATATTTACATGCCGTTGAAAAGAAGCAACAATAATAATCATAAGACGCGTCACGAGGGATATAATCGGCGACAAATCGTCCATTTGTGTTTTCCCTACATACAAAGGCAAATAGCCCCAGACAAGTGCACGCGCGCGCTTTCAAAGGGACGATTCTCAACGTCGTTTTGCAAGAGCGAACTATTGTACGAGATGACAAACCGCCCTCGTCCATCGCTCGACCATTTCTCGACGAGAATGACGAAAGTGGCAAGGGACGTACGGAACGAAGGGGGCCCGCGAATCGATGCCCGACCTCGCGAATGCAAATGCAAAACAGCGGCTGAGCCATTTTTTTTTTTCGCGCTTATCAGTGCCGCACTGTCTCCGTCCGGACTCTTCTCCCGCCTTCACATGCCTCGCCATCAATCTCCGCGTTCATCCCCTTCTCCTGCTTCCTGCTCCCCACTGTTACCGCGCGGACCGATAAACTAATTTCGTCCGGAAAAAGCTGTTCGGGCTCGCGCACTTTTCCACGGATCCGTTCTCCGGCTCTCTCCGAAAAATCCGTGCATGCGCCTGCAATCCGGTATCCGGAAATCTCATCCTTCCTCGTTTTTTTTTTTTTTTCCTATTTCTCCTCGCATGAACATGTCACCGCGTTTCGCATTCTATTTCCCGTCCGCGACAGACAAGACAGCACCTCGACGCTCGTTAGAATCAAATTACGATTTGAGCTGATAGCCGAGGTCATTTACGCTCTCCGACATAAGTGATGAAATCTCGAGTTTTGAGAGACGAAAGTAATAAAGCGCGAATTTTTATATTGAAGCAGGAATGGTGAAGAAACATGCCGAGAATTCCATGTTGTCAGGCTTTTGTAAACCGCATTCTAGAATCCTTCGATGTTTCTTTTCTATAAACATTGGCTTATATTTTAAAGCATTTATTTATTAATTTTCGTGTATTTTTCATATTTTTGTTGTTTCAAATAATGATGGGCATATTCCAAATGCAAATTGAGAGCGTAATTAAATTCTTCTTAAAAAATAAATTTGTTTTAAATAAAATATTATTTGAAAATTTATAAATATTTTCTGTGAGAATGTGATTGATACAAGAACATATTTATATAAAATGCGAATTATTTCTATTTTTTATTTCAAATATTATTTTGTGCCTATCTTTGATTTGAAATAAATTGGAAATTATGTAATCAATTACTTATTATCTCTCTAATATAATTCAAAACTTATACTAATGATTTTGTTAAAGCAGATTAAATCATCTTGATTAAATATTTAATCAAAATTTCAAGGATATTTTGTTCAGATATAAAAGAATTTGCATAAAAACATCTAAAGCGCGAACTAAATTATACTAAAAATATACGCGATCATATGATGTATATCCGAGTTAGGATTTTTAAAATCAAGGATTTTTGAGATCAAGGAACGATAACGCAAAATATAGGGAGTATATTTAGAATTTGGGATTAAGATTTTGAGGGACAAATAATAAAGCGTGAATTGTTATATTCAATCAGTAATAGAAATATATCGAGAATTCGATATTATCAAACTTTTGTAAACTGCATTCTAGAATCTTTCGATGTTTTATCTATAAATATTGGCTTATACTTTGCAGCATTTATCTATCAATTTTCATGTACTTTTCATATTTTTGTTGTTTCAAATAATGACGGACGTATTTCAAATGCAAACTATTGAGAACGCAGTTAATTTGTTTTAAATAAAATATTGTTTGAAATTTATAAATATTTGATATATACAAAAACATATTTATATAAAATGCAAAATATTTTTATTTTTTATTTTAAATATTATTTAATATTTCATTATTTACAATTTCTCTAATATAACCTAAGACTTATACTAATGATTTTGTTAAAGCAAATTATTTCACAGCGATTAAATATTTAATCAAGACTGTCTCTAGGATATTTCGTTTAATTATAAAAGGATTCGCATAATAACATCTAACGCGCGAACTAAATTATATTAAAAATATACGCGATCATATGATGTATATCCGAGTTAGGATTTTTAAAATTGAGATCAAGGAACGATAACGCAAAATATAGGGAGTATATTTAGAATTTGGGATTAAGATTTTGAGGGACAAATAATAAAGCGTGAATTGTTATATTCAATCAGTAATAGAAATATATCGAGAATTCGATATTATCAAACTTTTGTAAACTGCATTCTAGAATCTTTCGATGTTTTATCTATAAATATTGGCTTATACTTTGCAGCATTTATCTATCAATTTTCATGTACTTTTCATATTTTTGTTGTTTCAAATAATGACGGACGTATTTCAAATGCAAACTATTGAGAACGCAGTTAATTTGTTTTAAATAAAATATTGTTTGAAATTTATAAATATTTGATATATACAAAAACATATTTATATAAAATGCAAAATATTTTTATTTTTTATTTTAAATATTATTTAATATTTCATTATTTACAATTTCTCTAATATAACCTAAGACTTATACTAATGATTTTGTTAAAGCAAACTATTTCACAACGTGAAATTACAGCGATTAAATATTTAATCAAGGTTGTCTCTAGGATATTTCGTTCAATTATAAAAGGATTCGCATAATAACATCTAACGCGCAAACTAAATTATACTAAAAATATACGCGATCGTATGATGTATATCCGAGTTTAAGATTTTTAAAATTGGAAAGGAACAATAACGCAACACATATTTAGAGCATATTTAGAAACAGATTTTGAGAAGCAAATAATAAAGCAAGAATTTTTATATTGAACCAGTAATAGCGGAAACTACCAATTTTCATAAATTTTTTTATATTTTTGTTATTCCAAACAATGATGGGCATATTTCAATTTTCTCAATAGAAATTATTGAGAATGCAATTAATTTCTAAAAATGGGTTTGTTTTAAATAAAACATTATTTAAAATTTCATAAATATTTTCCGTGAAAATGTGATAGATGTGTACAAGAATATATTTATGTAAAATGTGAAATATTTTTATTTTTTACTTTGAATATTATTTCATGTTTACTTTTGAAGTCTTGGAAATGATGTAATCAATTATATTTACTCTCTCTGATTTAATCTCTAGACTTACACTAATGATATTGTTAAAGCAGATTATTTCAAAGCGATTCTATATTTAATCATAATCGTTTCTAAGATATACTGTTTAGCTATAAAATAATTTTGTGTACAGAAATGTCTAACGCGCTTATTAAATCATACTCAAATTATACGCGATCAAAGTGCAAAGTATATCCGAGTTAGAGTTTCTAAAGTAAAGATCAAAGAGCGATAACGCAAAAAATAGGAAGCATGTTTAGTTACAAATTCTGAGGGACGAATAATAAAGCGCGAATTGTTATATTGAAGCAGTAACGGTGGCAAAACATATCAAGAATTCGATATTCTCAAGCTTTTGTAAACTGCAATCTAGAATCTTTCGATGTTTCATTTAAAAACATTGGCTTATATTTTGCAGCGTTTACCTATCTTTTCATATACTTTTCATATTTTTGATGTCTTAAATAATAATAATGTCTTATATAATAATATTTCAAATTATAGAGAACGCAATTAATTTTCTAAAAATAAATTTCTTTTAAATAAAATATTGTTTGAAATTTATAAATATTTTCTGTGAGAATGTGATAGATAAGTACAAAGACATATTTATATAAAATGCAAAATATTTTTATTTTTTATTTTATATATTATTTCGTGCCTGCCTTTCATTTGATGTCAATTGGAAATGATTTAATCAATTATTCAATTTCTCTAATATAATCCTAGATTTGTACTAATGATTTTGTGATTGATGATTTAAACAAGATATTTCACAGCGATTAAATATTTAATTAAAGCTGTTTCTGAAATATTCCCTTTAACTATAAAAGAATTCGCATAGAATGTTCAAATTAAAATTAAAATTAAATTATATTTAAATACTTAAATAATTTAATTACATTCAAAAGCGCGTTTAAATTAAATTATGCCAAAATTATTACACGATCGTACAAAGAACATTTGAGGTAGGATTTCTAAAATCGTGATCAAGGAACGATGACGCAAAACATAGGGCGCATATTTAGAAACGGGTTTCCCATCGGAGTTCATATCCTCCGAACGGTACGGGATTAGAAACGATACGTGGTGACCTATATTTTCTAAACATACACACACACACACACACACACACACATACATACACACACGTGCCAGGCAAATGTGTTTGCGGCATGAGAGAGCGCATAGTTATGCATAATTCGATATTCTGAGATCCTCGGGATGCCGCGTCGACGGATCGAGCGTATGATTTTCGGATCGCACGATGTCGTCCAACCTCACCGACTCACGGGAACTTACTTGTCCCGGCACAAGTCGGGGTAATCTGAAATTCTCAGATAACAAGAAGGACGTTGCATCACCGCCGATGCCCCTGGGGATCACTACAAAAAGCCGAGTTGCGATTTAGTGGTTACTAGGGCTTCGCTTAAAGGAAAACGTATTACTTGACGTTTCTAAGGTCTGACAGACGGGGATGAACAAGAACGAGATTTGCCATTTGCAAGAGGCTTTTGGAAACCGGTTTTTTTCATAATTCAACGTGCCTTTCATCAATGAGTGATATCGTTTATATTAGAGCGTTTGAAAAAAAAAAAAAGTGAGAGAGAGAAGAGAGATCGTCTATGTTTTTAGTATTAAAATAATTGTTAATGATTTAAGAATTGATTTAAGAATTGATAAAAATTAAAATATCATTTTCATAATTTGAAAATGGATCTTGGAATTGATTATCAATTGATATGACTGTTATTTTACGATCCTGCGTTTCTGAAAAACAATATTTGAGTATATCTTATTAAAAAAGAAATATTTCTATATCTGCAATAATATGTGGATATATTTAGTATTATATTATATTATATTATATTTAATATATAATATTTAATAAAAATTTAAAAAAATGTTTTGTATCTATTTTTAAAATATTAGAAATTTAATCAAAATTGTATATTAAAAATTATATATTATATTAAATTATATTAATTATATATTATATTAAAAATCTTGTATATTTTGTGATTATTAACTGTTTTTATTGTTATTCTGATATTCTGAACCACTTAGTGCGAGTAAATTCTTTTATTTTTATAAATAAAATTTCATGTTGTGAAGTTGAATTTGACATATTGTCACTGCTAAAAATTAATCATTTTGATTGACAAAATTCGGAAATTCTCAGTAATAAGGCAATAAAAATTCAAAAACACATGTCTACACTATAGCTATGATTAAATTGTAATTTCCACGCAGTTTCTTAGACTCAAACTACATAAGAAATACACATATTCGTCAATATCAAATTTCAGCTACTTTTTGTTACGATTGTATCTACCATACATCCTTAAATTAAAAAAATGGATTAAATTATTTAAAAAATAATTTATCGAAAATTTATTAGCTTAAAAAAAAGAGAGAGAGAGAAAAGGAGAAAGGAAGAAAAAAGGAGACAGAGAGAAAGAGAGAGAGAGAGAAATAATTCTTTTGTAGAAGAATGTAGAAGTTAGTTATTTATAGTAATTGCATCGCTTTGTATAATGAAAGATACATTTTATGCCATAATATTATTTTTATTTTATCCTCACGATATTTTTTTTTTTTTTTTTTTTTTTGTTGACCTCACGAGCTGTTTCTCTCCAACGATCCTATTACGACCGTCACGATGTAGAACATTTGCGCTTTATATTTTCCTTAATTTATTTTCTGCGACGTAATTAAAATTGCAGGTGAGGAAAAAAATTTTCCGAAACAAACAGCGACGGCAATTAATCTGCACTTTAATCCGAAGTCTTATTCAAGATCGTAGAAAGTACAACACGAGGGACAGTAAATGGCGAACGCAAATCTTTCGGCTATTATATTCGCTGGTGCTGTGCGCACACAGAAATCTGAATCTAAAGTTTTTGCAAATGAATATGAATAATAAATAATACGGAGATTATCCGCGGCGCATATACATACACAATCCGAATTAATACGCAACAGCACATAGCATAATTAGTTTCCGACAATGCCATTGTAACGTGTCTGTGGGCAAATATTGGCAACTACATATACTCGTATTGATAAACCTCGAGCACACACGTTTCAACAGAGATGTTCACGCTTTATCGTCTGACTTCAACGTCAATAATAATTGCTCGCCTTTCCCTTTGTTTTACGGATAGTTTAATATCCTATCGCACAAGGAGAGTTCTTCCCGTGAATCTTCAAAGCAAAATCCTCGAATTTACTTTCGCTAAATACGTGGAATGTGACACGTTTTATGCAAGACGCATTAAAAAGAATTGCGTAACGCGTGCATTTTTTTCTCTCCGCGTCGGGAAAAAAGAGATGCATCGCGAGAATTTACATGTGAAAAAGCAGCACGTTTTTGCGCTCTCTCTCTCTCTCTCTCTCTCTCTTCTTCTTCTTCTTTTTCCTCGTTACGCGTTAACACGCGAGTCACGCGAAAATTGAACGAGAAAGTATGAACTGGGAAACGCGCCATAAATCCTCGTGGTCTCTCACCGTACGTTTGTCTTCGGATGTGGCTTGGGATACGCGAGAGCGTGAGGGGTGACGCGGTATCCTCGTGTCGCCTTGTCGAGGTTTTCAGGTGTTGCTCACGTAGCAGCGTTACGAAGTGCGGCGGGATAAAAGCCGAAGACCCCTCACCCCACCATCCTCCCTTCGACCATCGTCCCGAAGAAAACTCTCACGCGGACACTTTAGTGCGCGACACTTGTTTGCTTCCCCGAGCGGAACGGTATTTTTCCCCATCTGCTTCTCTCTCTCTCTCTCTCTCTCTCTCTCTCTCTCTCTCTCTCTCTCGCTCTCTATCCATCTGTGTCCCATGTAGACAGTACAGATGCAAGTGCAATCGAGGGTGCAAGCGAGATGCACATGCCATGGACAACGCGACGGTGTCTCCCGTTTGATTGGAAACGAAAGTAACGAGAGGACAAATCCGATCGGCTTTATCGGTGCGATTGCAAAGTGCAACCCTGACAGGTGCATCGCATGCGGTCCGATGTGAAATGTGATTCGATGCTAACGTAACCATTTCGTACGTGGCTCTACGTGACGGAATTCCCAAATCCGCTTGTCCTGCGGTCGTGTGTAGGCGAAGACGTTTGTCGGAGACTCGCGCGTCAAGGTGCGAATTTCGCGGATATACATATGTATATGTATGTATTGTTACTGATTTCGAATATTTATGGATTTTATTAAATTTTATAAAAATTAGTAAAATTTTTCTTGATATATTTAAGTGCGTAGATAAGAATATAAATTACAGTATTTTATCAGCTTAATTTATACAGAGTGTTCCAGATCAGGTCAATAAAACTTCTTAGAATCTTATTGATCTTATAAATTGAATTTGAAAAAAATTGAAAAAAAATTCCGGTAAACATATTAGGTCCAAAAACGCTTCGTTAAAAAGTTATAGCTAATAAATTTTAAAATAATAAATTTCAAAATAAATTTCACGGTTTTTTGATGAATTTTAAAAATAATTTCAAAAATAACAAAACCTTCCATTTATTTAAAAAAAGTAACGAAATAAATCTGGATGGATAATTAAATGACAAGTTAAATTACAGAAATTTCATTTAATTCTGATAAGATGTTCAAAAGAAAATAAGCTCGAAACAACAACAAGAAAGTAGAAACTTGAAAGAAACACCTTTTAATGGTATTTGTGTAAACAATTCAGAGTGCAAATATTGCAAATGCAAACATAAAAATGTTTTAATTAAATTTTGATCATAACTAATTACTTAAAGAGAGTTTATTAGCTATAACTTTTTAACAAAGCATTTCTAAGCTTATGTTCACTTTTTATGGAGCTTTTTTGCTCCAAATTCAATTTTCTATAAGATCCTGAAATTTTATTGATCTAATCTGGAACACCTTGTATAGAAAATGATATATTTTATTTATACACAAAAAAATATTATAGCTTTCTTTAACAATAACAATCGATATGACAAAGACTACATTTTTTATCATATTTGAATCTCTCAACAATTTTTAAAAATTTGCTTACTTACGCTTATGTCAATACATTTTATTTATATTCTCGAGAGATTTTGGCCATCCCAAAATTAAACATCATGATCCAAGGACGATAAGCGTCTGCCTGTACGCGGACCGGCTGATCAAATATGGGTTCTTCTACTTAAAGATAGAAGATACGATGCAAGAAAATTTCCCATTAGTTATGATAATATTTAACGACTTTATATCGTTTATGGGAAAAACACTATTAATGAAGCTTAATAATGATGTTTGATCAATATCTTTTTTTAAATAAATTAATAGGCAAAACATAGATATTATCACATTAAAAATAATAATAAATAAAAAAATAATAAATAATAAATAATGAAAAATAATAAATAATAAAAAAATTAATAAGTAATAAATAATAAAAAATAATAAATAATAAAGAAAGTAATAAATTATTATTTAAAAAAATTATTTCTACATAACATAGTAGTAAAACAAACATATAATTAATTGAGTTCCATTTAGAAATTAAACTCCATCGATGGATAAACATTTGATTTATTTGAAAGAGATAAGATCTATATCAGAGCTAAGAGAGATCTTCCTTAAAAAGGGTCGACTAAGATTCTCGACTCAAAGTTGTAGGTTACCGTTCAGAGAACACGATATCGGCCCCGATAGTTTCATATACCATCCTTGTTTTGATAATCCCGTCCAACCGGAATGCATTAAACATGCGAGCTTTGATGCACTGCTAGAGAAAAAGGATCTACGCGACTATACAAAGAAATTGCGATCGTTTGAATCGCCTTGGAACTAACCCCCGTGGCGTGCAAAACTCGGAAGAGCAAAGTCAAAGCCCACAAGGGACAGCATGAGAAAATGATGAAAAAAAAAAAAGAAAGAGAGAGAGGAAGAAGTGAAAGATTTATGCAATGTTTTTGTCAAAAGTGTAATCGAAATATATATAAATAAAATTCAAATAAATTAGAAAAGACAGGATAAGACGATAAAATACGTTCCTATTAATCTTTGTATAATATAATTGTATTGATATTATTATAAATTATTATTATTATTATTATTATTATTATTATTAATATTATTATTATTATTATTATTATTATTACACGTTTTTCTAAATTATTTATTCATAATTTTATTATTTTAGATTATTTATTTTTGATTATTGACAGAATGTTTCTAATAATAATAATAATAATAATAATAATAATAATAATAATAATAATGATAATAATAATAATAATAATAATAATAATA